>JAOVVF010000042.1:9077224-9092947 GCA_028565595.1 Duopalatinus emarginatus | reverse complement strand
ATAAAGGTAGATGGATTGGCTATTCTAAATTGCCTCTAGCTGTGATTGAGTGTACAAATGTGTGTGTCCAAGGTGCCAATGCTTCATACTCAGTCTTTCAATAAAAGTAGAGAAATTTCAAATAAATAATAGCTTGTGTGATTGGCTGGAAGGTATAAAAGTTGCTACAATATTGTGATATAAGGCAAGTTAGAAAGTTGCCCAAATGTTTACAGAGATGCAGGCATGACTAGGTTTTACAAGTCAGGAATTTATAATTTGGACATGATATGGATGTGGCTTTAGGGCTATACTAGAGATGCCAATAATGTGTCCTTTGAAGAAAGACAGCGGACGTGGAATGGATTTAATTTTACATCTGCTGCTCAGCAGATGTAAAAATAAAACTGAACAGATTTCTACATATTAGCTCAGCCCATATTGGTATCAAAACTTTTGGAGAGCCCTCTGAGGATATTACCTGATGAAACAACATTTTCCCCTTTAATTTGTGGATGGCAAATATGAGAAGTTTTACAATGAAATGGGGTCTTTAAGGGACTTTTTAAAACTTAATAGTTTACCACATCACAACACAGACAACAGGGCACTGCCTAAGGAATTACAGTTCCCCGTAGACCTCATATGGTTGTAACCCCTGAAAGTTTCAACCAAATAGAGAGTCTAAATGTAGTTTTATTACCACTAAAGCACATTTGGAATGACAATTAGCTTTGTGTAGTCTGGAGAGAACAATGCATTGGATTTCGTATGCAGGGAAGCGGACAAACTTAATTGACTTGAAAATGGGCAAAGTGCACTGAATCACTCATTAATGTGATCCCTTGCCTTGGCTGCACGTTTTCCTTTTTTTTTCAAGTAAAGGTCAACATGAAATGTCAACAGAGCAATGCAAATAAAACAGCCAAACACTTTCATGTCACACATACACACACTAGCAGTAAGTCACACTCTCGAAAATCCAAGGCTGTATAGTAGGAATATACAAACAATGATTCCCAGAACATGCTGTGAAGATAAACTGGCACAACAGGACACAGTGAAACTATGCAGAAAGTCAGGAGAGAACAGGGGTGAATGCAGATATGGAGAGAACTGATCCTCGATTTGCCTTTTGGAAGGAACCCATACTGTATATAATGTTCCTTACACGTACATCCGCAGGCACACAAATAAAGCTTATGCACACAGAGGCAGAAAGCACAGAATGCTAGAATAGAGTAAAACAGAAAGAACCAGGATGCCAAATATGAAATGGAGGACACTGAATGGAAGATAGGAGCTCACAGGGTGAGGAGAAGAAGAGCAGGGAGAAGAACGCAAAGGAAGTCAGGAGGGGGGATTGGAAAAACCCCTTGGGCATGCTGTTCCTGCCATGTTTAATTCGCTCCCATAATTGCACACTAACTGCCTTCATCCTGAATATTCCCTCACCAAATACAGCCTTTGGATCGCACCAATCCAAGCAACCAGCGTCCGCTAACAAATTCACTTTGTCTGTTAGCTGGGAGCAAATTGAACACAGCAAGAAAGCAACTAAAGCCCCCATTAAGAGAAAGACTGTGCTTAAAAAAGGAAGCATTCAATAACATTGAGAGCCTGCCTGGGGGGTGCAAAGGGTGGGCAGGGGTTGATTCACAAACCGCATTCACTTTTGCTTGGTGAAAAAAGGCCTCATCAAAGAGTCCAGATGTTGCATGTATAATTCCATTTGGTCTTTTTTGAACAATGGAGGGGTTTTTTCCTGATCCTAATTATCACTTGAATATCCCCTTCCATGTTTTAAACAATCAACTTGTGGATTTGCTAACCTAAAAAGTGGAAATTGGTGTTCCTATTCACCACCCAACCCCACCCACGGATACATAGCAGCTGTGTCAATGGAAATTTGGCTCCTCAGTTTAGCTTCAAACTTGGTAAGATTACATTGCGATTGAATCATTTCCACACAGAGCAGCACAGAAACATGACACTCTTCTACCCAAAGCTGGGTGATTTTTTTTTAAAAATTGCTTGATATAAAATAAAATTGACATGCCCTTTTAACTGAATGCAATAACGGATCAATGCCGCCATTATTTCTCATCATGTTCCGATAGTGCAAGGCTGATTTAATCGCTGCTCTGTTTACATGGTAAGAGCTCTCATTGTGCTGCTGGACATGTAACAGAGCTGATGCCTTCAAGACACGCAAAGCTCAATACAACTGACGTAAGTTGACACACGTCTGGCCGGCGGATGTGACAAAACTAGATATCAGAGTATGGCGTGATCAAGAGAATGGCAGGGAATGTTGGTAGGACGGACATAGTGATAAGAGGTGACATTTGTTTGTCACTGGCAAGTGAACAGAGCCTGTGGACAAATCCATGTGCTGACATGTAGAGAAGAAAAAGCTCAACATGCTATTTCTGCTGTGTGCATGTCTAGGTCAAGTAGTGGCTATTACATAAAAAGGATTCTCAGAAATTAATTTAAGTATAAACTGACAATGTTGTTATTGTTCTTATTATTACAGATAACATGGGAACATAATGCAACAGCACAACTGTTGAACTAAAGCAAGTATATCACATACCTAATAAAAAAAAGTGCCTGGAAAAAGTGTCCACCCCGGACTCCTTGGCTGTGTTTACATCACTCTTGTCATATGTTATATAACATCCCCCAAGAGCTCTCTACTCCAGCCATCCAGTCTTTGGCTCAGACTCTCCACCCACAGGCCAGTGAGTGTCTGATATTATTTGTCCACTTTTCTGGCCACACGGTTTATAAGCTTAATTGTCTCTTCAAACTCTTATGTATATGCACTTTTTCAAACACAAACACTTTTCAAAGCAGGGTGGAATAAAATAGTCACTGGAATTGGAAAAAAAATCATTTTAATATGTTAATTTTAAGTTATGTTTAAAGTTATAGATGTTAAATAACATTTGCTTAACTAGCAAATTAGTTTAGTTTTGCCTAAACAACATAGATAGAGAAAGAGAGAGAGAGAGAAAGCAGAGCAAACCTACCCTGAAAACAAGTGCAGGTGTGTTAGTGTGTGTAGGCACATTTTGTTGTTCTTAGACAGAAATCTCTCATAATGTTGACCTTGTGGGGACATTTGGCTGCTCCCCATGGTGCAAGTGATTTAAAAAATGTTAAGAAGCCCAAACAGTTGCCTTTTTAATGGACTCACTGGAGTAGCAGGACAAAACTATGTGTGCAGTGTGTGTGTGTGTGTGTGTGTGTGTGTGTGTGTGTGTGTGTGTGGTGCACCGTCTATCTTTCTTCAGTCATTCTGCAGATGACATTGTGTCCACCCATCAGTCGTATGCGTTCTGTTCAGGCGGCCCTCCTCGCCCATCTCTCTCGCCCTCAGGATGTTGATCATTGTCTAGGGCTCAGCTTGCCGCTCATATCCGAACAGACAGCAGACAAAACAGCGCTGGGACTCTCACTGCTACTGTCAGCTTCCCAGCATGTCAGAAACTATGCCTTTACAACACACACACACACACACACAAACCGATATTTGCACACGTTGACATATTTCACTGGATTACATTTAAAGTCAAAATCCTCAGACATCACAATGATTCCCAACTGTTTCTACACAGTCCAGCATAAGCCCTGTCTCAGACAGATGCAAGGACGCAACATAATCCTTCTCATTTTTAAAGAAGTGACAACCCTCGTCTCAGATCAACCTTACAAATCCCAGCTGCAACTAGCATAGTGAGGTGGTTAGCTCAAATAACAGCCTCTTATCCTCTAGATTCAGGATTAAGATGTCATGGTAGTCTGGGAAAATGATATCATGTCGGTGTGAGTCCACTTGTTAGCATCCTTTCACCACACATCTTAGTACTTTTGCTATGTTTGCACAATTGACCTTAACTGTGCCATTACATGCTACATTTCTCTCCAAGACAAAGAGGGCTAGAAACATGGCACGGCAATGATCTAATAGCTGTGATTAGATACAACTGTTGATTTATTCAGGAAAACAAGGCAAGGTACATACATGGAAATGGAAATGGCAGACTGTGCCTAGCACTCAAAGCAATCAGCTCCTAAAAGCTACTTTGTGTATGTGCCAGGAAAATTAGCTTGAAGAATAGACATGTCAGGAGCTAAGTGAAAAAGTGCGGAGTGTGATTTGTAAATGCTGGGCTGTAATTGGGCTTCCCATTTTATTATACATTGTAAACTACAACTCCAAAAAAAAAAAAATAAATAAAAATAAATACATAAATCACGGCACGTGAAAGTGTTTTAAGTAGCACAGTTGTGCAGTGGGTAGTGCCACTGCTTCACTCTTTCATGAGCCGAGTTTACATGTTCTCCTCATGTTCATGGCTTTCTCCTGTTTCCAACCTCCCAAAAACATGCCAGTTGGAGGTTTACTGATGTGAAAATGCTGTGAATAGTTGTGAATGGGATTGCAAATTTTTGGGTCTGTCTCAAAACCTAGTGCGATCTTTACATAGCCAGCATTATGTACCATTGTACACAGGCTCCTGTGAAGAAGACCGTCTCATATCTTAGATGCCTTAAAATGCTGCCTACTAAGATACCTTATTCTGAATGATATTCTGACCAAACATTAAAGGAGCCCTGTGTGTAATCCTAGCATTCAGTGCAGCAACAGCATGCTGTGCAATGCGCTGTGGAACACAGAAATCCTACACCTTAGAATACAACAGGATTGTGGACCACATGATGTATGGTGTTCATTTCCCACACAATATTTCCGCAAGCTCGTGGAGTCCATGCCCCGTGGGGGACCTACCAAGTATTAGACTGGTGTACCACCAGCATTGCATGCCATCCCAGATGTACTCAATAAAGTTGAGATCTGGTAACGTGGGTGGGAATGGCAAAACCGCAAACTCAGATGAGTGTTCCTCTATAACTTGAGGCCAAACCCATCAAAATGAATGTAGGACATGAACGGGTGTAACATAGTGTTCAGCTGTCACATTTGTAGACATACCAGGGGTCCCATTCAATGCCAGCTAAACCAATTTCATACAATTATGAAGCCGCCACCACCGGTCAGATTTTACAGCACTTCAGTATACAGTCAGATTTAGTTAGTGATATGAGGTAGGGTTATAAGTGGAAAATAGTTCAAGCTTGAAATTATATTGTGGTGTTTTTACATGCTAAGATATCATCACTTATTTTACCCATAATCCCCTATGTAGAAATAAAAACTGCACTTTATTTTAATCAGAAATTAATTTGGTAATTTCAGTTTTTCTTCTAACTAATGTGTACAATAATCCTACAGATTCACCTGTGCTTATCTTGTTACTCTGTAGGAACTGCCACTTTCTGTCTCTTCTGCTTGTCTTCCTGGAGAGCAATAAATGCCCAAATCGTTTTAACACAGTTAGACACAATTTGGGGCCAGGAACAGCAAGTTCTCATGTCAGCAAGTGTCAAATTTTGTGTGTGTGTGTATGAGAGAGAGAGTCGATGACTGCACATGAGACACTACGACAACTGAACAAGGAAGGGAAACATGAAAGCTGTGAGGGATAAAGCCTGTCTGATGAATGCTTCATTCTATGTGTACAAAAGCCACAGGTGTGTCCCCGAATTGAAAATAACAAAGACCATTGAGATCAATGCATGCAATCGTGTTGTTCCACCGCTTTAGCATTTCTGAGTAAGAAATGACAGAGACTAGCACTGCTCTCTGCCGACAACTCAGTGACTCAGCATCATTTACTTCATTTATTAATGCATTTCCTGTTGGAAGCCATGAGAGTTATGGTTGGTATGGGGCAGACATGGGTAGCGAGGTGTAAACAGAATCCTTCATTAAGATAAGAGGCCAAAGCCTGGCTCTGATAAATGCAGGAGCTGCTGTGCTGCAGCTATTTGTCTTTCCGTGACACTAGAGGTTTCATCATTGCTCCCCTTTCTCTTTCTCTTCCTTACTGCTTCCTCCACTTTATAACCGTTTCACTTTTCATCCTACACTCCTCTTCGCTTTGCTTTCTCATCTCCTTTTCAACTATTGTCCTTTCTTTGGGTTTGTTTTGTCTAGAGTATGTCTTATTTATCAGTGTCTTTGGTAAAGATCGGCACACACACTTTCCAAAGAGTGATCAATGACTGTGGCATTTTAAGAATCACCACCAATCACCAGTCACATAGTCGCTTGGTAGAATTGTCTCTCAGGCTATTCTTCATTCTATTAGAAGTCAGCGATGAGATGCCATGTTGCTGGTAATATATGGCTATAGGGCTAAATTGGGATGGGAGATATGTTGAGATGGGTATGTATGATGTCCCTAATGATACTATGTCATCAAAAAGATTTCTAAATACCAGTAACATCTGTATATGGGTGAATGATGAATAGTAAATTCTAACTGTCCATGTTTCACACACTAATAAAAATAGAATTGATATTAAGATCTTGATCTAAAATTTTCATCCAAAAATGTCACTATGTGGTATGACTATCCAGCATGTGAGTGACCTTTATAATAAGTGTATTTCCAATTAAAGTATAAACTCTTCAAAGTTTTACAATTTACATGAAATAATTGGGTGCTGTCAGTGACCACCGAAAGTGTTAATGTCTATGTGTGATTTCAAACCAAGTTCTAATCTAATATATTATCTCAATAAAATGGGTGTCATTTGGCATGACACTATATTGTATATTTTGAACAGACATTAATTTGGACATCTTAATGATAAAAAGGATCCTGTTTTACTAGGAAGTTACAATAACATGTCATATGAAAATGTCATATGGGGTGACAGTTTTTTTTTTACATCACACTATATGACACACCACATGACAATATACTTTATTTTACTTTAAAATTTATGTAACATATAGTATATTTAAAAATCTGTGCAAAATGAGCAAAATAGAATCTCTACAGTTTCCTATATTTCCTTCCCAATTTTATATTTCATGTTACCATGTTTGCCATATAATGTTCATTTTAAAAATACCTATTCCTACAGTCCTTGTCAGTGTAAAGCAGATATGTCCAGCAAGGAGAGGACATGCAAGTACAGGGAAAGACTGAATGCAGACCCTGCAAGGAGAGAGGAAGTCCTCAGGGAAAGGAGAAAAAAGTAAATAGCCTAGATAATGCCAGGTCAGGACAGACAACAAGGCAAAGTTGAAAGTTTCAACAAGATCTTCATAGTAACACTTCGGTAATACTTTCTATGAATTAAGTATTTATAAAGCATTTATAAAGCAACTAATGACATTAGTATTTATAACTGTTCTCATGAATGAACTCATAAGGCATTATAATGTTATCATATAAGCATTTACAACGTGAAGTGTCACAAAGCATTATAAGCTTCTTTAGCCTTTTGATACTAGACCATTGTCTGTAATGCTGCCTTATAGACCTTCATGAGTAATTATGTGTTCATCACACTTTACAAAGAGTAGCACTGAGCGGTGTAACTGTTCATTATTTGGCATGAGCAATCAGGCATATAAAAGGACAATTAACTGAAATTTTATAATGCTTTGTGACGTAAAGGCTTATAAGATACCATTATAATGCCTTATAAGTACAGTCAATAGAATGTACAAAGCTATGAACACTTACCTTTTATAGGAAAACACTAATATTAATGTGTGCAAATTAAAACCCTGATCTATTTTGCTGTTACATGCATACATTTATTCATACAATGACTTCACAATTCAATGACAATTACTTTACGTAATTCATTTAACTGTTATGTGAAAATGCTAAAATGTGTCTGCAAATTTATTAAAAAGTTTAAATGGAACTTTTAAAACACTATTTTCTACAATGCATTTCTACTGTTTGACTGTTTACTAAAAATGTATAATTTTATGTATATGTATAATTGTGTATAATTCTCTTGTACCAGAGAATTCTTACAAGACATCTTAGAGTTAAGCTAAAATATTTTTTAGTTTTCTTTGGTATGATAACTTGTTAAATGTTATGTTTTTCTTTTAAATATTCACAAGGAAATGCTGAATATTAAAGCAAACATGATTAAAAAAGACACTGACATAACAAAGAAGTACCTAATTTTCATTTTATATAAAATAATTTTCATGTCACACTATATGACAATTTCACTTATAAATACACATTTCAATGCAAAATCTAAAGGAAAACTTATACATTGGTTAAACTAGAGTCACAGCAATACAAATAAACACACTTTAGGAATGATATTTGAAGTGTTTTTAAAAAAATCTTTTTCAGGCTAATTTGTCTTTAACCCCTATACTCCCTATACCATCTGTAGCCTAAATAACAGACGAATAAATAATAAATAATAAACAAAAAAGGTGCACGCCAAGCCGAACAAGCAGCTGCGCTGAGCATCACGCTCCCTCTCCTGGCGAAGAGGGTCGGTCACATGACCCTGGCGTGGAGCGAATCACCATCGAGCGGAGGCCAGTGCGGAAGAGGAAAGGAACAGAGGAGATAGGAAATAGCTTGGGGACTGCTCCAATATGGAGAGAGTCTCCGAGAGAAGAGAAAGTGAGGAAAGGAGTCACACCAATTACCTAACCTTTTCCTAATAAACTTATTACCTCAGGCCAATAGTCCTACGCAGCCAACCTCTACAAGGCATAGCCGATACCCATGTTCCCTAGTGCAGGAGCGCACAGAAAGCTGACAGTGTGACGGGGAGGGCTAGATGAATCTCCACTTAAATGGAGACTCGGCCAGGTGTTCCCCATCAGACCTGATTACCTCACCGGCAGAATAGGTCGACCAGTTCCCCCTGGTGGCAGCAGAGGGAACTGGCCAATCCTAACAATTTTGTGAATTTTTTGGGTTAGTGGAGATCAGAGTTGACAGCATCTTAATCTAAGACAGCTTATATCTAAAAGCATTAAACAAAATATTAAATGGGAAGTATATAAAATCAACATGAACACATGTTGTGCAACCCAAGTATGAATACATACAAAGATCAGCCGAAACATTTAAACCTAGACAGATGAATAACATTGATTCTTTCATTATAATGGCACCTCCCAACAAATGGGTATGCGGAAGCATCTGAGCACCTTTGAGAGGGTCAGAGCATCTCCAGAAGAGCAGGTCTTGTGTGGTGATCCGGTGTGCAGTAGGTAATACCTACCAAATGTTGTCCAGGCAAGGACATCTGGTGAACTGGTGACAAGGTCATGGATGCTCAAGACTCATTAATGTGCATGAGGTGTAAAAGCTACCCTGTCTGAACTAATCTCACAGAAGATCCACAGAGGGATATGTTGCTAATTTCTTGGTGCAAGATACCACAGCACATCTTGGTGCAAGATACCACACACACAGCACACCACAGAAGTCTTGTGGAGCCTCAATGACTCAGAGCTGTTTTGGTGGGTTAAGCAGGTGGTGTTCATTTTATGGCTGACCATTGCCATTGATGTAATTATTGCTATTGTGCATTGTTATTGTACAATTTGTTTATCCATCAAATTATAGCAAGGGCTCCGCTTGTCCATGTAACTCCACTTGTCCATGCTTGTTTCCTGTATGCTCTTCTCATATTTAACCGCACTTAAGAAGACACCTGAAGAACCTAAATATTATAAAGATTTATTTTTTGATACAGTGGTATTAAAATAATTGAAAAGATATTTAGAGTAGAAGGTCAGTGACTGTGAGAGCCCAACAAGAACATTAAACACCAACAGCTCGTTCTTTTCATACGCAGCAAATAGTTGTTGTACTCAAACGTTAGCAATGTGATGCCAGGAACTACTTGTTTATGTCCCTTGTTTATGCCAGTAACTACTTGTTATGGTCTGTCCCTTGTCATCTGCTGGCATAAATGTTGCAACATTGATATTCAATGAAATAACCTAAGGGTCTTTTTTTTGTGTGGGGGGTGGGGGGTTGGTGACTGCACAAAATCCTGCCCAGATATATGAATGTATGATTCTAGCTGTCAGCAGCCAAGAGATTGGCCGGCAGCTGAGAATTCAAACATCCATTTATCAGCGCATTTCAGCTCCGATTGATAAAGAAGACCTGAAGGCTCAATGCACCCAACCATGTACAGTAAGTCATAACAATCCCTCCACTGACAACACACACAGTGTGACGGTGAGTCTTTGATGATACTACGCCATCAATTATTAACCAGCTCAGAGACTCCACCATTACCCAGTCAACAAGCGTTCCCTACCGTTAACACTGCACTTATTGAGCTCAGACAAAAACAGAGCTATAAACAAGAGTCACTACTGTCCCTGGCTTGTTCGTGACCTGCATAGCATGTCTGGGTTTTAACAGCGGGGATTAATGCTAATTATGACCAAAGAGAAGCCTCGTTAGTGGCGACACAGTTTACTCATGCTGCTGGCCCTGAGAGAGGCAAATTCTGAGGACAGAGAAATACAGTGGCTTTTCAAAACATTACATGTTACACAGAATTCAATGTTTTTGGCACTTCTAAGTCAACAATATAGTACTGGATTGAAGTATACAGTTAGGAAGTTTCAAATGTAGTGTTATAGTGTTTATAGCATTATAAGATACAGTACTGTGTGAAAGGCACATACAAAACACATACAAATGACATTAAATCTTTTTCTTAACATTCTATAATGTGCAGTAAAGCATAATAAACTAAATAGTCAGTATTAATACTTTTGGAGGATTTGCAGATTCTACCACAGTTCTCCAGGAGTTTCCTTTGTTTGAAACAGAGTCTCTTACATAATATGCTGCTGAACATTTATTTATTTATTTTTGTTTTCATACTGACTCAGTAATGCAGAGTTCATAAAATAAATATCTGTAACAAAATCTGTACATTAAAATAAAGTGCATTTAGGTAAAAAATTACTATTCTGTAACATCAAATACAGTTCTTTTGTATTGTATTTGCTGTTTATTATTAAGAAATCTCATGATCTAATTAAATAAATTGTAGTGTTTTTATCAGAAAAACCTGGGTTGAAAATATTAAGACATACTAGGATCATATATAATACAACCCATTTTACTTTTTAAAATCCAGCACTGTTCCTAACAATCTATTCTACCTTGACATTCTAACTGTAAAACATTTATCAGTGAATCTTTCTGTGCAACCACAAAAACAAGTCGTATACTTTCACTAGCTGACCTTCAGTCTCTGGTTATACTACAAGTAGAAAGTTTACTGAGCACATCGAATGTAGCTAGCTAATGTCAGTAATATTTAATGCTAAAAACACCTACAACTAAATGCTAGTTTCTCTGTCTTGCCATTCTGCGGACTCAAGTGCAAACAGAACACGGATATTGACTGGTGAAGGTCATCTATGTAGTGTTTATCCTGGATGATGATTGACAGGCAGATAGAAACTTATATAAAAAAAGTTTGTGCACAAGTTTGGGAATACAACTTTAATTTTCTTTTCAAATATGATTTTTCCCCTTTGGCTGCCCCTATTCTTGGAGATCCCCCAACAGATCAAGTCTGGCACAGGTTTTATGCTGGATGTCCTTCATGACGCAACCTAATTCTCATTAATCAGGCTTGAGACAGACTTGCACCTTTCTGTGGCTGGGGTGGGCAGCAGAGGATTTGAGCCTTGTTCAAACCTCTCATCAGCAAACCTGAGTCCTAACTTACTGAGCCACCACTGCCCCCAAATATGACACAAATGTCTACAAAATATAAAACATATATAATGTATATAACATGACAAAACTATATAGTATCCCAAGTGAAATGATGCTTGACATGGTTCTAATAATATAATCTAATAATACAGAGGTCATGTTGTGGTGCTTAAGCAGGAACAATGAAGGAGAAACTATGACTCATGCTAACTTTGCACAAGAATAATGATGACTATTGTAACCAATGTGACAGCTTCAGTATAGCAAAGAATAAATGCAACCATACTTTGTTGGCTAAATGTGTTGACAAAGCATCTCGGATGCAGTATGACAAAGACTTCAGCAGCTCCATGAGTCACTGCCAACTACACAAAGCCCAATAAGATTTGAACAATTATATTAGCGTTTTAACACAACATCCACATAAGAGGCACCATCAGTGAAATGAAGGCTTGCCATCTAGAATAACTGAAACATTTAGGACAATTAAAATTAACAACCATTTTTGTACATTTAATTGACTGATACACTTTACATATAGACTTCATTCAGCCTAACTGTCAGTGCATCCTGGCAAGCTGGAAATCATTGTAATAAGTGGACTGATTGGACAACTCACCAAGCAAATTGAACATAATACAAGGTTTTTTTCACATCCTTCAGCCTAAGCCTGCTGTGTGTATATATGTGTACAGTGATGCATATATGCACATATTCATAGTACACATATGGTAACTAATTGAGTTACGTTCATAGGTAAGTGACTGTGGTGTAGCTTTATCTTTAAAAAACAGTACTTTTTAGCTAAAAATCAAAAACAATTATGGCTATTACACATGGGCTACATAATACACACTCACTGGCCACTTTAATAAGAATAATTTACCTTTGCTCATTCATGTAATTATTTTGTCACTCCATCAATGTTAGCAGTACGATGCATAAAATCATTCAGATACAGATTTTCAGTTAGCTGGTACCAGACAGGCTGGTTTGAATACTTCAGAAGCCGCTTATCTCTTGGGATTTTCATGCATTTGTGCTCATGAAAGTTTAGATAGAACGGTTCAAAAACAACAAAACACATCCTGTGAGTGGAAGCTCTGTGGGTGGAAACACGTTGTTGATAAGAGAGAGAGGTCAGAGGAGACTCGTCAGACTGGTGTGAGCGGCATCAACGAGTGTACAGATTTTGAAAAACTTTGAAAGCTTTTATTGCATTTTGTTAACCAATAACAAAAAAAAACTATACATGTGCAAAGTTGGATTTCTGCATTTTAGGCCAAACTCTACCTCATTCTCTTAACATGATTAATAATTCTCTTTGTAGAATTACAATTTTAATGTGAATTTAACTGTAAATAGGTTGTGAACAAAGGATTAGCAAGGTTTCGTACCGTGAAATCTGTGAAAGAATGAATGAAAATGTACTATTTTGCCTTACTGTGTTTTGCACACAGAAGGAATGTGACCCATCCGTGCAGTGAAACACACACACACCAGTGAACACTAGGGGGCAGTGAACACACTTGCCCAGAGCAGGGGGGCAGCCCCAAACCATGGTGCCCGGAGAGCAGTTAGGGGACTTAGGTGCCTTAGGTGCCTTGCTCAGTCGTGTTTTGCCCTGGGTGGGGATCGAACCCACGACCTTCCAGTCACGAGACCGGTTCCCTAACCACTAGGCCACAGCTGGCCCCGTATCGCATAGGACAATAAATCAATTATCAACTCAAATAGTTGTTGGCGCAAGGAATTTTTATATCTGGTCAGGTTTAAGTGCCCGAATGAGCTGAGAATTATTTGATACGTGTTAGCTTGTAAGAGTCAGGTGGAGAATGTTACATGTTACGGTTGTAATGTTGGGGAACTCTTTCTCCTTTGTGGTGGCTTTTCAGTAGTTCAGTCTGCAGTAGTTCTTTTTAAAGTGTCACTTTCATACACACTCACTCACTCGTGCTGTCACCCGCACCCACCCACCCACCATGTATGCCATCTTCGCCTTCTCTAATCGTGAACATTTTTTCCACGTGTGATCAAAGAATACCGCACATCAGCCCTCCATTGTCTTCCAGTTGCTAATTAGCTGCTATAGTTGTTATGCAGCCAATCAGGCATCTCACCATTCAACAAGGGTCGCTATCAGATAAAGGCATAATGGGACGGGTGGAGGTGGGGGGAGTTATGGGGAGGGATAGGGGAAGATTCAGCCATGCTTATTATGATACACAATTTGCGTCCTGTGCCAAACGAACAAATGGTGCAATATCAATGAGCTTATTAATCCTCATACGATAAGTCTCATAATGATGCATAACTCCCCCAAATCTCATCCCACCCGTGAATAATTCAAAGAGAATATCGGCTCATTATCCATTTGCCTCACACATATGTTGCATGGCATTTCTCCATGCCCAGACTACATCTTGATTAGATTTAGCTTGCTGTGTAACTTAACAATGGGTATTTAACCTCTGAGAGCCAAGGAAAGCATTCAGAAGACCCATTCAGCAGAATCCATGAAGTGTGAATGATACTGTAAATTAGCATATCAGGCTATAATCAAAGCAGACATGCAGGCCATGTCAAATGCAATTTGCCATAATTTTAGGTATGATTGTGGTCTTCCATTCTGCTTGACCTTCATATTACTTCAGCATATTTTTTTAGAAGCCTTATTTATTTATTTTTCTACCATAGCTATAGGGCAAAGGCTGCCAATAAAGTGGTATGTCCAATTCAAGTGGCTGATACCCAGCTGAACAGGAGTGAGATTGGGCTTTGTTGTGTGTACTCTCAGCACTACTGCATCAATTTGATTACATCAAAAGTAACAGTCCAGTCAGACAAAGCATTTTCCCGGTAAGGAGAGGCAAATATCTATAGAAGATTACACCAGGATTAATCTGATTTAAAATCAGTTACCAAAAGTGATAAGTGCATAAAACTAAACACTGCATGGTGAATTTGTTCTGCATACAAAAATATCTCTTGTACTTGTTTGAGGTAAAGTGAAGTTTTCATGACTCTTTTTCTTTTAACCAAATGAAAGCATCCATCTATTAGACCAAAACAAGCTCATAAAGGTTTCATTGAGCCTTTTGAGGAAATGTCAACACTCTCTCCTTCCACTATGGCCCTATCCTACTTCTTTGATTAAAACAGCACACAGGTTTTATTTACAGTTAATTCAATATGTGCAGAATCAGCTGAGGGCTATCAATAAATAATGATATCAAAAAGCAGGCCTGTGTGCATGAGACTTGTCTTTATTTCCTTTCCAAAATAACTGAATTGGCCTGCACCCTGATCAAACAGGAGTCTCTCAGTAATAATGGCTTGGAAGACACACTGCATCATTTATGAGCAAATGTTTAAATCATATTGGCCATCTTTTTTTCCCCTCACTAAGTGGATTTCTTTAAAGATCTTGTTCCGTTGCCTCAACCCTGTCTTGACTGAAACTCTTTTTTTTTTTTTGTTACTAAAACTGCCAGATGATATAAGCCACCCATACAGCAATACTGAGAAAGCGACTGAAAGGGTGACCTAGGCATTCTGAAACATATGGAAACCAGAATCCAGCGAAATGTTCAGCTATTAATTTAACAATGCCTATTTTATATTTCATGCACTAAAACCGCAAGCTCATTTCCCACACATAGTGGAAGCACTGCACCATATATACAACTAGGCAGACAGCTTCCATCAATCACTGCCTGACATGAAAATGCAATATTGAGTCTGAATTACTCAACAGCACTAGCAGTAACTTCATCTGGATAAAGTCAGCAGATTTTTTAGTGCATCATGTTCACTATACAGAGCTGAGGCAAGGCATATGATCTACACTTATATACAGTGCTGGGAAAAACTGGTATAAACGGGTATAAACATGCCTGTGCAAAACACATATAAATGCCACATATGAGCATCATTGCTTGTGTCTGCCCTTGCATATATAAGAGACAGACATGTCTGACAGGTGAATGCTGTGTGCCTCCTTTCTGACCCAGTCATGTCCTCTAGGACAGGACAATGCGCCACCACACACATCTAGAGATGCCAAATTATGGCTGAGCAATACACACATCCGAGTGTGTGTGTGTGTATATATATA
>JAOVVF010000042.1:9043506-9057232 GCA_028565595.1 Duopalatinus emarginatus | reverse complement strand
TATAAAGATTTAAATGCAACAAGAATAACAGAACAGAAGCATACAGGTTTGCTGGTAGGTAAATCCCCAATCCTCATGAATCGATGAAAAAAAATAATTTAAATGTCCAGAAATTACCCTCAGGAAATCCCAGTGCTCCACATTTAATTCTAATGTTCCTGTTGCTAATTATTTTATTATTATTACTACTACTGACTTTTTGTCTTACGTGGGAGGCTGGTTAGATTCCTGATTCTTCATACTATGACTCACTATCATGTCTCATCTTTTTTTCTCCCCCTTTCCTTGAGGCCTCTTTATTTTGTTATCTTTACAAGCATGGACATCAAATCTTATTTCCTAATTAGTCTACTGTGCTGTTTGCATGACTAAGCCTGAGCAGACAACTTGGGCAGATATAAAAACGTTGGCTGATACGCCACAAACCAAATACTGAGGATACGTCTCAAATTAAATCAGGGAAGGATTAAATAAAAGACTTTTCCTTTTACACCAACCCAGGATGAATAACACCTTGCAGCAACATTCATACTCTGTATAACCCTGTCAACTCCACAAACAGGGTGACCGCAAACACGGTAAAATCATCAATACAGCAGATTTTAGTCGGACTTGTAGTCTTTACATTGGTGTGGATGAAGGTGAGTGCGATATGGTGTATTGCTCTGAGCAGGACACTAACAGAGAAGAGCTGAATGTAGTTGTTGATGAGATCTTCCACAACACGGGTCTCTTGAGGTGCATGTCCTCCCGTCTGGAAGAGGCAGGATGAAAAAACACATGCCAGACTATGAGTTTTCATCTGGTTTATGTGAGAGCAGCTCCGAATCCTGGTCAAAACACACACAGAGAGAGAGAGAGAGCGAGAAAGAGAGAGAGACAAACACACACACACAATATATTCAGTACATAAATAAATACTAACTAACCTTTGTGGGTGCCAATCATATGAATATACACATATGCATAAATGAATATATTCACTCAACATAACACTGCACAGTTTCACCTATGAAGACAGACACACACACACACACACACACATATCAAGCACACACATCAAGCACAACACACTGAACAGCCAGGCACAAATATTGAAAGATTTTAGTTTTTAAAGAAGATAAAACAATATATATGCATCATTGGGGGAAACATTAGTCCACAATCCAAATCTGCCAAGAGGGCCAATTAAGCTCTCTCCCTAAACAATTAAAGTAATGTCCGAATATTTCACACAGTCTGAAAAGTCCACTGAGGTTTTATAGGAAAGTATTTGATGAGAGTTTTTAAAGCAGACTTAACAAATCAGAAGAACCTTAAAGTGTAGGTTTACAATGCCTAGAGTCAGTAGTGACTCAGAAAACAGCTCTGCAGAAAACAATGACGGTAAGTGCGAGTTCTCAGTGCGTGTATGTGTGTAAGCGTGTGTACGCACCTGTACAGATGCTGTAATAGCGCCGCCAGAGTTGATCTGTTGATCTTGGGTAAACTCTGAATATAGGTGAAGTATTTCTCAACCCTGTCCTTCTCGCTCACTTCGTCTGAAACAAAGCACGGCACAGTTAGAAAATGCGTCAGCCAGCGCTACGTGTAACTGTTCCATAAGTTATATAACTGTGCTATATAGGGCTCAGCAATGACACCTGAGTACAAGCAAAGACTGCTGGGATATGACTCAAGCAAAAGTAGGAGAAAACTGCTGCCATGTATGTTGTGCATGTATATCACCAACACATATTGGGCTTTAGAACACTTCATTGCCTCCAGTGTGACTATCCTACTACATAGAAATTAACCAAATTCCATGTTTATAATTTATATTTTTATAAGTATAATAAAATTGGGTATTTATCAAAAATATTGTCTTACAACTCTAAAAGATTTCCATCCATCCTTCCATCCCATCAATGGCTAGGGAGCAAAATCGGCTTAAAAAGCAGGATGGATACTCCGTCTCAATCACAGTGTACTACACATGGCATCTACTTCTAAACAAAGAAAAAATTGACCTCTGCATTTAACCCATCCATGCAGTGCACTAGTGAACACAATCACTAGGGGGCAGTAAACACACTTGTCCGGAGCAGTGGGAAAGTGAAAAATGGCAGTGAAATACACACACTAGGGGGCGGTAAACACACTGACAGACAGTGAACACACTTGCCGAGGGAGAAGTAGGGGGATAGTTAACTTGCTGAAGGGCACTTCAGTCATATAATGTCGGTGTGTGTATCGAACCAGGGTCCTTCTGGTCATGTGGCTGGTACCTTAACCACAAGCCTATGGCTGCTCCATCGTCAGTGGATGCAGGAAGGGGCATGTGCTTTCCTTTAGGTGTGCTACGCTGCTGGCTTTATGTGTTTTGGAGAAAATACCTGTGACCTATTACCTTTTCTAGTTGGGGGGTCTCGTATGATAGGAAAGAGCTGGCTAATGGTAAGGGTGCAATCACTCACTCAATCAGTCATTAAAAAAACTAAGAAAATGGTAAATTTAAAAATATATACTGCAGCAAGGTCTCTAGGAAGAATTTCTGTAGCTTACAAAATGTATCTGAATAGAACATACAAGCTTGCATAATGTATAATATTCCTAAAGCATTTAGCTTAAACAACAGAGAATTTACTAACCGAGGGCAGAAATCCAGTAAGGGTACAGCTCCTTCGCCAACAAAGCATCTTCACAATTGGACAAGAAACCTTTAAGCACATCCGTTACGTCCTCTAACCGATGATCCTGAATACGAAGCTTAACATTTCGTGCGTCTCTGATGAACTCCTCCAGCAGCTGGGCTACACGCTTTGGGTCACCGTTCTTCTGATAGATGCCCTGATGGCACAAACCTGGAGTCAAAGGTCAGTGTAAGGGTTAGGCTTGAAAAAAAAAGGGATGACTAAAAAATATACACAGAGATAAAATACCATTTACCATACTGAGTGACGAAGGCAATACAGCTGTCAACGACAATCGGGACGTCATTTTTGGTAAGTTGTTGATTGCTTAGTGCTGTGCCGTCTCTGCCGGCAGCCAGCTGGATGGCAGACTGCCATAAAGCGAAGTCCTGTTTAGTGAAGCCATGAATGTAGATTGTCCTGCAACACATATACACAAAAAGGCACAATAGTTCACAAAATCCAATTAAATGTCGTTATAGGATGAGGTTGAAGAAAAAACATGGTTCAATTATAAATAGCCATTCGGTATTAATGGAAATTACCTGCCACTCTCGACCATGAGCAGAACCTGAATCCTCTCATCTCCTTCCAAATGAGTGGAGACAGCTATAAACACAACAAGAAAAAAACTGAGAGGGTAAAAATAAACCAAGAGGAGTTTAAAGTATAAAAACAACCCAATACTTTAGGTGAAAGTTGAGTCTCTTTGGGAGACATGGCGCATATTGTTAGTGTTTTGCATTTGGCTGAGAGTAAAACTTCTGTTCGAAGCAAGTGGGGCAGAAAGCTCAGTGTCGCTGGTCATTATTTCTCCCAGCATGTGCAGGGGAAAGCTGTCGAACACTGTCTGACCATTCTCATCAAACGCATACAAACACCCTGCAATGCCCTGGCCTATTTACTGAACAACCCCCTTCAACACCTGAGTGCACACCTCATGACAGTTTAAATCTCTTCATCTCCGGCTTCTCCTGCTTCTAAATATCACTGCTTTCTTCCCAGGCCGCACTATATCTCTTCCTCCATCTTCTCCCGCAAGAAAAAGCCTCAGTATACAGCATGCTATGGATAATTCTATGGATACTAAATATATTGGCTCTACTAGATTTAGGTCTGAAAGAAAGAACTTATATTTAAAGAAAAAAGGTGGAAAATAAAATCCTTGCCTATCCCCATGGCTTTTAGTAATACAGCTTAGAAAGAAATGAAACATGGGAATGTGAGAGATGTCTAAACAAGGTATATTAATTAACTCTGGTGATACAACAAGAGCAGACAATTTTGTTTACAGCTTTTACTGAATGTAAGTTTAAAAAAAAAATTTTAAAACACATAAAGCTTATTAAAAACTTATCTAAAAACGATTAATTAAAAATAACAATCTAAATCCTTTCCTTCTCCCTTGAACATTTACAACAAAATATGCCTAGGGGTAAAATCTTTCTCTCGCGTAGAAAAAGGTCCGAATGTACAGTAATTAATTTGATGTGGAAATCTGGAGGAAATATTTGCTGTAATCTTCAGTTTGGTTATTGAGTAAGGTTAAAAGTAAAAACTAAAAATCAATGCAGAATTATCTGTCGAAATAACAATTAGAACATGTGCATGAATTATTAATGATCATTAAATGTGTGCTTCCTAACTATAATTAACTAAGATTTTTTCCAGTTGTATTAAATGAACTTTAAACAGTTGAAATGAAGCACAACAGCTGCATTTTTATAAGTATTCTCAAGGACAGAATTGAGGGTCAAGTGGTAGATATTTGTTAGTTTTTGTCAGAAGGAAATGTTTTACAGACAGAATACCAATGCAGTAAGCCTGCACTCTGCACAAAACCCAGGACGCTACAGGAGCGCCAGTGGGTCATCCTGCTCATTTTCAGACACAGCACCTCTGCTTTCTCGGTCTCAGCCAGTTGGAGTCGGCTCCCCATGAGCGTTACTTTTATGCTGCGCTAAGGACGACTGTTCCAGCAGTTAAAATTCAAAGAGAGTTCCACTGACTCACAAGTCTAGCCCCAGGATCCCTCTGTCCTTTAGTTTCAAATCAGCTAAGGGTTCTAAAAAAAAAAAAGAAAGAAAGAAAGAAAGAAACACCGAACCGCCAACAACCCACCTGACTGCTTCATCGTGACCACTGAAATATGGGCCATATTAATTTAACACTTTAAATCCCAGCTTATTTATCAGTTAAGTATTTGGTCTGGTTTGCAGTCATGTTTAACTAGGTCACACTTATCCACTAATTCAGATGATTAGCCAAAAGTCCAAAGCTGTAATGCTTTTTCATGATTATAAGCCATTAAGTTAAATAATGTGACGCAGTGACACTCTCAACCCAGAATTTGGGCTCAGCAATGCTGCGATCCACATAACCTCATAACAGGGAGTGATACAAGTCTCTACGTACCACTTAAATATCACTCTAGTGTACACCAGGGTACCTAAACCAGAATTTTGTGATGCAACTAAATAGAAACGGTCAAGGTCTTTTTACAGCTTACATGAGCAGCTTCCAGCCCACATATCACTGGCCATGCCAAAGCTAACCGCAGTCTGGTTTCTAAAAGGAATATCACAGGGGCACAGAAAGCTCAGGTCAGCCACAAAGCCTTGCTATGTCTGTGCTCTAATCCTGTGTCACAGAGCTTCAGCCCTACAGGGTTCCTGTTCCAGCCCCAGAGAGATCAGAGACCAAATGGACGTGCGTGTATTATTTGATAACACTCCATTTCCAAGGTGATATAACCGATGTGGCATCCTTATGATCCTACCTACGGGAATAAGGGCTTTATATATCAGATACACGGATATGCCTTAACTGGATTACATAAATATATACTCTATAACACCTACATAACCAGGTTTTCAATACCCCACTCTCTTTTCCAGGTGCCTTGGCTTCAAAACAATATGAAACCTTCAAGTAAGAGGTCCAACTAACTCAAAAAACCTCCAAGTCTTGCAGCATATTGAGAAATGCCAGGAAAAACTGACTGCTGGCAACAGTTAAACTGGTAGTTTAGAGGTGGGAAGGGAAAACAAAACAAAAAACTGGACCGTCTTTATATTGTGGACTAGACTGTATTAACTTTTTAATGGGCAGGGTTTGTTTGTGGAATCGACAGTTGTAGCACAATAGATTAACAATGTTGTACATTCCGTCTTCAGCTGCCAAGCACCAACTATGTATCAACTTAAAAACCTGTTATGAATGTCAGCGTGAAGCATGACTGGCCGAGAAGGACGTATTTCAGAGACAACGTGGCTCGAGGAAGGAATGCCAATGAGAAGAGCAATAAGGAAAGCCATACACAGGCAAGTGAAAGTGTGTAACGTCAGTGAAATGGTTTGGAAAATTGACTCCTGACAACATGATTATTAGACTATGTATATAGAGTTGGATAGCCATTCGTATATGGAGATTCCTGTTCTTTGTTGACAGGAGTGGAACCTGATGTGGTCTTTTGCTTTTTGGGGACATGTTGTGTATTCTGAGATGCTTTTCTGATCAGCATGGCTGTAACAAGTGGTTATTTGAACCATAGGCTTCCTGTTAGCTCAAAAAATATTTCTGACCGATCTTATAAACAAAGTATTAAGGCTGGCACAACTAGATGTTTTCTTGTATCTTTCTGTATAAACTGTATAAAGACGTTTTAGAAATATTCCAGTCAGCCCATCTGACACTAACAACCATGCCATGGTCAAAGTCACTGAGATCACATTTTTCCCAATTCAGAAATTTAATGTAACCATTAACTGAAGCTCTTGACCTCTATCTGTATGATTTTATACACTACTTCCACATAATTGGCTTATTGGACAACTGCATGAATGAACACAGCAGGTGTACCTTAGAAGGTAGATGGTTAGCAAATGCAACCCCTGTTCATCACCTCAGGTTGGTGTTAATGTGCGTGTGGTTTCTTACTAAGTTCCTGCAGGCGTTTGAGTTGTAGAACCACCTCGTTTGTGTGCTCATCTTCAGGAAGAAGGAACAGTTCAGAGCCGCCTAACGAGAACCAACCTCGTCTCCAATGATAAAGGTCATGACCCTCCTTATAGTACAAACGACCAATCAGCTCAAAGTCCTTCATCAGCAAACGGTGTAGCTTCTCAGGGTCCAAACACTGGAGAAAGAGAGAGAAGAACAGATAGGAAATGGGAAGAGAGGGAGCGAGATAGAGAACAGCACAAAGAGAGAAACAGAGAGAGAGAATGTGAGCGAGAGATACCAAGTAATAACCATCCTTCTGACAGAATATGATAGACAGATAAAATAACTGCTCTGAAGTTCATTACACAGCTAGACACAGTGAAGAGGACATAAATTGCATGGCAGATATTTTCCAGCAGAGAGGAAACTCTAGTTAACCCCTGAGTTCCATTACTTTAGGAAGTTTCAGTCTGAGTGGGAGGAAGCAGACGAACTTTTAACAGCTGAAGCCACGACGTCAGAAAAACTCATCCTACACAGGCACTGACACCTTCTACATCAGTCACATGGAAACACAGAGACAGGGAATAGCACCTTTCTCTTCGACACACACAGAAATGATTAGGGAACATCAGCTGCAGCTTAGTCTAGACAGAAAGAAAAGCGAAATGATGTTCTGAAGGTTGGAGCATGTGCTTTTTAATCACACACAGGTCTTGTAGCAAAAAGTGGCGAAGACTGGGTGATGACTGGCTTTTTGTAAAAGTGCAGAGAATATGGGTGTGGGGGTAAAATATTACACTGAAGCCGCGACAAGACATGGATTTATGTTGAAATAACACATTTTTCAACTCGTATAACATTCAACGTGACAATTTTTGCACACTGTGTACATCATAAGCAACACCTCCACAGTGCTGACAGAACAGTCACAGTTCAGCTTTAACTGATGCTGTTACTGCATAAAAGAGAGAAGAGAATTAGGTTACACTAGGCTTCTAAGCATATTGGATTGAAATTCTGTTCACACTACACAATCAAATTTGAACTTCGAATTCTGTCATGACCTCCAACAGCCCAGGGGAACGCAGGGTTTTAGCCAAAACGTTGCAACAACAGCAAAACTGGGACTAGATCATCCCAAATTTGCACACTGCAAGCCCAGATTTCATTTCTTGGGTTTGGTTGTGCGAGTGTGACTGTCCAACTTCTCATCAAACACGGGCTTGTGAATTCGTATTTTATGCCGAATAATGAACCGGCCCCCTCACTTCCAAGTATTTCTGTCAGAAAGCTTCTACAGTGTGTTAAACCTCCAGCTTTACAAATTTTAGTCGCATTACATGCGTGATTACAACTTTGAAAAATACAGCTTTTATATCTATGTATATCTATATATAATTATTTCATCATCTATTATTAATAGGGTGTGAATGAGTAGGAATTTGGGGAAAGACAGGACGAAGGTAGGACAGTTGGCTTAATAGTTAACACTTAATGCTTATGCATAGTTAATGCTATGCTTAATACTTAATAGTAATAGTGCCAATCAGGGCTGGGAAATAAGGGGTATATGAGGTATTAGGTATAGGGTGTATGTATAGATGAATAAATGGATGGATGAGATTAGATTAAGTCAGAATCCTTCCTTTCTTACTGCTGAGGTTAATGTTAGAATTAGATTTAGGTGCCAATGAAAGGTCCTCACAAGAATAGCAAGGTACAAGTGTGTGTGTGTGTGTGTGTGTGTGTGTGTGTGTGTGTGTGTGTGTGTGTGTGTGTGCGTGTGTGTGTGAATGAAAAGAAAGAGAGTGAGACAGTGAGTGTAAGAGAGACCTTAGTGATGGCATGAACCCAGGCTCTTTGTGCATCTGATGTCTGTGCACCAAACAAGAGCATTTTCTCAGACTCCAGGTAGATCTCAAAGGTGAACACTGCCCTGAGGGGGAAAGAAAGTTGGATTACAACCTGTACACACACACACACACACACACACACACACACACACACACACACAGGTGTGAAAGGAAAGTGCCTGGCTATTAATCTCAGTTTGTCTGCTGCTCTTACCACAGGTATTAAACCACCAGAGGATGGTCAGAGGTCAAAGGTCACAGTCTAGTAATGCCTACAGGGTAGTCTATGTACTATGATGTTGTTTGAATAGTTTTACTAAAGTTTGACCCACAGAAAAGTGACACTGCAACCTGATTCAGTGAAACAGATGGAGTGGTACAGAAGCAAATAGGGAGAAAGAGACCGGGAGCAGAAAAGGAAGTGAAAGGAAAACAAGGTGCTGAGAAATGGAGGATCATACCCTGCTCCTGTCATGGTCTCCACGTTGTTGATGGCCAGGCTCACCACCTCACTGACATCCACTCTTCCTATTGGTGAGGTGCTCTTTTCACCGTCATAGTAACTCAGGTAGCCTCCTTCTAGTGTGCACCAGCGCTGTACCATGTCTGTGACATAAAGACACCAGTTTTGTAATGAAACATTTCGTAATGATACTAGTAATTATACTGATCAGCCATTATATTTAAACCACCTGCCTAAAAACTGCTCTGACCTGTCATGTTGTTCTTCCTTGGACCACTTTTGGTAGCTGTACACAGGGATTCTGTAACCCAGGGGCCAAATTGTGAAGGCTAGACACCACTAATTAGTGCCCATTTTTCCTGCGTCCCACACATCAACTTTGAGAACTGACCGTTCAGTGGGTGCCTAATATATCCCACCCATTCACAGGTGCCTTCGTAATGAGATATTCAGTGTGATTCACTTCACCTGACAGTGGTTTTAATGTTAAGGTAGATAGGTGTAAGAAATAAAGAAATTTTAAAAATAGAAATAAAAATAAATAAAAAATAAGCAAGGTGCCAGAAAAGGTTATAAATTAGTTTATGTTCCCTGTACATTCCAGACAGAAATTATCATGCAAATTCATTTAATTTCTCTTCCGTACATGGTTACTCGTCCCCTCACCTTAATTACTGCACCAATCCTGTCAGGCAAGGAAGCCACCAAAGTCTTCCTGTCAATTTCAGCCCACTCTTCTACTGTCTGAGTGTGCAACCAAACTACAGCTCACGCTTGTGTCTATTTCAGAGTTCCGCCTGCTGATCCAAACAATCCCACACTTTTTCTATAAAACTGAGGCCTGGCAATTTTGCAGGCCAGTCAAAGTGTCCCAGTGTTCCATCATGCTCATCTAATAAGTCACAGACAGATGTGACCCTGTGCACCCTACAGTTGTTATCCTGAAATGTCAGTGGTGCATTCTGCTGCAACATGAAGCTCAAAATGCTTCAGGATCTGTCCGATAAAATGACAAATCTGGTTTTGTGCCACATATAACTAGCGTAGGAAATGCTTTCTTTTCATCAGCATTTTTGTTAAACTGGTGACTCTGAATATAAAATACTGATGCTCAGGTTACTGTAGAATAACTGATAGAAGTGGTTATGCATTTCAAGGTTTGTAGTTAGCCATTATATTACTCCAATTCTGCTTAAACAGGAATAAAACACACACATTATGTATTACTGACCATTAAAATTTACAATAGCCAATATTATCCATTTATTCTATTCTTCATAGATTTGTTCGGCCACCGTGTGATTAAACACCCACTATTTTGGCCTTTGAAAAACATCTTCGTTTTTTAACCATTTTTGTGGGTGCAACAACAAAATCTAAAGAATTTCCTAGCACAAATACACTTGCCAAAGTTTTTTTTTCATGTGAATCCTGACATTATTTCCAGTTATTTGGTTTACTCTGGCAGCAACAAAAATTGTTGAAGTCCCCATGAGGTAGCTTGAGAGCCGTGATTTGATTCAGATGTATTCCCTTTTGAAACTGGAGACGGTGTGTTGTCAGATTTACAACACGCAATATCGTTCGAGTTACACAATTCCCCCACCAAGGACTCCAAACACACTTACAGACAGGAACAGAGTGTAGATTAGTGAACTAGCTAAACTAGCGATTTGTTTTTTTGGTTTTTCCTTAACGGCGAGGAACTTTTCACCTATACTAGATAAAAATATGTGGTGTGGTTTTGAAGTTGTTGTGAATTTTCAAGCTGAATTCTGCCATCGGTGGCGAAGATGGTGATAGATTGCCGCTGCATAATCATCAAGAGGCATCTGAAACGTCTCAATGACTTTTTTAAAAAGAGAAATGTCAGAAAACCTGACAGTGTATAAAGAATAGAATCCCATTCTCGATCGGTCGGACATATATTTTTTCCTTTTTTATTTATTCATTATAATTATATTTAAAGAAAAATATTAGTCCAAGGTACAGTTTATGCAGTTTTATAAGAAAATTAAATGGTTTTACTGAGTCTTGGAGAATCTGTTCATCTGGAGGCATATTCTTTTCTTGCATGTAAAACTCACAAGCCTTCATTATGGCTATTGTCTATCTGTCTATTAAAAGTGATTTCTTATAACTTGTTTTTTTTCTATAACATTTATCTTTGGTAATGTTTGGATGTATTTTTGTACTGACTCAATAATGCAGAACTCATCAAATAAATATCTATAACAAAATTTGTTCCAAAAAAAAAAGTAGGGTGCATATTTGGAGTTAAATGACTACCCTGCCCCAGCTCTGTGACTACTAACTCAGAGCTCCAGCAGTGAAACCTAATATAACAACATCATCAGTTTAGTGGCAGTGTTTTCTCAGTCCACAACTGAACATTAAGGCACCAATATTTCTGGCAGCACACATTGCAAAATAACTACTGTTTGCACTGTTATTCCAGTTCTCAGTGTCGAACAGAATACTCTTACTCATATTTTCTGCTTTCTTTTCTTTTTGTTCCCATAAAAAACCATGATAGGCAATGTTTATTTTACTGAGAAAGGCGGACCTGGGGATTGTTCAGCAGAAATCTTTTCAGGAGAAAGATTATGTAGTGTGTGCACATCATCTTTAAGATATCATGACATGTGCACACCTCTATATCCGGCAAATAACTGATAGTACGTGATTAAATCTTAAAGTGTCATCAATGCTGAGATTTTCAAAGTCGTGTAGCATGGACTTAGCTTAAAGGACATAATATACCTAATACACCAGTTTTCTAGGCACCTAAAGAAGACCACGAACCGGGAGCTTGTTTAGGGATCCCAGAGTCTCCAAGTTCTTCTATGACTTTGCTCTAATTCCTCTATTATCAAAGCAGGTAAACTGAAAAGAAAAACAAGCCTTCAAGTAAAAAGTTGACGTGTCTCTTGCATTTTAAGAAGCAAGTGCTATGTAGACGCATTACAATCTTACACGCGTCAAGTTCACCACAGCTACTCAATTTTAGATTTCAAAGTCACACACACACTCCCACTGCCATCTGTTAATTTCTGTTCTACATCAAACAAACTTCTTCTGTCATCAGACATGCGTGTTCATTTATCAGGAATATGCTGATGATCCACTCCTGAATAGAGCTTAATGACACAGAGAGAAAAATGGTTTAATAAACTAGCAAGAAGGTGCTGACTGCCTTTCTAAAGGTGCACTGGGAAGCATTTTCGCACCCGACGTTTTATGAGTTTATCACAAACCGAATGCAAACGTTAACCGTACAGGCGTAGCGATCCCTGTGGCATCTCCTGAGGCTCTTAGGAGACAGAGACACCTCCCTCCCAAAGCATTAGCTCATGCCCTTAAAAACCGCAAAAGAGTTTATTCTTAGGCTGAACGACAGGGAGAGAAGGAGAAACGTGGAGATGATGAACGATAGAATGACAGAAGAGGAGAGAGTGCGTGTACGAAGAGCGAGAAAGAGAAGGAAGGACACAAAGTGACTGGCACAACAAGTGATATTTACAACGTTTCCTGAAGCAGAAGAACAAAGGCATTCATCAGCAGCTCTGTGGTGCCACAAATTAACAGGTGCAGAAAATGAAAGTGACAAAAGGGAAAAGATTCCAAGTGATGACATTTGGGAAGTGGCATACCTATCACCAATACAGGAACACAAACACGCACATCCACACTCTTTCAACGAACGGAAACAGAGAGGCTCTCGTTCACGCTGTCTCACATGCACGTGTCCGTATATGCCATAGAAGGGACAGATGGTATTTCCTATCAACACTCATTTCGTATGGCTGTCTTGCTGTATCTCTATGTTGCAGTTTGCAGTGTGTGGTATTTATTTCATCACCTCGTAGTCAGTATCCGTAAGCATATCTCCCACTTGAAATGGCACCAGGAGCTATTCAAAACAATGGCTTGTTCAGCTTGCGGAATTTTAATGTGGAGAACGCAACAGGCCACTGACAAAGATGAAGCATTGCGAAATGGTTTGTACTGCAGATATGCTAGGTATAAGAATAAACACATACCATCTACAGGCAGATCTACTACCAGGAAACAGAACTGCAAAATAAGAATTTTGGCATCATATAGAGCAGGAGTATTCATATATTATATATATATATATATATATATGAATTATTTGCCTATTTTGTCTACTGTGGCTTGTTTCATGGTAGAACTTCATGTTATCATTTTTATTAGCACCATGGAAATATAGACATGGAATCTTAGCATCCACTAATGGTATATATAGCACAATATAGTCAGTTTGCCATCAGACCACACATTGTTAAGTAACATTGAAAAATCTATGAAAGTCTGTGACTCTTCCTTTCAAGCTAATGTTACTTGCCCTGTAGTCCACTAGCTGTCAATCCCAGGTAAATAATTTACATTTACAATACATATATGAGTGGGCACCCTGCAAGAAACATAGTGATACTTTATACGATATAGTATGATATTTCATGGTCAACTAGAGATGCTTAACTGACCTTTTTCTCCACTGTTCTTGTGGTTTGTAAGTAAAGGACCCAAACCTATCAGCCTTTAGAAAGTACTCATGGATATTATTGTAGGGGAATTTATATTATAACCACAAAACCACTGCCAGGTAAAGGGAACAACACTGATTAGATTCTTACAGTGACATCTGTCAATCGGTGGTTGACAGATAGGTGGCTTGGTCAGAGCATCTCCAAAAAAAGGCTCACTGATCTGTGTGAGGGGTGAAGGTCAGACTGTCTGGTCTTATACCACAGAAGCGTCGGTTA
>JAOVVF010000042.1:9023185-9033348 GCA_028565595.1 Duopalatinus emarginatus | reverse complement strand
CGCGGGCGGTAATGGTCAGAATTTCAGCGGGAGCGGGCGGTAGTGGGATAAAAAAAACAGTCCCGCGCAGTTCTCTACTATGTACTTTGCATTGGCTCATTTGTAACAGTTTTTTCATTACAAAAATGTTTGTTTATTGTCTATGCTGCAAGCAGTCAAACTGCTTGAAGGTCATGTAATTCCAAGGTAAGAGGGCTCTGGAGGTCAGAGTTTACAGGTTGTAGACTTGTACAAACCTGTGCATTTTTATTCTTAACTATTACAGAAAAACCTGGGTTCCACTGTAATCCATCACGGTTCATCTTTAGCATTTCCTGCAATGTACACCTTCATCAAAAGCATTTCTTTTTTTATCAAAACTGACACTCCACCCACATCCCAACACGTACTCAAGCTGTAAGAACCACTTTCTTCAACACTCACAGGTAGAAGCAAAGGAAAAGCAGACAGGATTTCTGTAGCAACAACAAATTCCCCTTGGGGTACAATAAGGAGGGATCCGGAAAAGGAAAAGCTCTCCGGAGGATAGGAGCCTCCAGCTGCTTGTGCTACCTTAGCGAGTGTGCTGAATAAAAGGCCCTTCCTTTACACCTTTCCCCTGGGGAGAACTCTAAATTTACCCCTCTCTCTGTAATTACCAGCAGCCCAAAGCCCCAGTCCAGATGTTGATGAGTAGCTACAGTGCAGCAGAAGAGAACATAAGGAGCGCAATAAAAGTTTTAAGCTCTCTAAAGAGTAACACCTTTGTGGAAAAGACGACGTGTGCTGATGTGTTAAGCGCCTTTACCCAACACTGATGCAAGACGTGCTCCCCTACACGCTCTTTTTTAACTACTGGAGTAAATTAAGAGACTAAGCAGGTGATGTGTGAGCATCTCATGCATAGGTGTTGAGGTAAACAGATAAACAGATGAATCAAAAGAGGTGAGAGACCTGCAGGAACAACAGAAAGGAATGATGAATGTTGTATAAGGATGAAACCTGATACAAATCCAGGAAAATTATTTGGAAATTTTATGTGAGAATGGATATTAATACGCATGAAAAGTTAAAAAACTACATTTTAGTTCAAAGGTTTAGCCTTTGTAAATACTCTAACCGAGATATACACTGAAGTCCCAGAGAAAAAATAGGTGCTAAATAGGTTGGTGGTCGCTCTATAATAGTATGGAGTACTTTGTTTTTTGGCTGCCATTCATTCTGTTGGGTTTGGTCCCTTCCAACAGGACAATGCGTTGTCACACTCGTCTAAAGAAGCCAAATTATGGTTACAGAAACATTCATCTGCGGTTTTGTCAGTCCCACCATGATCTCAACATTATCGAACACATCTGGGATGCCATGCAATGCAAATCCTTGTAATTGTGGTAACTGTGGTTGGTGTGGTACAGTGGTAACATCATTGGGTTCCCATGTGAGAGACCTGGGTTCGATTCCCGATCTGGGCAGCCAGTCTGTGCTACACCAATAAGGGTCCATGGGCAAGACTCCTAACACTACGTTGGCCTACCTGTAATACCAGTAAACTTGTAAGTCGCTCTGGATAAGAGTGTCTGCTAAATGTAAATGTAAATGTAATTGTAGACCATTCTGCAGGAGGTATGGAATACTTTCGGAAGCTTGTGGAGTCCGTGTACTGTGGGGGACCTACAATTATTAGTCTGGTATACCAGGTTTACTGGAACTTCAGCGTAAGTGAAGCAAGCCGTTTACCGAGGGTGAAACTAAACTCTAAGGCCACCACGTATTTAATTAGTGTTACAAATAATACTCGGTCAGCCTAAGAGTCCTCTACAAACAGGCCTTAAGGGCTTACTGTCTACTACACAGGTTTGGAGTGGGTTATCTGCCTTTAATAAAACACTCGTTTATAGACCCACTAGGATCCAAGCAGTTAATAAGTTTCACCAAGATTTTCTTTAATCAGTGTTTTGTATTATTCTATTTACTGATTACAGTGTGTGCATGTTACATAACAAAACAACACCTTTTGAGAATTTAAAACATGAGCACAAGGACAGCTGATGGATATTGAGGCATGTGTAGCAAATTTGAATGTCTGAATGATCCAAAGAAGCCAGGACAGTATTAATAGGTGGAGGATGGGTGTAAAAACACTGGATGGAATGAGATCAATCAAGAGAGAGGGATGGTCAGTTGGATGGATGTATGGATTTATCATGTGTGTGTCCATTAGTAGGTGCACAGTTACAGACAGCCACTCACCATCTCGCCCTTTTTTATCCAGTGTGCCCTTCAGCATGTTGACCGAACAGTAAAGAAACCCATCCATGAAAGAGGAAATGGCCACTGAGGACCTGCTGTCACCTACCATCTCCAGCTTTGCAAACTCTAATAGAAAAAAAGGAGAGAAGTAGAAAAAACCAAAAGGACTGATTAGGAATAATCCAATAAAGTGTTGAGAGCTTAAGATCCATGTGTGTGTGTGATGTAAAGCACAATCCAAACCTCAGTGGGTCAATTTTAAGCCAGTTCATTATTCTCTACAGGCTTAGGTTACAGCACAATCACTAAAAACCACAAAGTCAGCGCGACAGAGCCTTTCCAGCTCAGAAGTTTCTGAATAACCAGAACTTCTTTTTCATTTCGACATTTTCACATTTCCATATTTATTCCGTCTCTCCCAAGGTTGCTTAAGAAGTACAGCAGTAAAACTTTTTTTTTTTAAACATGGATAACTTTGGAATTCACCCCACTGCTCTCTACTTTCCTTTCCTCTTCATCTCCTCCCTCCTGTTTCATCCTTCACTTTTAACATCTTTTCAGGGTTCACCCTTATCGGTTTCAGATTCAATTAGCCGCTATGTGCAGGTTCAATTTTCTTCGGGAGGGCCGGCAATACCTGCGAGATTTTATCAAGCACCTCCAGCCCCTTTCATGGCTCAAGTTCAAATAACTTTAATTGAAAAGCCTTTTTAATTGAAGTATCTCTGCCATCCTTCCATCTCTCCCCTCCAGCCACCAGCCCCTCTCTTTTTGTTAAAGCGAGCAAGTATTAGAAACGATAATGAGGTAGGAAGACGATAAGTAGAACTTGGGGGTCTTAGTAGTCTTGCATGCGTATTTTGAATTTAAATAATGATAATCAGATCCACTCATGAAGAAGATAATACTGTTTATCAACAATGTGATTTTATAACTATGTGAAAGTGCCTGCACAAATGGCAACTTGGAGAAAAATAGAGGTGTCTGTGCCCAAGTCGTGTACATATTGGTGTCCTCACCTGTCAGGGACAATATCAGGTTGTTACTCAAGCGAGAGCCACACACAGCTACACTATGCAGTTAATGAGGCTCCAGCTCCATATGGACACCGTGGCGTTTCCTGTGTGGCCTCGGTGCTGTTTGACTGTTAAGGATGTTAGCACAATACTGAAAGAGTGCTGGTAAACATTTGGGCCTGTGTGTTGTGAGGATGGACTAATTGGGCTACCTGGCACACTATCTGAAGAGGCCTCGAATGAGCAGTACAGGAACAGCTCAATCTAATCATCTCTGTGCACACACACACACACACACATGCACACATATACACACCGCACACATATTAGAGGTGCTTTCAGAGGAAATGATCTGTTGAAAAGAGGGTGTGTGGGTGTTGGGGGAGGGCGTCATCAGCCAGTGACAAAAGCCTGTCGCTATAACAACTAGATGACCTCAAAAACCAATTACGGCTGTTAGCGGGAAAGAATGAAATCGAATCGGGTACCTGGGAAAACGTGGCCTTGACCCCTAGTGAGGGGTCCCATTATCCCTGGTGGGCATTAATCTTTTTTTTTTTTCTTTCTTTTTGTTTTTTTTAGCAAGACTGAAATTCCTAACAAAGCATAGATTATTTGAAGCACATTTTATTGAACCTTGGGTCCTTCATGTAACTTTATAGCTCAGAGCTTTAAATATTGTAGCTTATTATTAAAAGTATTGCTACTTCCAGCATCTTGAGTACAGCGAATGCCTGATTTATCTGTGCAGTCAACCATCGCAAAGCGATGACGGCGATATGTATGTATGTATGTCCGTATTGCTACTTCCACCTAGTTATTTCTTCATTTATTTACACTTGGAGTAACAGGGCATTAATAAAGAATTGAGATAATGCCTGATATAATTACCTATACTTAATAACCAGAAACTATAAAATTAAATAAAATAAAACAACAATCCGAAGTCCTTGGTTACCATCTGTATAAACTGTGTAAACTTTTGCATGTTCTTCCACATTCACATAAGTTTCCTTTGAGTCTCAGGTTTTTCCTGCATCCCCAAAAAACTGGCTGTGCCAAGATCTTTCCTAACTCACTTTCATGAGTATGTGTTTCTAAATGTCCTAGACCTAATCCTGCTGGGATTCTTACCTTACACCCAGAGTTCCACTGATGCAACCCTGACCATAAAACAGATAATGAATACCTTTTCCTCTACAGTGCAAACTGACATTTTTTGAAATGATCCAAATGATTCAAAATCATTGTGACTGATTTATATGCGGACAGCACCATGGGTGCGGTGGGTAGTGAAGAAGTGTCTGGGTTCGATTTTTGGGTCCTGTGTCTGGAGATTGCATGCTCCAGCTGTGACTGTAGAGGTTTCCTCCAGTAGACATGTAAATCAGGCAAGCTAGAGATATTAAACTGCCTCAGAGGTGTAAAGAAATGTCTGTGTGTCTGCCCTGAGATGGCCTGGTGACCAGCCCAGGTTGTTTCCCCACCTTTCACCCAATGCGCACTGGGACAGACTTCAGTAACATGCTATTCAGTAGGATAAGTGGCTTAAAAAGTGAGTGAGTAATTATGCACCTGCTAGCACACATTTTGGATTAAGGATTAAAATAAATCGCACCAAAACAAGAAAAACAAAAAATAATTAGACATTCGCAAGGTTGATTTTAAAGATGCCAAGACCTAGAAAAAAAAAATATCAAGCTCTGACAGTATGTAAACACTTTAAACTAATGACAAAGTTTGAGAAATCACAGATACACGGGATATAAAAATTGAGCTTACATGTGCCGTGCATTAATCAATGACTTTGGACTCATCGCCATCTCTCTGCATTACGACTACACAAGGATTGAACAGAAAGCACAATTCTACTGACAGATCATTGCTCTCTAAGAGAAGACAACAACTTGAAACACACCTCTCTCTCCACACATGTGCGCACCTGATAGCTGGTTGTGATAGAGAAACTCCATCTGTAGCCTCTGGCCTCCTTTCTGAGCCAGTAGGTAAGGAGTGGAGTAATCAGGATCTCCTGTAGCACACATCACATCTGCCCCACTGAACACTAATGCCATGGTCAACAACACATCGGGCTGGAGGACTGCAGAACACAAAGCCTAGAAACACACACAAACAGCTAATCATGTACAGTATACTGTATATACATAATATAATATACGTCATAGCAGTACACAGCATTCTGTTAACATTGGTAGATATTCATACAGCCGTAATAAAGGGTGGAGGCATCATCTATTCTTGAGACTGCTCTTATAAAATTACTGTTATATGCTATAACCATGCACTTTTAAGCCTCACAGAGTCTCTGGTCCAATACTTGGTCTCCACAAGCTTGCAGAAATATTCTGTAGGCCTTGAACACCATATTTTCTGCAAAACGGTCCACAATTCTGTTGTACCGAGTTCTAGGATTTCTGCTCATCCGTAAAGAAAGCACACATAGCATTCAAATGTCAAAGATACAGACATACCAGGGGTCCCATCAAGTGCCAGCTAATTGGCAACACCTTTAAACCCATACATGCCGACCCTGGGTTAAACAGTGCCAAACGTTTTCCATTTTCTTAGCAGATACACTTGCCCGTTATGCGTCCAACTCTGACTCAAAAGGGATGCAGTGATGGAGTAGGTTTTGCACTTTAACCACCCTTTAAAAAAGCATGTTATATACTTTGGAATGATTTTAAAATTTCTCAGCCCAGCTAGGGTTCATCTCTCTGCTTCATAACACGCACTTTTGCTCGCAAGAACTAAAACACATCCATTTTTCCCCGACACTTGATATGCGGGTAGGGAATCTGAAATCGGCAAGAACCGCAAATTCTTGCCACGGACACCTAAATAATAGTTGAGGGCAGCATTTGAAAGGAAACAAGGCTTCGGCAGAAGGAATGCAGGCAGGCCAATTAAAATGTGATGGGAAAAGAGACGGTCGATAAACAGAATAGTGCAGATGGCTTCAGACGCAGGTGGAGAGAGAGCCAGTGTAATGCTACCTAACGCTGCCTTTCATGTGAAAAGCTGCAGCTCGCGTACCCTATCGATCCACCCCAAACAGGCCTAATCCGACAGAGAACAAGGACTTCCAGACAGCCAGCAACACTCTCCCAAACACACACACACATACTATATATATATATATAGTGCAAGCCAATTTCAATAGACACACACCAATAATAAAATAAACAAAGAGAACCATATACACTACACACACACGTTCAGAGCATAATTATGTATAAAAGTTCACTAAAACCAGATGGTAGTGCAGTAATACACCACTTGAGCCACTTGTTTTTAAGCATACACATCCACTTTACACACTGAAAACTTTAATAGCTGAATCTTACTTAAACACAAGTTTACCCACGCAGACACTTTTTTGCACACAGTACATACACAAACCCATCCTGGCCGCTGCCTGCTCTGCTCCTAGAGTACACTGTAATCGTTCCTGTTTTATTTATTCTCTCTCTAGTTTATAGCCTCACCTAAGACACTTCTGTACCACTTATCTTATCCTATGATTGCATATGCGCACAAGTGCACACACACACACACACACACACACACACACACACACACACACACGTATAACTGATCCACTTTTCTCCTGCTCATCAATCTGAGAATCAGAAGCATTGTTGATCTGAGTCGATGCTGGCAATGAAGAAAATAGCTTGGCCGATGCTTACACAGTAGTTATCCTGAACAAACACAACAACACACACTGCCAAAATGCAGACAGGCAAATACTGCACACACTCCAAAAGCAAAGAGAAACAACCAAACTCCCCCAGTGCAGTTTTTATTCAGAAGAAAATCCATTTCTCTCTGATTTTTCATTATTTTTTTTGAGAAGCTATTCCAAACTATAGCGTGATCTTAACAGAACGGTGCAGAACCGTGTTTGCTCAGCTCGATTGTTTGGAGCTGGATTTTGGGTAGTGTATTCCACAAATCTGTGGAAACCAGTTACTATGGCAACTCCAATTTAACACCTGGGCTACCAGGTAAGCTGAGAAAGTAGCACACACACACCCACATGCACACAGAATAAATGACAGCACTAATGGGCCTTTTAACAAGGTACAGAAATAACAACATGATGTCAAAGGATACACACATGGAGCATACCGAGTACAAATAAAAACCACACACACACACACACACACCTGGTTGAGCTCTTCCTGGCTGTTCAGTCCATCCAGAACTTTCCTATATTTCCTCTGTCTGTACTTCCTGCAGTGAAATTTTGCACACTGTTCTGGCGACGCCCCCTCGTGAAGCTCCTCCTCGGGCGGAAGATTGGCAGCCCAGAACCTGTTAGCGTTCTCATTTCCAACTTGTATAAAGAGCTGGAACGTAAACAAATTAATCAAACATAAGTAATTCATGAGTAATTTATCTGGATTAACACCGGATGGATTGCTACTCAGACCAGCCAGTAAGACATTACGATATGGATACTGTGATAAATTATTACACAACACTGTTTTCTAACAGCAACAGCCATTAACACGTTTATGTGCATCATAAAAATATCTTCGTACCGAGATGATATCTTGCTGATGTTGTGTACTGCTTACTTTCACTTACCTCCACTAGTTCATTGGTCCATATGCTGCTGTCCAACTTCAGACTCCTCACTTGTGAGATACCAGACCCAAGGAAGCGATGTTGACCTGTGAGCAGTACAGACACAAAAATAATAAAGTTACAAGTCTACCACGGGTCTCATAAAGGCACTGATCCGTGACCAGACTCGCCTGAGACAGACTGATACTGATCAGAAGTGCAGACCTGTAATTCCAAATCAGAAATTTGGAAGAATTTCAATAAGAAGTTGGGATAATACGTTAAATTTAATTATCACAAAGATTTGTAAATCATCTCTGACATTTCTTTTATCAAAAACAAAGTTATTTTAATTCATTGCATGCAACATACTACTGAAATTGCAGCCATGACCTAATGGTTAGGGAACCGGTGTCTTGACTGGAAGGTTGTGGGTTCGATCCCCGCCCAGGGCAAGATACAACTGAGGTGCCCTTGAGCAAGCACCTAACTACCCCAACTGCTCCCCGGGCGCCGTGGTTTGGGGCTGCCCGGGCTGCTCCGGGCAAGTGTGTTCACTGCCCCCTAGTGTTCACTGGTGTGTGTGTTTCACTGCACGGATAGGTTAAATGCGGAGGTCACATTCCTCTGTGTGCAAGCACAGTAGACAAATAGTTCACTTTCATTCATTCATTCATTCATTATATTTAATTTTGTCTAATTCTTCCTGCAAAACAAGTAAACACGTAATAAGCACAGGGTCTTTTCTTTAAAACCCATCACATGTCTCTACTGGGGACACAGCACCCATGCCTTAGTAATGTGTGCACTGGCTTTGCATTGTCTTGCTTAAACATGATACATGAGTGTCCCTGGAAAAGATGTCGACTTCAAGGCACTCGTTGCTCCGAAACCTTGATGTACTGAAGGCACTGGAGTAGACAGTGCTATCACAAAAGAGTAAGTCACCATTGCCAAGGGCACGGTCACAATCTCACACCATGACAAAACCTGGCTTTTATAGCTGAAGCTTGTCACTGTTCAAATGGTCCTTTTAGTCTTTGGTCTAGAGAGGTGTCCATTTCTTCCAAAAAAAAGCCCTGAAATGCTGAGTCGTCAGATCATGATATGTGATGATCCCAGATACCTCCAAGCCCAGACGAATCAACGGCGCTTCTGAACACGTGTAACATAAGGCTTCCTTTGGGCATAATAAAGTAACAGTCATGTGTTGATGTGGTGCTTGACAAAGGTTATCAGAAGTAATCCTGAACTCATGTGGTTATATCACTTATAAGTGAACTACGCTTCTTAACGCAGTGCCATGTGAGGGATCAGAGAGGCAGTTGTTGAGCTTAGGTGTGCACCCCTGCCCTTCCTCCGCATTCACTGAATCTTTAATTATGTCATCCACAAAAGAGGGTAAAATACTCAAATCCCTTTCTGTCTTTCTACCTTAGAAATAGCCTGCATCCCAACTTTTCTGCCGTGTGTTGCAGGCCAAATAGCAGGAATGGATGTACACCAATCAGCCATAACATTAAAATCTGCCTGTCTAAATAGCTGCCAAAACAGCTCTGACCCATCGAGGGTGTGCCATGGTGTCTGGCTCCAAGATGATCCTTCTGTGGATCTTTTGTGGGAGCTAGCCAAACAGTTTGGCTTTTACCCCCACACTAATCAGTGAGCCTAGAGTTCCCATAACCCTGTCACCAGTCTGCCAGTTGTTCTTCCTTGAACCACTTTTGTAGGTTCTTACCTCTGCATACTGCCAAACTGCCATTATACCACCTGCCAAAACAGCTCTGACCTGTCGAAGCATGGACTCTGTGAGAGCTCTACGGGTGAGCTGTGGCATCTGGTACCAAGATGGTAACAACAAATTATTCCTTGGATGTTCTGTGGGATCAGACCAGGACAGGCTAGCCTTCCCTCCCAAACAAACATCAGGCCCTGGGGGCCCATGACCCCGTTGCCAGTTCACTGGTTGTCCATATTTGATGGGTATTAACCGCTACATACTGGGAACACAACACAAGACCTGTGGTTTTGGAGATGCTCTGACCCTAATGCTCTATCATCTAACAATTACAATTTGGTCAATGTCAAAAACACAGCGGTGGTATAGTAGTGTGTTTGAGGTGCATTTCATGCTTCTCTTCCTCTGAGACTACTATATGTTTGGGATAGAATATCTTTAAGATAAATATATAAAAAATATATATATAGAAACACTTCTCGGTTGTTCACGGTCTCAGTTGTTATGTTAATTTCATATTCAGCTCATAACCCCAGAAATAAATTCCACAATTTTTTTTTGCTGTATACAAAATGTAAATTCATATA
>JAOVVF010000042.1:8977865-9014004 GCA_028565595.1 Duopalatinus emarginatus | reverse complement strand
CTTTGGACACTTTTAAGTCTTGTCCACAGACAGAACCATGATGTGTGTATGTGTGTGTATATATATATATATATATATATATATATATATATATATATATATATATATGGGGGTTGGTTAACACCCGGACTTGCTCTAGCAAAGCGGCCTGGAAAAAAAAAAATCAAGTATTTCACCAAATAATACATCAAATTGACTAAAGAAATACACAACAGGGCTGAATGTGATCAGAAGCAGAATGTGTGCCAGGCGTTTGCCCTGGAGAGGATTCAAAGCAAGCCTATTTTTAATCAGTGCCAACCAGCTAAAACACAAAGCACAAGAATGTCTAGCCCAAGGAGGCTCTGCAGTCGAGCTTGGTGCCAACAAGCTAATATTCAGCACTGATGTTCCCACAAAGCCAGGAGCCTCCGCCCTCTCTACCACTTCACAGCAAGGTTTTTGGCATGTCACGGTTTTACTTCCATGTGAATGGATGTAGTTTAAACCTGTTCCTTCTGCGTGAGCAGGCAGCAAAAACAAACACAGCTTAAACTGTCCCATTCGGGTAATCATGTAAACCAGGGCGCACGTCATTTCTAAATCGTTAGCGCACCATGATAATGATTTATAATACACATCACAGTGCTTCTGAACTCTTAAATCAGATTGGTCAGAAAGTGTTGACTGATTGCTACAACAGGAGCTCTGACACACAGCAGTAATAAAACCAAACTATGCAATAATGTGTCATTAAAAACTAGTAATTTGAAATTACACTGATGTTTTCAGCAAGGAAACATTTATTTAACGTTTATAGAATCTCCAGTTTCTGCACCATGTAATGGACAAACTATTTTCTTTAACATTGAGGGAGAGGAGAAAAAGAAAGTGTTGTGAAGGAATGACAGTTTAAAGCCTTAATAATGCAGCTCTGATAATAACTTTTAAGATTATGTAAGTCAGGTAAGGATAAATTACAAAAATAAATAATTATTGGCAATTCGCCGTGCTGTAAAGCTGTAGATTACTTTTTTTCCCCTCCAAGATTAGGAATAGCGTTAGGTAGGTTAGACATCTGAGCGATTTCCACCTACAAGAAAAAGACATGAATAAAACCAAATTGTGTGTGTGTATACATACTTGGCTAAATAAATCTGATTCTGATGTTCATGAAGCTCCATCTCTAGGATCTACCACCCCCCATAAAATAGCATGGTGGCATCCGAAATCATGTACTTCCATACTTGACAGTAAACAAGAACAGATAGTGTGTCCAAATACTCATTATTTATTGAACAGTTCACAGTAAGTACCTGGATAAAATATTACATCGGCAGCCATTTTGATGTATGCGAACACAGCACACTGTGGTCTGATAATCTATCCCATAATTAAGCTGGAGCTGTAAAGATGTTAGACACTGTACAGGAAAAAAATGTGAAAAGTGGAGTATAACCAGAAAAATAAAACTTAAAAAAAGAAATATAATGATTATGTATAGCACCAAGTAACATTAAGAGTACCTTTGTGGAGAAAGATAAGAACATTCTGTCTCATTTTAAAATAGTTATTAACATAACTTGCATTATGTGATGCTGGTAAGATGACAGATGCAGTACATTCTGCACACTAGCTTACTGAAAGAACCTACTGCTTTACCAGTCTAGTACGTACTATTAAAGTATGCTATTTAGGATGAAGCCAATGTCCATAAAAAGACGGGAAGGAAGTGCATCCAAACACAAACGTGTACCGGACTAATGGCAGTTTGCATGTTCTACATAAGTTCCAGGTTATATGTACAAGCAAGAAATAAGAAATGTCTACTACTGCACCTTTAAAAGGAATAAAACACCTTGGGACAGGCTGTTATTGGTGTGATGCACATCAGCCCAGATTATTTGACTATAACAGCAAGCCGTGTCACGGTTTATTCCTCATGTATTAATCTTTAGAATACAGCAGAAGCTTGCAATATGCTAAAAAGGCTGCTAACAATCCAGAATTACTTTTATCATTTTCTGTAGATTTGCTGACCAATCTTAAAAGTTCCAGCTCTAGTAGTTCAGTAAAATTGGCACACCATTGCGAAAAAAAAAAAAAAAAAAAGCTATAAACTGTTCCTCATCTTATCACTGCAGTATGACCCTCAAGGGGACATCTTTTGTACATTTTGCACCTTTCACCTGTAGAAGCGAATATAATGTATCTTTTAAACTCAATATCTTTTTAAGTTACATAATTGTGTTTTATGGTCCACAGTCAAACCTTAAATTAGTTTTTCCCCAGGTGAAGGACACAATAAATGTACAAGAGACATACCTTTGAGAGCATCACTCCGGTCATAAGCAATGGTACATTTTAGTGATTTTTTTTTTTCTGATAGCGTGAGATCCAATAATGAACAGAGAGCATTTTTGACCTGAATAACACCATGGTGAGAGTTACCTTCTTTGACTTCTCCAGTGCATTCAACACCGTCCAGCCTTTCATGTTTGGGAAGAGGATCAACAATATGCATGTGGATAAGTCTTTAAGTACCTGGGTATTGGACTAGGTAGACTATTGACTGGTAGACCACAGAATGGACAGCTGGGAAACTGCAAATCTGATGATTCAGTGGTGGTAGAGTGTATTAAGGATGAGCAGGAAGGTGATTACAGAGACCTCATTAACAGTTTTGCTAAGTGGTGCGAGAAGAACCAGCGGCTCTGCAATGTGACCAAAACAAAGGAAATGACGGTGGACTATAGGAGGAAGTCATCCATGCTTAAGCCCATCATCATCGGGGAGTGAGAAGGTTGTGCTGGTTGATTCCTAGAAATACCTGGGTGTCCTACTAGACAATAAACTGGAATGGAAAGCCAATACCAAGGCTGTGTATAGGAAAGGGATGAGCAGACTCTACTTCTTGAGGAAGCTCAGGTTCTTTAGTGTGTGTAGCAAGATGTTGGAGATCTTCTACCAGTCTGTTGTTGCCAGTGACATATTTCTTTGCAGCTGTCTGGGAAGCTGCATCAGAAGGGGAGACACAAACTCAAAAAAAGCTCAACTAAGTGATCAGGGTGGCTGGCTCTGTCCTGGGATGCTCAGTGGACAGTTTTAAGGTAACAGTGGAAAGCAGGACACTCAATAAACACACAACTATAATGGACAACACATCTCCATGACCTGCTGTTTGGACAGCGGAGCACTTTCCCATACAGGCTTATTTAGCTCCGATGCAACAGAGAACGGTACAGGAGATCGTTTATACCTACAGCCATCTCATTGCACAACTCTCCTTCACTGTGTTGGGACATTATTACCCTGCATTAAACATGTACAAGACATGCTGTACTCCACTGTACTCTAGTCACCCATACCATGTCACAACGCACTGTAACATGTGTATTTATAATTAATACATTTTCACACTCCATATGGTACATTCTGTGAATGTTATATGGTACCTACAGGACTTCATATATACTTTTCTATATTAGACAACTGTTCTTGCACTGTCATACAGCTACTGCACAACACACTTTCTTACAGTTTCTTACTTCTTTTATTCCTATTATAATATATTTCTACGTCCTGTTTTTTACTGTGCTGCTGTGCTACTTAAATTTCCCTCTGGGATTAATAAAGTGATATATTCTAACGGTGACTTATCGGCTTGTTTTAGTACATTGCACATTAGTACAACCTCTTTAGTACATTGCAAGACATTGCGAATTACAACGAAGTGCCATAAAAAAATTGGTACACCAGTAGGTCCCCCATGGGGCATGGACTCCACAGGCCTGTGGAAATATTCTGTAGCAACGAACACCATACTTCCTGCAGAATCATCCATAATTCTGTTGTATTCTGAGGTGAAGGATTTCAGCACATTGCACATCATCCTAGATTTTCAACAGAGTTGAGATCAGGTGACTTAGGTGGGAACAGCAAAATGGAAAACTCAGATGAGCGTTCCTCTAGCCATAATTTGGCGTGTCTAGAAGTGGTGCATTGCATGGTTAGAAGAGGCCAAACCTGGATTTATGCAGAATTAATGCAGGACATGAATGAGTGTAACGCATTAGTAAGGAAACAGCTACAGAGTTCACCAGTCAGGGACGTCTGTAGATGTACCAGGAGTCCCATGAAAAGCTAAAACCCCATACCACTGTGGAGCCCCAACCAACCTATGTATTTTCTTATGTATGTATATACACATAAATGCCTACACACAGAACAGTTGGTATTTGCTCTTATGTAAAACAATAACAATTTAGATTTACTATATTAAAAATACAGGGCCCACAATAGGAACTAAATGCACTCTAAAAAAAAAAAGGGGGACTCAATCCTCCTCAGCATAGAAGATACCACCGTTGCACAAATTTCTTCAAAGACAATTTTTTAGCTGCTTTTAACTGGAGTGATGTTACTCTACCTTTCTCTTTAAAATGCCCCAAAGGTGTTCTATTATACCAAAATCAGGCGACACAATTGGCCAGGTCACAGTTCTCATTTTTTTTCTTCTTTAGAAACTCTTTTAAGATTTTGGTAGTGTGCTGTGGATCACTATCTTGCTGGAATATTCCTCTCCAGCCAAGCTTCTGGAGACTGGGGGTCATCTTGTCAGCCAGCATTTGGGTCTATCCACAGGTATCATTTTGCCATTTATAAATGTCATCTTTTGCATCCACAGAAGCCACATATCACCACACTCCCACCTCCATGCTTCAGGGACTATGCATTTACTAGTAGTCCAGATCAGGTCCATGCCAAAAATGTTGGACAACAAAGAGCCCAATAAATGTAATTTTGTTTTGTGCTCAGAAGTGGTCCAACATGTTATGCATGAGCCTGCCTAGAATTACCACAGTCAATGCATAGTCATAATATATACATATACATATAGATTTGTCTAGTGAGTCAAAATTTGCAGGACACATGACCAAATTCCCATTGCCAAAACTTGCCCTTGATCCAAGATGGCGGCTTCCAAAATGTTCTGGACATAACCTAAAAGGTAGGCCCCCTCATTCAGATAGGTCATTTTCCCTTTAATTTCGGAAATAAAAAGTACCCTGACTTTTGACTCACCCTGTATATACGCACACACAGATAAGATGCTGACCGCTGACATTTGAGCCGAAAAAATATATAATGTAAGAATTGCTATAGCTACACTGATAACACCAAATGTCACAATATGCAAATGAGAGCTTTGAAAATATATTGGGGGGAAAAAGGCATTTTTGCTTCTGTTCATGAAAACCCTGTCTAATCTCGGATGTTTCCAGCGAGTGTTTGGTGGGTGTCCCGACAAATCAAGGCTTCTGCATTATTTAACAAGCATCAATAATTCAGGCCAAAATAATGCAGGTTGGTCTTTAATCGTGTCATATTATGCCCTCCCTAATGTGTTTTTAATCTACTATAAGGCATTGCGTAATGTGAGCTTTGTTTCAGACTTGAAATAGAACATACAGTTAGAGATGAGCAAGCGATGTGAAAATACAGCTAGGAGTACGCCCATGAACAAACATGATACTCATGGCAGGTGTGTGTTCGTGTGTTCGATAGCGTGTGGGTGTTTCTGTCTGGGAACTTTTGGGTGCTGTATTTTTAGAAAGTGCTTATTTCTCACTCCCTCCGTACAAATGTTATACAGGCACAATACCACAACAATGCTATAAAGTTTGCTTCTGCGTCGCTGATGTTCACCTGGGGAGACCTTCACACCTGCAGCCTGGCAAAAACACTGCACAGCTGTGGACAATCCGAAACACCCATACATATTCCTATGCATCTAAATTATTCACCATGTGCTCCCTGACTCTCACTCTCTCTGCTCATTCGTGGCCTTTCCCTTTTTCTCTGTCCACCTCCAACCCTTACACCCACTCCCTTGCTCTTTCCCTGCATCTCTTGTGTTTGTCTTAAGATTGATGACTCTCTCAGTCTGGTAGAAAGCTCTTTAAAGATGCATGAGCTGACCAGACTGTCTCTCTGTCCAGAACACCGCTAATGAAAAAGCTTTGTTAACCCCTCATCAAGACTAACGGGGGGCATTGGAACAGATCCATAGGTCGCGATATCAGAGAGACAAAGATAAATTTTTAACAAGATATATAAACGTTTTTACCACATGCCCAAAGCTATAGTGCCGGTTTTCTAATCTGCAGTCAGGAGCTACACATCCTGCATGCTGACAAGTCCTGACACAAAGAGATGGGGCTTTTATTTGCTTTATAAATTGGCACGTTCACAGCCGTCACAGACTTTCCCTGCAAGACATTGCTGGATTATATAAATAACACTTCCGGCAAACCCCTCGAACCCTGACTGACAATAATGCACTCGGGCAGGACATTTAATGCACATATTTAAAATCATGCAATCATCATCCTTCATCATCTTTGTCGCCACTGTGCCAACACTGTGTTACAGCTCAGCGTGAAGCATGTCTACGCTCTGTTGGCTGGCCGACTCCAAACAGCGGAGAAGAGGAGAGTAAAGCTCTCATTAAACCAGACAAGGCCCTGGCTAATCGAAGGAGATGAGCAGTGAGAAGAGCACACACCGTTCTGTTTGAGAATGTCTGGCAGAGAGAGACAGAAAGAGCAGCGAGGGGGAGAGAGAGAGAGAGAGAGAGAGAGAAAGAGAGAGAGAGAGAGAGAAAGTGATGGCACAGCAAACAGGAGGGAAGAGATGTGGTGCGAATGAGACTGCATTCCCATCTACCATATCTGAATTGGATGAGAGATTGCGACTGACAAGCATTTCAACAGATGTTCCTGTACACAGAACAGAACAGAAAATTGCTTTACTCAAAACTTACTGAGAACGGAAGCTTAAGTAGAGTCACTGGACTCCGATAAACAATGTCGAGGACCGTTTCCAGGAATTCCTTAGATCATCTGTAATGAGGATCATGTTTGTCCACAGGCGTACACTTTGTTGTATAGTCATAGTTTGCTCGGCTCCCATTGTAGATTCGCTATGTAAACTAAAGCTGCGTAATATGAAATTAAAATCATATTAAGAAAAGCCTTAAAGTATATTAAAAACACATTAGAGAAGGCATAATCTGACACGCTTAAAGCTCTAAGCTCAAAATATGTATAATTCCTTCAGTCAGGGAGAAATGCGTGTTACCAATATTTGTGGACACTATAAACCCTTAGGAAATGTGTAACTAACGCAATTGACTTCTTTGCTGTCTTGATCCAGTAAAATATGGATAGAAATTTTTCTTTGTTTTTTTTTTTTGCTGTATTGTCCAAACCACTGAGGCCATTTTGCTTCAGCGTGAGGTTTCCTGTCTCTGTGCGTTGGCTATGTAGGTAGTTTGTAAAGCAACCTAGCGTAGGCATTTTTCTATTTTGGCCTGGACATGCCTGATGTCACTTACTTTCTTTCACCATCCCACCTGTCGACTTATTCAATTCTGTCCTTAGACTTGAACTGGTACAGAAAAGCCTATGCAAAATACATAGCTACCCCACCTATGCACATCACTGGTTGCATCCGCCAGTGCTCATACCAAGTAGCAGACATCTAGAGAAGCTTTATAATGGTATGGGGTTGGTTTATCTGGTATTCATGGGACCCTGGTACATCTTACTAATATCTAGGACAGGTGAATGCTGTGTGTGTCTCCTTTCTGACGGGTTTGACCATTCTGATGGGTTTGACCTTTTCCAATAGGACAATGCACCACCACACGCATCTAGAGACACCAAATTAGTTGTCATTCCCAAGTAAGTCACCAGATCTCACAATTGGGATGCTATGCAATGCGCTGTGCTATAAAGAAATCCTACAACTCAGAACATAACAGAATTGTCAACCATTCTGTAGGAAGTATGGTGTTCATTGGCTACAGAATATTTCTGCAAGCTCACAGAGTCTATGCCCTGTCCTGCATTCCCATGGAGGACCTACCAAGTATTAGACTGGTAAAAATGAACAGGTATGTGAACAGGAAAAAGCAAATACAGGCAGGTATGTGGAAATTATTGCTTGTGGTAAGGGCTAACTGAAGCAGTAGACACAAATGAAGTTACAAGCATTCCTTTAACCTTGCAGACTACAAAAGTTCACTCAGGTTTGATGACGGTGGAGTGACTGGCTGCTTTAGGTCCCAGGGCACCCTCATGTCAGTGTCATCTTCTGGTCTCTCCCTTGTAGTTACGCTGTCTTAGTTAGTCTGCTTCTTTCTGTTTGCTCTCTGCACAACTTATATTTAATGTGACCATTACATAAAAGATCATACCTAACTATCTGTATTCTCTTCTCTACCCTCTCTCTTCACCTCCCATTTGGATGAGATACACCTGATACGGCTGAGGCACCAGGAGTTACCAGTGTCCCCAATTTCTGATTCCTCCTGCTCCCCAAACCTGCCTGATCCACCAATAGGTTTCTTCCTATTGTCATCTCTCACACAGTCAGTTTATAAGGAAGATCAATCCGAGGGTCTGATTAAAATATAGAGGACTATGACAAACTGAGCCATTTGGAAAACATTGATAATGCTAAAACAAATTCAGGCATATTTTGTTACTTAACTACAAAAACACCAATGAGTGAGAAAGTCCTGAAGTTTAACTACTACATGCCTCCTGTGGAGGAATGTGGGTGAAAAACTCGGTTGGAACCAAAGAAAGACTGTGAATGAAAATGAGTGAGGGATAAAAAAAACCCAAAAACAAATCTTACCTTCTTTTTCTACTCGAAAAACAAAGGTTCTCATTGAGGTGACCACCTCAAACTTAGTGTCTCCCACAGAGCGCACCTGCTTAACAGCTAGGAAAGAGACCAGGCCTTTAGAGTACATCTCCTGCAGAGAGAGAGAGAGAGAGAGAGAGAGAGAGAGAGAGAGAGAGAGAGCGTGAGAGAGAGAGAGCGCGAGAGAGAGAGAGAGAGAGAGAGAGAGAGAGAGAGCGAGCGAGAGAGAGTTAGTCTCGCTACTTTAAAAGACAATCACATTCATACTCCACCCACACACACCGCTGGCATCTACTTCACAGCAAAGTAAAATCCAGCTCTCATACATCTGCTAAAAGACTGATGGAACAGGAGATACACCCAACACATACATATATACATATATATACGTGCATACACACACTTACAGATCCTTCAGATCAAATTCCTGTGTGCGCTCTGGCTCTATGTGAAAAACACACACACACACACACACACACACACACACACACACACACACACACACACACACACAGTATCTAGCTGGTCCGATAATATTTCCAGGATCCTTCTCGGGCAAATAAACTTCTCACATATTTACACCTTGGAGATTCAGCAGTGATTTCAGGAGGAATGATGGCTTGCTTGCTTAGGGAAAAGGGTATTTGGTCTCTCTCTGTATGCTTGGAACTAAACCAGGAGCAGAAGAGATCACTAGTCGGCCATGTGGTCTATAACCTGAGCCTCAGATGTGTCTGCAATTTATTCCACCTTATTCCAGCTACACCATGCAAGCACCAGCAGCAGCAGGCAGCTCCGTCTCTTCTACACGTGAACTACGGGTGAATTTTTAATCTTGTTAGAGAGTCGTACATTCCATCTGCCTCTTAATTACAACGATGACCTCGCACTATTTCTGGTCTTTTCTATCCAGAAATAGCAGAGATGATTGAGTAAGGGACTCCCTCCTTAGTGAGCACAAAAGGGAAATAGAGGCACAGTGGGAGAGGTGCAAAGAGTGAAGAAACGTATAACAAATGGGAAGTGGGGGCTGCTGACAGCAAACATATTGCCAGGAAATAACTAAGGGACGGAGAAGGTAGCAAACAAACGAGAGCACAAGGTAGAAAGCAAACGAGAGCAAGGGTGGGTTGGAAAAGGGGTCACGGAGAGGGCCATCTCCACAAATTAAGGCATGATGTTAACATTGGCGGCTACAGCTAACCCTAATTATGGTGCGGGGCGGCCATCTCCTTTCTGTGGGATTTCTCTCTCTCTCCAATTTAGCACTTCTCCCGTTGCTACGGCGCTAGGGCCACGAACTTAGCAGCATTCTAATGAGTCTCTCTCCATCTAAATTTGGACGGAGGGGAAGAACAGAGGAGCGAAGGATGAGTGAAAAGAGAAACGAGCGCATCTTTTCGGAAGCTAAGTGCCGATAATTAGGCGCTATCTGGGTTAGCCTTAATTACACATTTTAATTGTTATTTTTGAGGTCACGGGGACAGGACTGAAACGCCGAGCGAATGTGTAAACACAAGAAACATCCATTATGAGTTTTTTTTAGGTGCTCTGTTTAGAATGACGAACGATACAGAACGGCAACATACAAGCACATAAGGATTGTGGATGTGCCTTTGTTAAATAAAGATGAGCTCAGACACTTGATGACCGAAAGACAAACAGTGTGTCAAATGAGCTGTATTTGCATTCAGCCCTGGATATCAACCACGCGTGTGCACAATGTGCACGTGTGTGTTCACTATTCCACACGTAAGCAGTTTGCTGTACTAAATATGGAACGTTATAACACAGGGCTCTAAAACCTGCTTAATAAAGACGTGCATATGTGCTGAGAGATCCTACACGAGTGCTGTAGTTTGTGCTGCTGGACAGCATCATTTGTCACCAATCCAAGACCAAATTGACCATTCATTTCATCATGATTAAGATTAGGATTTGTGGAACAGGTCCTGCAGCAGCCTAATTGTACAGGATCTACGCTGAGTGCCGCTTTGCCTTTAACCTTGCTCATGCTGCAAAACGCCTTTGCTTCATTTCCACTATGGAGCCAGAGAGACACCAATTGGCCATGCTGAGGAACTACAGGTAAAAATAGACCAAACACATATCGCTGTCCCTTTGGATCCCGCTCAGAGTTCTGAGTTGTGCCATTATTATGAGCAATAATTTGTAAACGTTGCCAGGAGCAAGCCTGGTGGAGCCGTCGTTGGCTCTGCATAGACACTGCAGCGAACAGCAACACCGTGACTAACCTCTAATGCCGCTCTTGCAGATATGCTAAAAGGCAAAGGGAGGACACTGCAGAAAAAGGACAGCAGAGCACTTTCACAGGGAACTGGTGGCGACTTTAGGAAGAAAGCTTTGCCTTAATTCAGTCCCAGACACAGAGCTAATCCTATCTCCAAGCCTTTTGAACCTCAATCTAAAGGCAGGTGACATTCTAAAACCCTGATTTAAACCTCCCCTCACACACACCACAAAATCATGCTGTCAAACTCTCATAGGAACTGGGAGATAAGGTTGATGTAACTGGTGGGAAACTCCAGAGGGAACAGATGACACTTAAGCTCTTGGGGCCCTAAACAGAACTGGTGAGAGTGTGTGTGGGTCCCTTCTCCCACGCCTACTGGAGTCTGTGGTGTTTGATGACATCACCAGGTGATGTTGAGGTGAGTGGCAGCTGTCCGTGTCTAGGTGGTTTCGTCAGTTTCCCTTAGAGAAGTGAGAAAGGATGTGGGACGTGGGAGTCAAGTGATTCAGGTTAAAATAACTCTGTATATGCACACTATATCTGGACATCTGGACACGTATACGCACATTACTAGTAACTCGATCCGAAGTTTTGCACAGGTCTGGACTGAGGTTTAGTGTCAACATTGCCATAACAACAAGAGGCGCGAGAGTCTCGTCAGAGTGTTCGTGTTCCTAATAACGCTGTTTGCGCTGTTAATGAATTTTTTAAATCATGTGTGTCAGCAAAATGTCACCCAAGTGTGATTTTCAAATGGACGACCAGAAGAAGAGAGCGCACACTAAAGTTGCTCAGCATCGCATATTTGCCCAACATTCACACACATTATCCATCTGCATAGCGCCTTCACTCATCTTCTAATGTTACTAATGCAGATTCCAACAGTCAAAGTAATCAGACACACAAGGTTTACACGGCTGTTTAATGGATTATTTAAAAGATTACACATCTTGTTCAAGCTGATTTAATTCAAATTCACCTCAATTGGTTAATTCTTCTCCGACTGAGGTGTAGACATGAAAAATTTACCAGCTTGTGAGATCAATCAAACCAGGCCGCATGTAATCATAGCTATTCAAAACATACACAATGATCGTTGTTTTCAGGTGTCCAAATAGGATTGTTCAAGCCTGCATTGAGCCTACATCGTTCATATCAACATACATACTGAGAAGCTTTCCCTTTTAGCAACAAAGACCTTTTAAAATGTCTCATCATCAGAAAAATCACGAGTTCTCAATGTAGCCACAGTTTTCCATGGCCAGGAGTCAAAGGGTCTGTCTTAAAAGTAATCCTCTGCCTTGCTGCCCATAGGCAGCTGCCTAAGTAAAGAGGATACTGACATGTGACCTTAGAAGGCAGATTATTAGACGCTCTACTTAGACAGTGACTCAGTTACTGAGCTAACAGTGTTAGCCGCAGACCATTCAAACCAATGGGCTGAGGTGACAACACACTAACACCTCCCTCAGTCTACAGAAAACGGTCAAATTGCTAGTCACCCAATACGTTTTGACACAGACCCAAAGTGTGTGAAACTAACAGAAGTCTCTGTGGAGAAACGACATATTGTCTCTCTCTTTCCTATGCATCAGAGACTTACTAAGCTGATGTATGTAGAAGAGGGCAGACAAGCATGTCTTTCAAATTGCATTACACCATCCGTTATGCCACATGAGAAGCAGTTTGAAAAGATGAGGTTGGCTTCATGTCTCAGAGGAAGAACATGTTTGCTTTCAATCTTTTCGATCTGGTAGAGGCATTATTAGTGGAAATTTGGGAATGGTAAAATATGACCCAATATATAATCAACCTATATAATTAGAATCAGCCATCACAGGAGAATAAATAGATTAAAATCACATTTTGTCACCACAGCTAAACACAAGCAACTAAAAATTAATAAAAACACATGCAGTGACTAATTAGCACCATAAAGTAACAGAACGTTGTAGACACAAACATCATGATTCCTTGGTGCTTGGTGCACACTGTGATGAGAAAGAACTAAGGAACTCGTTTTGACCACAAAAAAAAAGAAAAAAAAAGAACAGAACCCTGCCAGTACAGCCACCCGCTTCCTTTCATACATACAAGCACAGAACCTATGAGCACCCTTTTTGCTTTCTTCAATGTCCTAATATATCAAAGGCCACATGAGAAAATGACAGAAAATACAAAGCTATATTTAACAATGGATTAACAAGAGTATGTTATGTGGAGTTCATGAGACTAATGTTTGCCATTGCAGAACAAAAAGTGGGAGGAGAGAAAAGAGCATGATGTGCACATCTACACACGGATCCAAAGAAAGTCCAAGCAGTTGAATACACAAAAATAAAAAAAAAAACAAGGATTAAATATGAAAAGTGAGAAGACAATATATAAGGCAATAATCTCAGGTTAGGATGATAACCTAATGTTTTTTTATCTAATTTAAAAGTTGCTTTCGTTACTGACATACAAACATTTTTTTCTGTAACATTATTATAATAATAATATTTATTATTATTATTATTATTATTATTATTATTTATAATCTTTGGAAATCTAAAATGTTTTTGTACTGACTTGCAGAATGCAGAATTCATAAATAAAATAAAATGTCGAACATAAATGTTATATGCTTTAAAATGAAAACAGTTTGGCAGATGGTGATCCTATCCAACAGACACAAGCTATGGCCACCATGTTGGTGACATGGCCTAATAAGTTTCTTTCTTCCACCACAGCTTTTCTCTAAAACTGGATCACCATCTGCCAAAGCATTTTAATTTTATATAGTTCTTTCCTTACTTTTAGCACACCATGTATTAGAGAACTTTTTACTATGCACATGCTCAGAAAGCAGCTTTACAGAAATTACGATGGAGATCACTAATGAGCAACCCTGAGGCAAGGAAAAAACTCCCTGAAACGACATGAGGAAGAAATGAGAGGAACCAGACTTAAAATCCTCTTCTGGGTGACACCGGAAAGATACGATGTCGCTGAGTTGCAATGTTCTCACCCTTTTTGCTTCCTCTTCTCTCTTTTCTCCTCTGCTAAGCGCAATACTAGCCCGGCTTCTTCCTCGAGACAGGCAGGTAGAAAGCGAGAGAAAACCACAAAAGAACCCCAGAGATTGAGAGGGTGAGTGAGAAAAGAGCGGGAGAGAAAGAAAAGACGAAAAGGATGCTGAGGGAAGCAGGAAGCAGTTCTGCTGCTGACCCTCATTTATAGAAGCTAAATAGGGCTAAAGCAGCGTAACAGCTCAACGCAGACAGGTGCTCAGCCTAGCATGGAGCAATGTCACCTTTCCCCATAAACCCCTGTATCTGGTTTTCGCTTCCTGAAAGTGTGGCACTCCTTTATACTCAACAATGTCACCTTCATCCCTTACCACTTTCACCAACGCTCAAATAGTGGTGCTGCTTTGTGTGCAGGATAAGCCAATATTTAAACGACAGATGACGCCTCATTCTGGAGGCGTTTGAAACTTTGAAAACTACTGGAAGATATAAAAAAGAACCCCAGACTCCCATGGACCATCACTGCAGGGGATCACTATCGGCAGTCAGGTTACCGGTTTGTTAGGCATTCCTACCATGTATCGAGATTCACTGGCCTACAGCATTCACCATTTAATTACTGTAGGCCACAGCCAATTTGTCATCCTCCGCTACCTCATCCATCAATACACAAAGACCACTAACACCACTGCTACTGAGCAGATATGATTTAGGCGGTTGATCATTCTCAGCCCTGCAGTGCCACTGACCTTGATGCAATGACATTTTAATGGCATTACCGTTCATTTACACTTATTTTGCGCCATCACCCATGCCATTTTCACGTACATATTTATCACTCGTATAGAAAGCTCAAAGCCAAGTCAAGCTTGCCAAACAGCATTTTAGGAAAAAGGAGCAACGTTTTGAGCTTGACAAGCTTACAAGTACTTTCACAATCCAAGCAGAACTGGCATCGGATTGTTTACTAATGCAGAGATTTTTCTAACAGCAGCTATTACAGGGGCAGTCTTGGCCTAGTGGTTAGGGAAACGGTCTTGTGACCAGAAGGACCTGGGTTTGATCCCCGCACTAAGATGCCCTTGATCAAGGCTCCCCAACTGCTCCCTGGGCACCATGGTTTGGGGCTGCCCCCCGATCCGGGCAAGTGTGTTCACTGGTGTGTGTGTTTCTTGAGATGGGTTAAATACGGAGGTCACATTCTTCTGTGTGGAAGCACAGTAGGTAAACAACTTTAAAAAAAAAAAAAAAAAAAAAAACACCACAGTGAAAACATTAATCAGCCTTAGCTTGCCTAGCCAGCTAACAATCAGAGTTAGTGAACCGCTAACTGGCACTCAACTGGCACTGGCAGCCTGCTTTTCTTGCCGCAAACCATAGGGCTGTCAATTATGAACTTCTGGAAGACGATTAATTGGCGAGCAAGTAATTGTGGTGAATGAATTAATTGTCTTTTCTGTTGACTTCATGCCAATCATGATACAACCAGAACACTAGTGTAATTACGTACACAAACACACCCATGTCTCAATACCAAACATGTTTCTAGACAGTAAAGGAAATTGCACAGAGGAAAAAGTGTGCATAATAAATACATACTACCAAAGGTTCAAAACTTTCTGAACAAAAAGGGTCATGTTTAAGTACAGTTAACCTGTACTAATAACACACATTCATGCAAAATCTTCTGCTCTTTAATTCTAATGAGACTCTAAAGAAGTCCTTTGCTATAGACAAGTGAAGCAGCTATTATATTACCTAAGAGATAAGTGTCTATAAACTTAGATTTGTCTTACAGTTGATATTAGAGAGTAGTGACAAATGTAAGGAAAATATATGTCGTATGATAGAAGAGCTTAATTACAGAGATTCTCCCAGGTCGATTGCACACATTATTTTAAATAGATTTTCCAACTCTAGACTATTTCATTTAAACAAAATGAGTCTTTGTAGCCTGGTGGTGGCTTCATAATGGCATTGAGTTTGTTTAGCTGGCATTCCATGGGACCCATGTACATCTTAGAACGTCTAGATTCAAGATTCAAAGCTTTATTGTCATGTCTTGAATCTTGATAGATACATACTGTGTGTGCCTCAGGAACAATCATTTGAGTTTGGGGTTTTCACCATTCCTACCTAAGGTCACGAGACCTCAATGTTAACAAACACATTTAGGATGCCATGCAACGCTGGTGGTACACAAGTCTGAAACCACAACTAGTGCATCTCAAAAGAGCTTTCCAGGATGCGGACTGAAGTGTTACAACATCAGAGAATGGGTTCAATTTGAATAGATAGATAGTACTATTTTACACAATCGTTAAGACTTTTTGGTAAAACTTGCTAGCTATACTAAAGTTACAAATAGTTCCGAGATTAACACCTTTAAATAATTCATCAAATTTGCTGACTACATACTGTATATTTGTGTAATATATTCAATCCTTAGATAATACTAAATTGTCATTAACGCAAATAATCCTGATCAGCTCATGTAACTGTGATTATGTGATAATGCACTAATTGTGACAGGACTATTTGTTTTATTAATATTCATGAATTATCTGTCAACACAGCCTACATGGCCTAAATGGTTGTTTAAAAACAACCATGTAAAGAGCCACATTTGGCTTGTAAGCGGTCTGAAGAAGGGGCCTTATGTGGGCCTGCTGAGGGCTGCAAAATAATTAAACATTGTTGTGAGATGGGCTTATAAAGGGAACATGTGAAAATGAAATGCTTATTTACTCATTACGGTCTTCCGGTCTGAAACCACAGTGCTGGAACCAACTCAGCACAATCACTGAATGCATGTGTATGTGTGGAAATGACTCAAACTAACCTTGTCATTGTTATAGTAAGTAAGATTCTCTCCGTCGAACTTGACCCATCTTTTCTGAAAGACGCGATTTCTGAAAGCGAGAGTAGAGACGTTTGAGGCAAATCATGAAAAAACAAAGACAACATGTTAAGGCACTCATATTAGTCACAATGACCTGTTCATTTAGAAATGTATCAGAGCTGTGACAACAGAAAAAGCACCATTCAAACACGACTGCCATCAGTGGCCAGTGTAGTCGGTTTAATAGTATCATGTAGCTGGTTTCAAAACCACAGACAACATTAGAAACAGTGAGTGGATACAACACCACTAAGCTCATTAACATCTCAGTAGGCACACAGCAAAAATAACACATCCGTTAAAATAGCTGTGAAGACGCTGTGAGCACTGTTTCCTCCCAAGGAAGGTAAAATAGAAACCACTACAAAATACAGAAGCAACATTTCTGAGCACTGATCTGAGTAAAGTATATAGAAGCATAAGCAGTTTAACAGTATTTACTAGCAGCAAGCACATTCATTATGAAGTGTATACAGGTATTGTGTCCTTCTTTCATTTATTGTCGGTTTCCTAAGAAGTAAGAACAGATTTAAATCTAAAGAGCAGTTACGGAGTATGTCTACAATCTAAACGTTAGGGTTCAGGGTGATTTATTGTTTCAAAACCATCTTATGTAAGATTGAAGCTCTTATAGTTTTTTTTTGCAAACCAGAAGCCTTAGACCTCAGTGGTTTAGTGGGAGGTGATGATGAAACTGATTCACAGTGCAACATTACTAGCCATTTCTGCTCACATTATACGACTTGGATTCTACCAGTGTTAATGATGATACTAAATGGTTTTAAGCTCACTGTAAATCTGTGATGTTTTGCATAACTTGGCAACAAAAGCTTGCTGAGAGACGACCTAAATGAGGCAGTACTGAATCAGTAGTGGGTATTAGGTGGTAAACAAGGCTGCGATACCAGGAACGCATGTACTTTGTATGTATGCTTTTTCAGTCTAGACACAAGATTACATATAGGTGACCTATTCATAAAGGTCCATACAATTTTGTTTATTTACAATGAGGTCTACATGGCCAGATCACTGCAGCTGACAAGGCATGACTGAAGAAGTGCCCTTGAGCGGGGCAAATGCTGCCAGGGCACCTTGGACAGGATTGCCTATTGCTCCAGGCATGTATGCTTACTGCCCCTAGTGTGTATGTGTGCTACTGCATGGATGCAGATCTCAAATTCCTCTGTGTGCAAGCACAGTGGTCACTGAGTGGTTCACTTATATTTTTTTTTAACCACCTTAAGTTTTTCTTACCACCTTAAGTTTTTTTTTACCACCTTTAAGTTTTACCACCTGACAACCCAGTGTCAGCAAAAAAAGTTGCTTATTTTCACCTGGTATGCTTTAATAATCACTTTTTTTTAGTTTATTAAAGAATGCTGCATACATTTTATCCATTTGGTTACATCTAATTTTGAGGAGCTTCCGCAAAACAAGCTTCTATCACCATTATCATGCAGTTCTCTGCACTATTCCTCACCCTTGAGGAGACAGCTTGTCCAACCAGCCCATTTTGAGCGAAGGTTTAGGTTGTCCATAGAAGGAGGCATAAGGCGATATTGATGATTCACTGTGGAGAGGAAGAGTGTGTTGCACCAGTCGAGAGAGAGCATCCAATGGCTCACCACTGACACCACCCGAATCCACCTGTAACCTGAGTCCGGGCAATTGCGGTGCAGCCTGTGGGAGGGACTTGGATGTGCTTAAAAAGCACTCACTGCCTGACTCTTGACCAGGAACGCATGGCTGAAGCAAAGCATAATCATCACTGAGACGCCTATTTGTGCTCTCTGTCACCTTTTCTAGCCGCTTGGCCTGCTGCTTCCTGTATGCAGAGGGGAAAAGGAAGTGTGAGAATGTATTCAAGTGTACGTTCAAGACACAGATACATGATTTTATGAACAGCAAAGAGCAAACAAGTGACCTCTTAGTCATCAGTGCCTCTCACAAAGTGTATAAATAAAAGAAGCAAGTGGCCAAGACATGCATTTTACACGCAAATTAAAACATTACCGCGGTTTTCTCTGTTCCAGTTTTTCGTTTGTTTCTTGGTTTAATGTTTCCCTCGTGTCCACATCCTTCAAAAAATATTGCATCACAATACATATTTATAATGAATGCATGCTTGCTGTATGTGTAAAAATGGTTTCAGTGGCATTTACAATGTGTTAAAAAAAAGTTACTGAAACTCTTACAGAGTCAGCATAAGGAAGTGAGAACAAGTAAAAAAGAAAAGTAGACAATACCTCAATGACCACCTGAAAAATATGTAAAAATTTAGAAATGGTCATGTAGAGAAAGTGACCGTAGTCAATACAACTCCATATTTCTAAGAAACAAAAGATCTTTCTGTTTAGAAGTAAAAAATCTGTTTAACATTCAGACTAATTAAAATGATATTATTACTATTAAAGGATTTTACTTACTGGTTTGTTCTCTACATTGGTGCTGTCGAGGTAAACTTCACCATAGGGACAAATGTCCTCAGAAGGCGTTGCTCCATGAGGAGGAGCTAAAATACAGAAATGAATTTAAATGCATCATCATTAGCATAGTATATACCATATTAATATCCAAGACAAGAGATGAGATTTGATGAGAAGAGAAGAGAAGAGAAGAGAAGAGAAGAGAAGAGAAGAGAAGAGAAGAGAAGAGACAAAGAGCAATGCAAGTGCCTGAATTGTCCTTTAAAACTGTCATTCGACCATAGGGGCTATAGCTTGGCCGACCGGTTGTCAAGGTGACAAATGAACACGATGTCTGGATGGTGATAGTAAAGGGCAGCAGAAAGTCCAAAGCGCTTCTTTTTCGGAAGGACACACACACTCACACAGCTCATAGACAGGACCACACCACTAGATAAGGCTAGACCAGAGGGGGTCTGATCCACAGTGCAGTATGTTATCTATGACAGACACTGTATCAGATCACTTAGCCCAGTGGCACAGGAGTCATTTCAGATCTGTGTCATCATTTATCATTATCTGCAGTTGACCTTCTGACTGCACACAACACTCTCCCTCGCTTGTCCCTCTACGCATTGTCTGCACCACTGCAATATCTGTTAACCAAGAATACTATCGAGCATGCAATAACTTGCCTTATTAAAGCAATTACAGTAATATTTCAAAAAGTACTTAAACAACACTGAAGAGTTACCGCATAATTAGATAAAAGGTAAATGAGGTTTTCTAGAAATGCCCCAATGACAGTGTTGTAATTCCATAAACTTTAACTGATTTCCTCAGCTTCCATCGATATGAATCATATTTGGTGTATACTACCCATCTCTCTTCCTTTCACTTCTCTTATTCTCCAGAGCTTTGAAGCAAACCAGGGGAGATTGGAGATGTATATTACAAATACAAAGCATCCTGAAATACCCCAACCCTCTTACATAAGGCTGCAGTTCAATATTCCCTGTTCCCAATTCCCCAGCCTCTATAGTAGCTGTCACACAAACAATTTCGCAAGAGTCTCTACAGGAAAGTGAAAGCACCTCTCCTAGTCCGTTTATGCACAGAGCTATAAAACAAGTGTTTTCAAAGCCATCTGCAGACTTTATATAGTTTTGAGACTTGGGCAAACTAGGCCTTTCCATATATGAGAAAGTGACAGGCAACAGCACCGGTCGTCTGTTCCTCCCATGACAGACCTCATACCGCACCACATCGCCACATTGCGTGGGATTAAAAACAGCAGAGCTCATGATCATGAAGAGAGAGACAGTGCTTAAATAAAAAGCAAATGAAGCAGAAATCAAGTTGAGCATACCTCTCTGTCTGCTGCCGCTGGGACAGACTGTGTCGCAGTGCTGCTCCATGCCGGATTTCACAGACACACTCCTGTGGATCAGTAGAAACACTAAGTAAAAGTAAACTGAGTTACCTATGAAACATGACCCTAGTTGCTAATGTTTATACATCCTATACATTTTAGACACACACGCAAGAAATAAAACGCCTGAATTCTGTACTTAAACTTACCAGTCATGTGGTGGTATGATGCTGTATTCTGGGATCTCCGGCACAGGCCTGTGTCGTAGCTTGTATGAGCGGGTGGGCCTTGGACCACAGTCTGTAAATGTGCTACTCTCATATATATCATTATCCACCATTACTCCCTGAAATCCCATTGATCCGTCTGAGTCATCTCTTTCACCCGAGACGATGGAAGAGTTAGCCTCCTTCAAGAAGTTCTCCCAATCCGAAGGCAGAGAGTGTGAGGAATGTGACAGCGATTCATTGCTGCTGGCCAGAGAGGCAGACCCGGAATCTGTAGGGGACACTTTGCGATTGGTACGTGGGAGTGTATGGGAGACAGTGGAGGTGACACCAGGGTCACGTTTAAGCGCAGTCCTTGCAGGAAGAGTCTGAGTTCCAGACAATCTGTCATTTTCTCGAGTGCTGTTTGTCTGTGGATTTTGAGAGGAGGTTACTCTCTTACCATCCTTAAGATAGATCGTTCTAGGAAAGGGTACAGGCTTCTTACACCCTCCTGCCATCGCAGAACCTTCCTCATCATCCTGACCTCGTGCCATGAGGACCTCAAGGCTGTGCAGGATCCTCCGCCGATGACCGGTGGGGAAGTGAGCCACTTGTAGGAGCTTCTCCTCAGTAAGCCCCCTGCAGTCTGCCAGGGTGTGGTAGCCTGCACGAATGAAGCTGGTGGCATACTGAGGCAAGTGAAGGCCGGCGAGCCAGAGAGAGATCTCCTCACTTTGGTTCAGGGGTGAGGAGAAAGGGTAGCCATCTGAGCCTTCACTGGTCATGGCAGTGATATTTTAAGCAAACTGACCTGAAGGGTTGGTGCCATGGGTAGAAGGCAGTATTTAAAAGGATGAACACTCTCTAAAAGGAAAGAAAGATGGTTATTGAACAGAAAAAAATGGATTAGTACAACAACAGTGTTGTCTTTTGTATTAGATAAACAATAAGGCCCTGACCACAAACAATGCAGGGTCATTGAAAAGAAAGAAATCTTTATTGCTGTTGTGTGGACACAGTCAGAGTGCCAACCTGCAGATGTCCACTATGGTTTTGCAGGCATTATGAATGTGCCAGTACTAGTTTATCATGGTTGCTGATTTTTAAATTATCAGTCTATAATATACTGAAGTGCCAAAAAAACTACAGAAAAGAGTGTATAAGATTTGTTTAGCAGGCACTCCACGTGACCCCTGGTACATCTACAAACATCTCGGACAGGTGAACGCCATGTGCCTCCTTTCTGATGAGTTATACCCGTTCATGTGCTGCATTCATTCTGATGGGATTGACCTCTTCCAAAAGGTCTAGAGACACCAAATTACGGTTTGAGGAGTCACCCGATGTCACTCAAAGTCACTTAAATGAAGTATGGTCTTCAATGCCTACGCTCCCATGAGGGAACTACCAAGTATTAGACTGGTGTACCAGTTTTTCCTGACACTTTGGCGTATCTTATTCTATTACATGGTAACAATTTAACTTAGATATTTTCTTTTTTTTTTATTCCTACACCTTTCTGCAAATTGCTAGACTATGACTCAGATCAGCTCCTAAATCCACCACTATGGTGGTAAAAACCACACTGCAACAGTAGATTTTTGGATAAGACCCAAGGAAGCAGTTAAGCACTTTTAAGTTTCACTTCATTATCAGTCCACACATATCAATTCTTATCAATTATATTAATTTGGCCATCCATAACTATGACAAAGTGGTTAGTGAATTAGTAAATGAATGAAGGAACTTTCAGTCATATTGGTGGTTTGTGCATTTCCTCTTCTCTACCTGTCGATACACATGCCCTTCACTTTACTCTTGGGGTATCTGACATAACTGTTTACAGTAATATGGCTGGCATTTGGTTGATATGATCATGTGAGTGGTTTTCAAAGCTTTTGAAAGTGGTAGGGTGAAAAGGTCTTCAGTCTATTGTTAACTAATAACAGTTATAAATTTAAAAATGCTTAAAAAAAAAAGTAAACTGCAGCTCTCTCTATCTGCAGACCACAAAAGCTAATAGGCCAACAAGGGAACAGGTCAATAACTAGGCCACGCACATACACAGCATACTGTGGTTAACCACTCTAGTCGTAGCCTGGCAGAAATGAGGCTGTTTTGCAACACATAACTAGAAATCTCCTGGGGTTTTTTTTGCATTAAAAAAATAGATATGTTTGAGATTCACAGACAATGCCATGTAATGGTAAAATGCATCAAAGAAGCAATACATGAATCAAAACAAATGTATAAAGTGATCCAAGAGCACTAGATACTTTTCTCGGTTTCACAAGTCCCTATAAATTAAACACCCCCATCTGGCACTTCTGCTATTTCCCTCAATTACTTCTTCTTTCAGGCTTTAACATATATTATACATTTAAACCTACATGTTCACCACTTCAGGAAACAACTTTCATTATAAAATCTTAAATGTCTGGGAAAGTTAGCTGTAAGTATTCCGTCAAAATCAGTTACGCTTTGCAAAGATGCATCCGCATGTGGAACAAGAACAGCAGCATCTTGCAACAACACTAAGGAAATTGCTTCTGTCGTTTACACATAACAGCAAAAGCAAGCTGAACCCACTCACACGTTTAGTTTCACATGGCTGAAAATAAATTAAAAAAAAATAAATGTAGGCAAATGATTTTAGCATTAATAATGAACCAACCACAGGACCCACAACAGACGTGGCAAGATAAGTCAGTATGTATACATCACACATACAAAGCACTCCATCTCATCTGAATGTTCACTACATCACTGCAGCTTTGCTTCAGCTAGACTACCAACACATACACCACCCCTTATAACACCTCTGTCTAAACTCAGAGCTTGTTTAAAAAAAAAAAAAAAAAAAAAAAAAAGTATTGCAACCACTATTTACCCTGCATGCACCATTATAAGTGCTTAAGTGTCACATCTAACATTTGTAGTAAAAGTAAGAATTTACAGAAGCTCCAAGAAGAGAAAGTTAAAATGGGGCCCTTATAAGAGGCAAGCTTCGGTAATATTTCTTTATAAAAATCAATCATCACATTTTCTTTGGCATTAGAACATTTTAATTTGATTCAATTTAATTTATATAGCGTTTTTAACAATGGACATTGTCCCAAAGCAGCTTTACAGAAATAATAAAAAAAGGGTTAAATATACATTTATAGACTTTTTAGAAATTTTATCCCTAATGAGCAAGCCGGTGGCGACAATGGCAAGGAAAAACTCCCTGAGATGACAAAAGGAAGAAACCTTGAGAGGAACCAGACTCATAAGACTCATAACATTTAAAATGCCTAGGTCAAGATAAATACACTATATGGCCAAAAGTTTCTAGACATCTGACTATGACGTGGTCTGACTATAACATCATCGGCTTCCATATGAGAGACCCGGGTTCGATTCCCGGTCTGGGCAGCCAGTCTGTGCTACACCAATAAGGGTTCTTGGGCAAGACCTCTAACACTACGTTGGCCTACTTGTAATACCAATAACCTTGTAAGTCGCTCTGGATAAGAGTGTCTGCCAAATGCCATAAATGTAAATGTATAACACTTACATACGATCAGCCGTTAACATTAACGCCACCTGCAGAAACAGATCTGACTTATCAAGGCATGGATGCCACAAGACCTCTGAAGTTGTTTTACTGTATCTGGGACCAGGATATCCTTCTGTCGATCTTCTGTAGAATCAGACAAAATGGGCTGACCTTAACCCCCCAAGCACATCAATGTTTCTTAGCCACCCATGCCATGACCCTATTGCTGGTTCATCGGTTGCCCCTCCTTGGACCACTTTGGGTAGGTATTAACCACTGTAGACTGAAAACACCCCACAAGACTTGCTGTTTTGGACATGCTCTAATCACCACCCATTTGGTCCTTGCTTGTTCTTACTCTTGCGCATTATTCCTGCTTCCAACACATCAACGTTAAGAACTAACTGTTCACTAGCTGCACTAGTTTATCCCACCCCGTAATGAGATAATCAAATGTTATTCACTTCACCTGCCACTAGTTTTATGGTTATGGCTGATCGATGTGTATGTGCTTTGTAAACATCCTATTTCAATTTATTTAGTTTTATTTGCTGTTATTTATGTGCTGTTATAATAACCTCTATTCCCCTGAGAAAACATTACACTAGATTTTAGAGCTTGGCTGTGTGGTTTTGTGCTCGATCAGTCACAAAAGTGCATTAATGAGGTCAGCCAATGGTGTTGGGTGTGTTCCAGTTTATCCCAAAGGTGTTCAGTGGGGGGTGAGATCAGGTCTCTGTGCAGGACACTAGAGTTCTTTCAAACCAACATTAGCAATCCTCTGAGCTACAGGGGTATTGTCATGCTAGAACATGTTTGGGCCTCTTTCCTTTCTGCAATGATTGAAAAGGTTAATGCTACAGAACACAAAGACTCTATGCAAGTATGCGTACAGTTTAAGGAAGAACCATATATGTGACATTAGATAGTCAGATGCCCACAAACTTTTAGCCATATAGTGCATTTCAAATTACATGTCATACTTCTCATAGCTATGAAGACGTTTTGATGGCATTACAGCCCCTGGCAACACGGTTTTCATAGTTTTCTTTTTTTAAAAAAGAAACTTTTTTGTTATAGTAATTATCTGCCTGATCAGAAGTGTGTGGGTGTGTCACATCGCATCTCCTCAGCAACAAAAAGAGAACTCGGAAAACGTACAGATTAGCAAAGCATAGTAGAGGGTGGTGTGGAATAGTGCAATTGTGTATTTATATTCCCACTAAATAATGCTTGTGTTATTCCACCCTCTTTAAAGATGGTTTAAAAAGCTGCAGTGATCAGCAAAGCATAGTCATGCAACATGCACAAGCAACCATGCGCTTTAATGACACACAATTTTTTTTTTCTATGTCCTCTCATTTAACTGCCTACTGTCACGCCTTATTACCATTCAGAGTCACAGGTTTTCCAGCAAGACCAAATCAGGTGTGTTATAATATGTACTGAGATTTTAATCTGAACAGGAACCTCCAACAGTTTTGTGTTTAGTGTTTGTGTGTGTAGATAAACAGCGGAATTAGACAAAAGTATTTAGATCGTAATTATTTTGAGATTTTGAGTGCAGTCCACTCTGATAAATATCTCTCCTTTCACTCTTGAAAAAATCCTATACTCCCACACCAAAACTGTGCTATAAAATGCTATAAATTAAAACTAGACACAGTTTTGCTCATGCGAAATGATGGCTAGGATGAAGCGAAGCGGACGTAGAGAGATGGCTAATTCTGACAGTTAGGTCACTGCTGCTTAATCTAGTCCTGACCAACTCAAATCAACATGATAACATAGTGAAAGTCTCCAGAGATGCTATATACTACTAGCACGAAGTCAATTATGAGAAATAAGTTGATTAGCACTTTAAAGTTTACCATGGTAAAAGTCAAAAGGAAATCTTTTCTGCAAAACTGGACAGGACCTGTGTACTGTCTGCATTCAGATGACCAAGACCAAAAAAAAACGAGTTTGTTGTTTGTATGACACATCCCACAGAGTAGGAAATATTACTATGAATATAATGTAAAAAAAAAGTCTAGCTGTGTACACTGATCAGCCATAACATAACATATTAACACACAAACATTCTGTTGTTCCAGTGGCATCTATGGAGTGAGACATAATCTAGTTACAAAGGCATCTGAGGAGCGAGATATATTAGACAGCAAGTTAATAGTTGTTTCTCAAAGCAGGAAAATGGGAAAGTGTAAGCATCTGAGTAGCTTTGACAAGAACCAAATTTTGATGTCCAGAAGACTGGTTTAGAGCATCTCCAAAACAGCAGGTCTTGTGGGTTGTTCCTGGTACACTGCAGTTAATACCTAACAAAATGTTCCAAGGAAGGACAACCTGTAAAACTCCAACAGGGTTATGAATGCTCAAGGCTCACTGATGTGCGTGAAGGTCAGCCTCGACTAATCCCACAGAAGATCCACAGAAGGATCCGTTATTAATGCCGAATACCACCTAACACCTTCAGAGGTCTTGTATGTGTCCAAAGTTTTAGGCAAGTGGTGTTAAAGTTATGATCTGTGTACACAATGTTCTTTCAGTACTTTTAATAAAAATAAAAGGCAAAAAACTCAATCCTGAGAGTCTATCACTGTTCTCTATCACAGAACACTGATATCCTTTTACTGCAAATTTTTCTCTCTGCTCATATCCCAAGCATGCTTTAACACGCCCTGAAGTTAAACATGCTCAGTTTAAAGCATGAAACGTCCTGGTTAAATACCATGCACTTTTAAAGTAACATGCCCCACAAATACCACCTTTTACGTTTTTAAGCATAAAAACGGTATTTCTCTAATAGATTCCTATTTAGTCTGGTTCTGTTCTTAAATGCTTAGATTTGTTATTTATCATGCACTGATGGTGTATCGTTGGTGCAGTATTTAATCTCTGTATCTAACCGTGTATTATCAGAAAATTTATTATTTTACAAGCAATGACACTGTCTCTTTCTAAGACTAGACAAAACCAACGGAAATGACAATTCAGTTATTTCCGGGAAAACCACCAACAGATGAGGTGAGTAACACTGATTATCTTATTTCAGTGGCACCTGACAAGGGGTATTAGGCAACAGCTAAACATCTAATTCTTAAATTTCATTTATTGACAGCAGAAAAATTCACGAGCATAAAAGGATTTGAGAAATTGACAGGCCAGAGCTTTTTCAAAACAGTTCTTGTTGGATAAGTGATTAGTATCTACCAAAAGACAGGGCAACTTTTAAACTATTTACAGGGTCATGGGTGCCCAAGGTTCTGTCTGGTCTGATTGCTCAGAAGATCTACAGATGGATCTGTTGCTAATGTCTTGGTGCCACAGATACCACAGAACACTGTCAGAGGTCTTGTGGAGTCCATGACTCGATGGGTTAGAGCTATTTTTGCAGTTGTTTAGGTAGGCGTATTTCAATTTATGGTTGATCAGTGTATGTATGTGACATGTAAAGCCCCGTAATTGCACACCATTAAAAACGGCTTACTTTGACCTTCATTTCCTTGTATAATATGCAAGTAGTTGTAGAAATCTGTATCACTCTTGGCTGATAACTAAACTCTCCCACCTTTTTCCCCAAACATATCTCTTTAGTTTAGTCTTTAAAAAAACCTTTACAATGACTTTTAATTCATTAAATTGTGGCAATCAACTTAAAAAGTGCTTTAATGTTGTATACATATAAAGCACCATTCATCATCTATTCACCATTGGATGGTTGGACTTCACCATTGGACTTTACACTGAATTTCAAATGATATGTACACTGTATACTTGCAGTTCATTTACAGTGAAACATTCAGCCTCCATTGTCTTTGGTCAGTGGTCAGTGCTAATAACTTGTGACAAACTACTTACAATGTCCTGAACTACTAAGAACTGCTTAATGTTAACCACAACAACCAGTTGAAACCCCAGAATTAGGGTAAATATAAGATTAAACAATAATAAATACAACAACCACAACCACATGATACTTATATAGCACTATTCAAGAAGACATTGACAGTCCAAAGACATTTGATAGTACACAAATACTGAGGACATTAAGCATAACAGAGACTTACGGCCAACACTACAAAACAAAATATACCTAACACTGATCAGGACAGGTTAGAAAGCAGTTTAGATTACAAGAAGATTATAAGTAAGAGAGCAGACATGTATTTATAGGTTGGATTTAAAACTGGAGGCAGAAAGTCGGACTGTTGGACCAGAGGGACGAGAGAGTCAGAGTAGAGGATTAAGGGGTTTTACGCTTGTACATTATATAAGTTATGGAGTCTGCTTGACAAATTGGGTGCTCAATAAAGGGATTTAGTATATTTCCAGCATTAAATCAATGTAATTTGAAGTACACAGTGTTTGGTAGTGTGTAAGACAACACCACAGCACAGTGACCAGCAATCATGTCAGTTTTTATTTCACCATCATAAACAATAACGAAAAAAAAAAAACCCCATCATAATGATGTTTTATTGTGCAGGAAGTTGTCTCTGTCCTTTTAGGTTGTTTGTATGTGATTGTAAGGGAAACTATAATAATGAAAGAGGAAAGCAGAAGAATTAAGGAGGGTTTGTGACTCATACACACCTGGTATATCTTATTCTTCACAGCTGCAATGACTCTGGAGCAAAGTGCAACTAGTCATCAGGCTGAAATCTCTCCTGATAGTAGAGTCAGAAACACATTGTACACAGGCTGCATTAGAGCTCAGTCTGTGTGCTTTAAGTCTTCTTAATGAAACAATGCGCAGGTGAGATGCTGGACTTAACTTAAGTGCCTGTTTGTTTAAGGAGTGTATGAGCTTAAAGGTGGACCAGAAGAAAGAGACCAAGTAAAACATATATACCAAAAACATTTGACTTTACTCACCACAAACGGAGGCTGAATCCACTTTACAGCTTGGCTGAGCTGATGTTTTATAGGCGTCTCTTTCCACTTTCCTTTTCAGTTCAGCCGCAACAAGCATGTCGGCGCACTGCGCTGTACTATGGCTGTTAGTGTGGCAGTGTGGCGGAGACAGCACTCACCAGGTCCGCCTTCTGTCCGCCTTACAAACCGCCCATAATAATAAACGCGCCTCGGTACCTGAGCCTGAGGGATTCACCTCAGTCATAACCGTCAACTAAATACAACTCTCAGTGTCCATTCAAGAGCAAAGTCTGTGTTATTACTCAGTTTACAGGCCTCTAAATTCAGCAAGTTATCGAGTGTGTGTGTGTATGTGGGTGTGTGTATGGGTGTGTGCTTGGTGTTTTAAAGATTTAACCCCTCAGGGTATGTAGTTATGTACAGTAGCAGGCCACATTTAACACACTCTGTATAAGTGTGGGCTTCTGTTGTTGTTGTTGTTGTTGTTTACTGAGCTTTTACATTTAGCTAGCTAGTTTTAATTTTAAAATATATTCTCAGTCCTGTTACAATTTTATCTAGCGTTGTTGTAGTGTAAAAGGACAGCCACAAGAGGACGCCATTAATGACCTTATGTATGTGTTGTCATTTGTTTGTGGTTTAAATTGTACCAAGAATTGTCTTGATTTTTCCTTTCTGTAATTTAGTAGTATTGTAGTGTGTGTGTGTGTGTGTGTGTTGTCACTGACAATAATTTGTGCCCTTAAAGGATCTTCTTCCATAATGTCTTCCTTCATGTTAAATGTTTATTGGTTTACATTTTTTTTAAATAAGAATAAAAAAATAAAACCATAATTTTCCAGAATAATGTTCCACATGCACCTCAATCTCAGTTTATTCCCGACTCTTACCTTTTGCTCATGCTAGTTTAAATAATGACCGTTGTCGCCGAACATCTCCAGGGTCCCCGGTTTTATCCGGAGCTTGGGTTACATTCTCTGTATCCAGTCAGTAAGTCTGTCATTGTGTTATCCGCTTAGTCTGTCTGAGGCCCACCTGGAATCATTGGGCCCCTTCTTCCCGTTTGCTTAGATCCTCCTCTTCCACATCTCTCTGTCCATTCTGCTCGTCTGAGTACCATGGGAAGCAGAGCCTTTAGTCGCTCTGCTCCCAAACTCTGGAACTCCCTCCCACCAGATATCCGTAATATCGATTCTCTTCCTCTTTTTAAATCTAGACTGAAAACGCACCTGTTCAACAAACTCTATTCTCTGTGATTTCTATTCTATTGTCTCTTGTATGTTTTGCTGTTTTTATGTATGTTTTGTTCTATGTATCCTTTGTAAAGTGTTCTTGAGTGCTATGAAAGGCGCTTATAAATAAAATCTATTATTATTATTATTATTATTATTATTACAAGGCAGGAATACCCACAGGACAAGGCACCAATCCATCTCAGGCTACCACAAACACAAACCCATTCACTCAGTCCTAGGGAAATTTAGCACATCCAGTTCATTTACCATGCGCGTGTTTTTTGAGAGGTGGGAAGAAACCTGAGCACCCCGGTGAAAATTCACACAAACACAAGGGAAAACACACCTCACAGACAGTGACCAGAGCAAGGACCGATCCCCAGATCCCTGGAGCTGTGTAGCACACACACACACACCTGCGGCACCACCGTGCCTCCCCATCCTGAGTGATGTTTCTCTAAATGTGCTCCCCATGTCCATGCAGATTTCCTCTGGGTTCTCTGGTCTCCCCTCACCTACAAAGCACATGCCAGCAGGTGGCTTGGCTACAGTAAATTGCCCCTAGGTGTGAATGTTTGTTTAAATGTTGTACAGTGATGGACTGGTGTCCCATCCAGGGGAAAGAATACATGAATAAATAAATTAGTGAATTTATCTTTTGTGTTTATTTTCTTGAACACATTGTCCCAGAGAGAGAGAGACTAAAGTATTGTGAGCATGTTTTAGAGTCTTAAATTACCCTAAACCCAATAAAACTCTAGGGCTGTCCTCTAATACATTTTAAATGTGATGGCTTTATTTACATTTTCCCCTGTGATTTCCAGTTTCTTAGATTTGAAATAATAAAAGTTGCATGGAAACCAGTGTAAAGTATCTAGGATTAACACATTAGCAACACTAGATGGTTTGCTGACATGGTCAGCCATACTCATTTACATACACATATACATATACATATACATATATTTATCAAATTGGATATGAATGAATCCATAAGCTGTTCACAAGAGCATACGTATCTGAGAAAAGTAAAACTAGCATGAACATCCAGTTAGTTACATCAGAAAAAAAACCCTAATGTTATACCTAGGCTCCTGATTTTCTGTGCACTCATTAATCCATGACTGGCATGCGTTACTGTACTTATGGGTTAAATTTAAAGGAATGTAAGAGAGCTTCTGTGAAACTTGGTCATTTCATAATGAAGTGAAACAATCCAAAAGAAATCCATAAATTAAGACAAATAAGGCTCGTTATTGAATTAGGACCATAGCAATGGCACCATAAAACAAGAGGAAGCTTTCCTTGAATTCCTCACAGCCAAAATTCAGTTCGTAACTGATCTGTCACGTTTGAAAAATGGCCACATGTTGATTTGTTATTTAGGCCTTGATTAAGCCCAAAGCTTCAGTAGTGTTATATTATGGCAGGAAAAGGGTTTAAAATAAAAAGCACATTTTGCAGCATGACCTATTGATTGCTATTGAGAGCGTATACACTGATCAGCCTTAACATCAAACCACAAAACCAATGACAGGTGAAAGTGAATGACATTGATTGTCTTGTTACCATGGCACCTGGAAGGTCTACCAAAGGTCTTGGCTGGAATAGCAGGACAAAATTGTGTGTGTGTGTGTGTGTGTGTGTGTGTGTGTATAAACACAGATGCATGCCTTAAATCACCTTGTAATCATAACAGTCATTTCGCTGTTGCCAGATCCGGTAAAATGATATAATAAGCCAACACATTTTCTGTAAGTGCACAGACCTGTACAAAACATTTTGGAATGTTAGCATGCTGATCTTCTATGAAATAATTACTGAGAAGATCTCGGCTTATGAAATGTGAAGCTACACATTTCCCCAATTATCTGTAGTTGAGCTTTAACAGAATTCTGTGATAGCTCATTTCCAAAGTAATTGGCTCTCAAGCTGCAAAAGCTGTGGGTGATTTTGTACAGTACAGTTGGACAGAGCTTCTGAGAGCACTACAGGAGTGAGAGAGAGACAGAGACAGAAAGAGAGATGGAGAGAGAGAAAGAAAGTGAGAGCGAGAGAGAGAGATGGCCTAGGAAGATGAACACAAACATGTATTTTAGTTTTATATATTAAAGATCTTATACATGTTTCCTACCTGTTATTAATGGTGTCATTTATATGAAGATGTTGATGCAGACAGGGAGAGACAGACAGAGTGGGAGAAGGTGGAGTGAATGTCTGAAGAAGACTAAACAGACCTCTAATATACAGCCTGTCAGAGCAGAGGCCATTCTTAGACACACACATTACTCTTCTTTAGGGTCCTCTGTTGCTACGGGGCCTCTTTGTCTTCAGGCACACCCTCTTATTGCCATGGCCACCTGTTTTTACTACACCGAAACTGTAAATATTGCCAGATCTGAGGAAAAAGAAACAGAAGCAGAAAAGGGAAAGGTAAGAACAAAATCACAGGCAGTCAGTGGTGTTTCTGAGAACAGACTTTGACAGGAACCAGTTGTCTGATGCACAATGCTGGGGGCAAACCTTCATTTTGGATTATGTCCTGAGGACAAAATTCTGCACATGCTGCAAGCTACAATCCAGAGACTACAAGAACTATTATATTTAGAGAGAACTAGCAACACAGAGGCTTCTGGATCAGCGTTTACCCAAGGTTCTGTGCATCCTCTTGGGCATGGAGATTCAGCAAAGGCCCTTCAGAAAGTTCTCCGTCTTTTTAAGGAGTGGAGTGTGCTGCACACATACAGAGTAGACTCCTTAAGAGAAGCTCTAAGCACAACAGCACACACACTCATGGAGCAAGACAGGCACGCGAATTATAGGCATATGCTTCCAAAGAGAGAGACTCAAGCAAAACAACTGGGTAAGTTGCATTGGTGAGACCAAGTTGTTCTTAGCTTTTTTGCATGCACTTTTATTTAGTTTATTTGTGCTCAGCAGCATGGCAACATAAAAGATTTTTGTGATCAATTTTTCTTGCAGGAGCCTCCAGAGAAGGTAATTTCCACAAATGCGTCTATATCAATGATCTCATTCAAAGTGTTTTGAGAGACGTGCAAAGCATCAAGAAAACGCTGTTTTCAATCGCAGGGAAATTTGAAAGAGCAATCACCATCATCTCTGGAGCACACCTGCAAAGTACAGAAACTGAGATGGCAAGGGACGATTTTGTGATTCATGATCTTATGATTCATTCAAAGGACAGGCTAGTCCTTCCACAGATATTTTGTAAAGAACAATGTGCCCGTCAAAACACTGACCTGGAATTCACCTCAAATGTCTCACCTCTTTCTGAGATTCAGAAATGTGTCCTTCAAAGCAAGACGAATACTCCAGCAGAGACCCGTGCTGCGTTACAGAGAAAGACTAGCCCACATCAACTGTTTAATGAAAGCCCAGCTGACTTTGAGGACAGCATTCTGTGCAAAGTGCTGAAGAGCCCTGGAAATGATGGTCATAAACCTCTTGGAGAGGATGTTGGAGAGGTGGAGGAAGAACCAGTACAGGAAGATGAAAGAGACAAGAAGGGAGAGAAGATTGGCACAGTTGTTATGGAAGAACATATGAGCTGGACACACAAGTGTATTACAGTAGGGTGAGGTATCTTTAGTGTTTTTCTTGCATGACTGTATAAGTGTGCCAAGAAGACATCCGCTTAAGAGGTTTTATTTTCATTCCATTTCCTTAGTTTTAATAATTTAGCAAATTCGGACATGTCTGTCTTGACTGTATTTGTCAGTAACACGTCTCAAATTCTAGTCGGTGAGAACCTTCTAAAATGTGTCTGTCATTGTGCTTATTTCCCATTTATCAACAAGCAATTTATCTTGGGCAAGGTTACGGTGCATCCAAAGCTTATCCCAAAAAATGTGTGCAAAGTGAGAGAGGTATAAAACTGGGCCCCATGCCAGAAATTCAGAATAGCCTACCTACTGGACTACCTACTGGCATGTTTTGGCAGCTAGGTATATGGAAACCAGATAGAATATGGTAAATTTCACACAGATATTAACCTAAGCTAAAGATCTGACTGAATCAGCAATGCTATGCACTACACCGCCGGTGTCACTGACTCAGTTTTACTAATCATATCCATTATTTTAATAATGACAGTGAAAATGACAATGATCTTAGACATGAACAGACACTTGATCACTTGACCATTGTCACTAAATCAAGCTAAATTAATTTCTTACCCTCAACCATGCTCAGCCAACCAAGGTCTTGGGTCACACATAACTTATGAGACAATCTGGACATCGCTATGGTCAGTAACTATACACTGTACTGTCAGTTAGTCCTTATCTAATCCGATTAATCCATCAGGGTTGCGATTTGTCTGGAGCCCACCTGAAATCAAAAAAGGCAGGAATAATGCCTAGACAGGGTGCCAATCCATCACAGGGTACCACACTCCCTCATCAATTCACTCACACATTCACACCTGGGGCAATTCACCTACCATGTGTGTTTTTCTGGAGGTGTAGGAGTACTCGCTGAAAACCCACACAAACACATGGAGAACACACCTCACAAAAATGTAATAAACTCCTAAGAGACAGAGATAGGTTTTGATAGACAGAGAGGTTTGAACCCATAACCCCAGAGTTCTGGAACTGTGTAGAGCACACACTACTGTGCCGCCCCCTAATAAAAGGTCTCCTACATTAACCGAATATCAACCCATTCCAAATGACTTGGCAAGTAATGTGCAGTTGCAGACTCCTCAGATGATTTTATTTTCATTCATTCATGTTCTTATATTCTTATATTTTCAGTGTCGTATATGATCATTTGCCCATGCAGCATTTTAAATACACATTCTAAAATAAATCTAGCAACACCACTTAAACTGAATCTAAACCACCTTTTCTCACAGTTTAACAGATTCTGCAGTATCGTCCCCCAAAGTCCTGTGCTATATAACTGCCCCACTGGAAGTCACAAAGGTCATCACATGTAAGGCAGTGGACAGCCTCAGCTCTCTCATGGTGACCGGTTCAGAAGAGCTGGTCAGCAGCGTGCTCAGACTTGAAAACTTCAGCAATATGAAGTGTCCCTTCCCGCTTACAGTAGCTGTACCTTTTCGAGCTTGTTACCGCCTGAATTACCGTGAGACTGTGGTGAAAGTGGTGGACCAAGAACAAAGGGTCAGTTATGTCACTCCGGCAGCTACAGAGGGCATCTATGGAGGGTGCAAGGTCTGAGAGCAAAATTACATTGTTTAGTTAATTAAAATCATGTTATCAGCATTGATTTCCATCAGCAGAGGGGTTTTGTGTTTTTAATATCAGATTTGTTTTTTTCTTAGGGTACGTTTGCAGTGGTGAGAGTGTACACTCTTGGTGTATTCGCAGTTTTATCGCGTTTGCAGAGGGAGACATTCGCAGTCCCAAGGAGAGGTCTGTGTCTCAAACTGAGTGTGGACTCGAGGATATGCCTAGACTATCCACCTGGATCTTTCAGCACACCGGTGTTTGCTCAAGCAATGGTACTCACATAGTGATGGACTATTTTATTTTTGGAGCATTTAAATTTCTAGTTTAATGATAGATTTATGTGTCACCTTAGAGAGGTATTCATTCATACATTCAAGCGTACTTATCTAAGACCTAGAGAGCCAATAAAGGGTCAT
>JAOVVF010000042.1:8942832-8965824 GCA_028565595.1 Duopalatinus emarginatus | reverse complement strand
GTTTCACCTGAGTCTTTTACCTGATTGAGTTTACCAGTGCAGCTGTGGTTCATTTACTTTTGCACATGCTCTGATTCAATGTGTCATGTAATCTGCTTGCAACTCACACATTTCCCTCAAAACAAGTAAATGGAGTCGATGAACCTAAACCTGACATTTCATATACAAAAACTGGTGATGAAAGAATCGTGGTAAAACAATAGAAAAATATAAACTACTCAACTAGTTTACAAACCTTCAAGCAGCACTGTATATATATATATATATATATATATATATATATATATAACGCTGCTGGTCAACTTGTCAAGCTGATTTTATTCTCCCTGATAAAATTTTATCATATTTTGTCTTAGCTCTTCTTCTTAGCTCTTTGTTTTCTCTGGAATTTTGCTATTGTTATTCAAGTGGGTTTGCCTGTGTATGGTAACTAGGCAGCGTTTTAAGGACCAGCAACCGGTGCAAGCAATGATCTGTAACCTGGTGACTCTACCCTGTGACGCAGTTCATCTAGAAAACATGGAGACAAGCCTCCCTGTTGCGTGATACATGTCATTAGGGTGTGTCTATGAGTTTACATGAGTATAGTGTCACACTGGCACAGCGTCGTGTGTGAGCACGGCGCATGCGCTGTATTATCAGACCATATCTATCTACCATGATCATCTTAATCTAAGCCCAGACAACTATGTACGCGCTCATGAGTAGGAACCCTTGCGTGATTGGCTAGTCATTTCCACCAATCAGAGCTAAGCCAGGCTTAACGAAACCGCCGCCTCGGACACGTGCGGTGTGTGTTTACAGAACGCGGCCCGGTCACGGTGAGCTGCCAGCCAATCAGCGCGCACCGCTGTGTAAGAGGATTGACGCAATAGGTCGGTCGTGGCGAAGGGGCGGGAACACGGCGATAGAGGCTCACGCGGATCTGTGTGTCGTTACAACAAGCGTGTACACTGACATGGAGGTGAGAGACAGCAGGAATGTATTGTCGTCTTTGTGGAGAAATGTTGGCTTCAGTTCAGGAGCTGAGCATGCAGCGATGGGGGGTTTTTCCGCTGTACGATGGGTGCATGTAAGTGGCTTGTAAGTGTAACTTGCAGGTTATTAGTTAACACCCACTCAGTCTCCATAGATATGTGTACTGCATATGGCATGATAATATCAATAACTACACGTGACGCGTCTGTTGCTTTGACGGTCATAAATAAAAATGTTATTTTTATTTTATATTATAAAAAACTTGTTTCTGTACAGTCTGGACTCTTTAGCATACATATACACTGTACACATAGCCCTGGCTTATTAATTATAGACTGATAATGGTTGTTTTGTTGGTCGTCAATGGCGACTGGTCGTGATGTTCCACGCGTGTTTCTATGAGAACAGAATCACGACTACACGGAGACGATGCGCGCGCGCGTGTTGTTATGAAACGGTCTGTTGGTCGGCATGTGTTTCTGAGCACTGCCGTGTCTCATATATATATATATATATATATATATATATATATCCTCAAATATAGACTATTTGAGGATTGTTGTTCCCTTTTATCTTATCTTATGTTTTCCACTAGTGTAAAAAGATCATGGCAGATTAATAAAAGGCCATATATTAACTGGGACTCAATCAGAAGTCTAGTGGCTATCATACTTGATTTACTATTAATCAAAGTAGTAGAGAAACCCAAATTGTTGCCCTGTCCAGAGGGTATTTCTGCCTTGCCCACAATGATTCCTGGTGGCCTGGTGGACAAAACTCGACCCTGACAGACAAACCGGATAAGAGACTGACTAACTGACTGGGGTGAAACCCCATAACAGTTAGTTGAAAGTAAACTTTTCTAACCCCTTTGCAGTTGAATTCACTTAAATGCAGTGGTATTTAATCCAGCCATGCAGTGAAACACACACATACACTAGTGAACACTAGGGGGCAGTGAGCACACACATCCAGTGTGGTGGGCAGCCCCTTTATCTATTGTGCCTGGGGAGCAGTTGTGGGTTCGGTGCCTTGCTCAAAGGCACTTCAGTCGAGTCTTGGAGGATGCAGAGTGCAAACCTGGGACCTTCTGGTCCCAAGGCGGGTTCCTTAATCACAGTGATACAAAAGTCAACAGAATGCAGTCAAGCAGCTCATTTGGAGCATTTTTGGATGTGTTTCCCATCACCCATGTCACAGTTTTCGTCACAGACACTCTAACCATGGTTTCCAGCTCAACTACATGTCAAAACCAACACAAAACAAATGACCAAAGACACCCTGTCTTTACATATCCTTCACCTATGTTTGCAGAAACACAAACACAATCTTGCCTGCTGTAGAGTATTTATAAACAAGTCCAGTTTAGTGCAAAAGATGCAATCCTGGCAACTTTTTAAATCACTGATGATCTGTTCTGTCTTTTGTTCTTCCTCCACTAAAGATGTTCATAGAGAGAGTATTAGGACTTACGACTGTCATATAGACTGGCGCTGCCCATCTTTTTCTCCCAGCTCTGTTTTTGCTAGGATTATGCTATGGAAATGCTCTTCACAGGATGAATTGTTGAGCTCACTAATTAGTGAATCAGTGACCGAGAAACCTGAATGATGCAAAGACCTGTAACACTTAATGTACTGTATACCTAGGACCTTAAGAAATCAGATATCTTCCGAAGAGGCCTATACATATACAAATAGAACCACTTAGAAATATCTTTTCCAATACTGTTACTGTTAATACTTTTCTCTCACTACGAGAATGCAAAAGTAGTCTTAAGAATTTATTGCATTGAAACAGAAAGTCTGTATAGCAAAAGTGTAACAAAAAACTTCCTATCCACCAATTTAAATTCTAATATGCAACTGAAAATGTAATACAACCAATGAAGAAGGCATGTGATATATTTCTGTTGATTCATCATCGCTAAATAGAGAGCATTGAGTAGTCTTATTAATAGCCTGAACAGCCAAATAACTGCTGACATAAAGAGCTGAGTGAATTTGAGATCCTTTTCTTGAAACATAAGGAAATGTTAACTGTGATATAGCTGATTTTATATGTAGATGCAGTGACTCACAGCCTGACTTGCTGACTGCAGTCAATGCTATAAACAGAGGCACTCTCTGACCTTCTACATGTGCAGCATATCAGCATATGATCTCAGATCTTCTGCTGGCAGAGTGCATAAGAAGTGCATGAAAAGGCATGGTTGTAGAAGTGAGTTTTATGACAAGAGCACCAGACATATATGAGGTTGGCTGTAGTTTGTAGCACTGATTGTCATTTTGCATAATTGGCTCTTTAAATAAGGCATTTTTAAACCCTGAACACCAGCAGCGTTTCCAAATGCATCTGTGACATGCATGGATCTGATTGACTGTGTGCCTCCGTGGTTGATTTAACCTCCTAAAGTCATTCAAACTATAAAAGCTCAAAACCGAATGTCATACTGTGATTGTCAGTTTAATTGAAGCATCTTTCTTTTCTTTCCTAGTTTCTTGAAAAAAAAAGGATAGAAGACCAGAACAATAAGGAAAAAAGGACAAGAGGACCAGACAGATCCTGAGAAGGGAGAGCTGAGTCTTTCAGATGCTGTTTTTTTTTTGCTGCTTTTTCTCTTTCACACTCTGTTTGCGTCCATCTGGCTGCAAGATTGCATCCAAGACTGTTTCATAAGCAGTCTTTTTGCCTGCGTGTTTTTTTGGCCTCCAGCAATTCTGAAATTAACAATTTATTTACCTTTTGTCCACAAATAAAGGATAACCTTACAGTTTATCATTATTTGCCCAAGGGGTTGGAGCTTATAGTTCCTCTACCCTCTTGCTCGTATAGCGCTTTGTGTGTTACAAAAATATTTAGTGTTCAGCGTTGGACAATGATTAAGATTCAACCCAAAATGATTTGCCTTTGCAGTTCCAGCAGCCCAACCTAGTCTATTCGAATTTTATTTCTTTTTCAAACTGGATAGGTGAGATTTATCACCAGGTATTCTCACCATACTATGAGTGATGACAACTCAGACTCCACCCCCGGCAGTGCTCCTAGGGTGGGCACGGGAGGGGCAGAAGAGGAAGAAGAGGTGGTGCCACAAACCAGCTCACCGGGCATGAGTGGCAGCTCACCATCATCAAATACACCCAGTGGCAGGACAGGATCATCTCCGGGGGGTGAGTCAGGACCCGCAGGATCATCCAGTGATAACCGGGGACCAAATTCGGACGACATGGACGCGCTATCGAGCGGCAACGACTCCGGAGAGAGGGAGAGTGAAGGAGGGCTGGAGAGAGAGAACGGCTCCAGGGGTCGGCAGTCCATGCGAAGTTACCAGAGCTCCTCAAGCCATAATGGCAAAGATTCTGGTATGATGTTGGAGACCACTGAGAGCAACAAGAGGTGAGAGATGTTACTTAGAGAGAGGATTATTGAACAAAGAAAGGATATTGGTTTATTTTTAATAGAAAGTCATGGTAAAAAGTCTTGTAATATCAAGAACCGGTGATAATTTTTTATCCTTTGTCCAATCACTGCCCACCATTAAATATCTCTTCTTTGTTTCTTATTATTCATTCCAGCTCAAATTCTCAGAGTCCATCTCCCCCCAGCAGCTCTTTGGCATACAGTCTATTGAGTGCAAGCTCAGAGCAGGACCCTTCATCTACCAGTGGCTGCAGCAGTGAGCAGTCAGCTCGCGTGCAGACCCAGAAGGAGCTGATGAGGGCACTAAAGGAGCTCAAGATTCGCCTACCGGCTGAAAGAAAGACCAAAGGACGCTCCAGCACTCTCAACGCCCTTAAATACGCCCTTAGCTGCGTCAAGCAAGTCCAAGGTGTGCTGCCACTGTGTCTCTATGTATGCTCCATTTTGCTCGTTTTATTAAACGGCAACTATGGTGTGAGTGGTCTTGGTTGCAGTTTGGAAACTTTCCCTTCAATGTATACATTCATGACTTTTTTTGTTTGTTTTCAGCCAATCAGGAGTATTATCACCAGTGGAATGTTGAAGAGTGTCATGGCTGCAGTCTGGATCTTTCCACATTTACCATCGAGGAGCTTGATAACATTACCTCAGAATATACACTGAAAAACACAGTACGTGCTCAATTACATACACACATGCAAACACACACACAGTGACTCAGCATACACATGCACATGTTTATACAGTATTTTTCTTTTCTCCTAATGCTCTAATCCCTTTATCCTTCTGGTTTTTTTACATTTATTTTCCAGTCTTGATAATGTATTTGCTTCCCGTGTCTGTCCCTCTCTCTATCTCTGTCTCTCAAAGGGCTCTAATACATGTACTCTGCCTCATTTATAAATATCCATCAAAGCCTTTTATTTACTGAAGGGCCCTGTTTTATCACAACAAAGAGTAGGGTTAGGACATGTGAGACCAGAGGGTTACTCCTCCCTCAAGCCTATTTTTATACTTTTTTTCAAATCTCCCTTATCTCCCTTTCTCTCTCTTGGTCTGCTTTTTGTATGTATGCTGAAATCTAGTTCTTTATTTGTCCCCCATGGGGCATGGACAATCTTGCAGAAATATTCTGTAGGAAATGAACACCATACATCCTGCAGAAGCTATCCACAGTTCTGATGTATTTTAAGGTGTAGGATTTCTGTTTCACAGCATGCTGCATGGCATCCCAGATGTGTTTGATAACGTTGCGATCTGGTGACTTAGGTGGGAATGGCAAAACCCTGAACTCAGATGAGTTCCTCTAACCATAATTTGGCCTCTCTAGACATGTGTGGCAGAGCATTGTCCTGTTGGAAGAAGCCAAATCAATCAGAATGGATGCTGGATACGAACAGGTGTAACTCAGAGAGAGTGTAACACATAGCGTTCACCTGTCAGAGACATTTGTAAACGTACCAGGGGTTCCATGGAATGCCAGCTAAACAAACCCTCTGCTATTATGGAGCCAATACCAGTCTGTATCAGTTTTTTACAGACTGTACCAGTTGTTCTGACATAGCAGTGTAAAATCGTTGGTGGATAAAATATTATGCATGAATGAAGCATTACTTGCATTCATTTACAAGTCAGTCATTCATTGTCGGTTTATTATTGCCAATTAATATTCAGTACAAATAATTGCTCCTTCTTACTTGCCCTTGTTCTTTTTGCCCTTTCTTTGACATTTGTCTATTTAAAGTCTGTGGTATATTTATCCTTGTGTAATTTAATGATTTATTCATTAATTAAGTCAGACACTTACTCATGCCACACTGGCACTGACTAAACGTTGCATATAAGGGGCTTCCGGGTGGTGCAGTTGATAATAGCAGTAGTCATGGTGGCAGGAGATCATAAGATGAATCCCTACAATGCCATAACCATTGTGGCCAGGAGCCAAAGAAGCAAGCTTGACGGTTATTGTGGGAGAGATTATCGTATGATAGAGGAGAGTTGGCTAGTAGGGAATAGCCAGGGGACCAAAATGGGGAGGAGAAGGTGGCCTGTTAGGAAGAATGTGAGTGTGTACTAGCCTACTTGTAATTACTGTATATGTCAGGTTTCTTTAATCTACAAATGTATTTCAAAGCTGAGATATAATCTGTATGGTAATATACATGTAATAGTAATATATGTAAGCTATCACTTTCAGACCTTTTCTTCCTTCTTTTCAGGACACCTTCTCCATGGCCGTATCATTCCTATCCGGGAAGGTGGTGTACATCTCTCCACAGGGTTCATCTTTGTTGAGAAGTAAACCAGATAAGCTGCAGGGGGCGCTGTTTTCAGAACTCCTCGCCCCTCAGGATGTCAGCACCTTCTACAGCAGCACTGCCCCCTGCAGATTACCATCATGGGCATCCTGCATCGGATCTGGTGTGTGGGTGTGTCTCTGTGTGGCCTAGTGGGTGTGAATGAATGTATGTATGTATGTGTATGTGTGTGTGTGTTGGTTTTACTCTCACTAGTGATAATTAATAATAATAATAATCTTACAGTAATCTGTTCTAATAATATTCATCAGTGGTACCTGCAAATAGGACTAGAGTTGTTGAAAATGCATTTGCTCACCGTTACAGTAATCAGTCCATGTACTTGTAAATAAAATTACAAGCGTGAACATTCAGAAATATTAAAATGAAGTGCATATTCAGCTTAGTTTAACCATAAAAAACATTTACTCAGCTAATTATTTTTAGTTATTGATGAAGTTCTAGATGTAGCCCTCTAAATGTGAGCATGTAAAGTAATGTTCCTGCATGTGTGTAGCATCTCCTCCAGCGGAGTGCACCCAGGAGAAGTCCATGTTCTGCAGGATCAGCGCAGATGGCTCCTCCAGTGGAGACATGCGCTATTACCCATTCAGACTGACTCCATACCTGCTAACACTCCGAGATTCTGACACTGCAGACCCCCAACCCTGCTGCCTGCTCATCGCTGAGAGAGTACACTCTGGATACGAGGGTAAGACACACACTCTCCCTCTACCACTCAGTTACATGAACGTAAGATAATTCACTGTACAATAATAATTGGTATATGTTGAATAGCTTTAAAAAAATCAGCTTAGATTTTATAACTAGATCCACATGTTATGGTGAGTCTTTTTGTTGTCACTTGTTTTCACTGTCTGAACCACCATCTTCTTTTTTGTGTTTTCAGCTCCTCGTATTCCTCCAGACAAGCGTATCTTCACCACCAGTCACACCCCCAGCTGTCTCTTCCAGGAGGTTGATGAGAGAGCTGTGCCGCTGCTGGGTTATTTGCCTCAGGACCTTGTGGGAACCCCAGTTCTGCTCTGTGTGCACCCAGAGGACAGACCAATTATGGTGGCCATTCATAAAAAGAGTAAGTCTCTTTCTCTGTCTCTCTCTCTCTTTTTCTCTCTCTGTTCCTTTCTTTTTTGTGCTCCTGTTTGCATTTCACTGACCAGGAAATTATCTCCACCACCAGCTAGAAAAAGGCTCAGCTCAACTTTTAAAAGGCAGCTCACAATGCATGCAAACAATTACCCTCAACTTTAATAGGAACATCTGTACAACTGCTCCTTTATATAGTTTTCCAGACAGCCATTTGCAGCAGCTGCACAGTCCATGAAATCACCTGTTAGGCGCCTCAGGTAATGCTTACATCAATCATCCGAATAAAGAGAAAGTGGTTGTTGGTACCAGACATGCTTATTTGAGGAATTTCAGAAACTGCTGGGAATTCACATACAACATTCTCTGGAGTTTATAGAGAAAAGTGCAAAAGGGACAGTTGTGTAAGCAGAAATGCCTTGTTGAATAGAACAGTCAGAAGTTTGGTGGTTTGAGCTGCAAGAATGGACATAACATTTCAAATGATCACGAAGTAGCTCAGCATGCACTAATCATCAGGCCAAGGTCACACCAGGTTCCACACCGGTAAGCCAAGTATAAGAATCTGAGGCTGTCATAAGCCGATTTAAGCTTATAAGCTGTTCTTGCTCTTACAGATTTAAGACTTTGGGTAACTCGAAGGTCAGGTATTCAAGCCCCAAACCCACTACCAATTTTGGGCTCCTGTGCAAGACCAATAGCCCTGTCTGCTCCACTGGTGTTGTATCATGGCTGACTCTTCACTCTGATCCTTACTTTTTAACAAGCTGGAATATGTAAATATCAACATTGTGCTATAACGTGCATGTGACAAATAATGGCGTTTTCTTCTTCTACTTTTAATATTTGACATTTCTCACTTAATGACAATGTGTGACACATGCACCAATAGAAGAAATCAGGCATGAGGAAAAGTCTGACCTTTTGTCCAAAATAGTTAACATGATCAATATCAAAAGTTGCTAATATCTAGATAGGGATCTATAAATAGGCCAGCTAGAAGTTTGAAATATTGAATAGAAGGTATAATGAACATTTTACATAGTTATATGCTGAATCGTCTGTGTAGTGTCAGTTTTAAATGAATAAAAAAAACACATTTTCTATGTGTTGACTTTTCAATATATGGAGCATGTACTAGTACCTTGCAGTGGAAATATTACATTATTGTGAACTTACTGTTTGGTACAGTACATGGTACATACTCTGATTTACATATGCTTCAGTAACATAGTTACTATGGTGATCTACCCAGGTTGAAAATGAGCCAGCTTCGTAATCCCAGAAATGAAGGCCAAAGATTCATTTCAGTGAAATAAATTAAGTGGTATTTAAATTTCAGCATTCAGTAGTTACTAAATGTCAACATTTGGTACTCAGTTGATGATACATTTGGGGATGCATTGTCTCCAGTCCTGCACACACACACTTCACTTTGCCCCTTCTAATGTCTTGAGTAAGGATTTTGCTATGTCAGTATCTTTTAATAAAAATATCCAATAGCTATGTGACATTGTGAAATTTCCTTCTGGGATCAACAAAGTAAAGTATTTTCAGATACTTTCCCCTTTTACTAACAGTATACATTTTCTGTTACTTAGGAGAGTGTGTGCTTTTGTTATAATGTGTATACATTGAGTCTAAGAGCAGAATGTATAGTCTAAAACTGTCATTATTTTCTCTCTCTCTAGTTCTGCAGTTTGCAGGGCAGCCGTTTGAACACTCTCCATTAAGAATGTGTGCCCGGAATGGAGAGTATCTGACTATCGACACCTCCTGGTCCTCCTTTGTTAACCCCTGGAGCAGGAAGGTGGCGTTCATCGTCGGTCGCCATAAAGTCAGAACGTAAGGACTTCAGCACCCATCTATGATCCCTTGACAAAATAGTGTAATCGGTCAAAAAACAACCATAATCTGGTTATTAATATTTTCAATACAATATTTGCAATTAGCTTACACACACCTGTGTTTTTTCAACCCATTGCCATGCACAGATATTCTTATACTTGAGAAGATCCTGAACAAGATATAAAAAACATGCCCACACACACACACACACACAGTGTCCAGCAGGTACACACAGTGTGTGTGCACTGTCACAGAGGTGTCCATATGCATCCTACTTGCACACACACCCACAGCCATCCATAATGTTCATCACAATCCACCCACATAAACCAGTCAGTAACACATGCGCTACCATGTGCAGTTTCTCAGACAAGCATAGGCACAATGTTGAGGATGTCTTCAACAGAGTTATTTCCTGACCCCTTCTGTTGTTCATTATGGTACCTGCTGGACAGCTTTACTCCCTAATCAATTCTCACAATATACACTGACTCATACAGTGACTGTTCCACACCCTAACACACACAGACACACGAACGACACCCCTTACTGACTTGCATTTTTCAATTGGTTATGTAAACAGTCTGTCCTTTTCTTTTTGCCCACCCACACACACATTGTATGCCTTCTTACACAGCCAGCATTTATATATTGAAGATATATTGAAAGTAAAATAATCTTATCATGAATCATTTCAGTTTGTATAACAATTGCACAACAATTCCCCTGGCCTCATATGTCCGATAAGTTTGTTTAAGAATGACATTTAGCTTTGTTTTATATAACTAATAGAAACACACCGTGTTTGTAGATGAATCCAAAGACAATCAAATTTAGTAATGTGTGTGTCCACGTATGTCCAGTCTTCTCCATTCTGACTTCCTGATTGTCCCTTCAGTTCTCCGCTGAATGAGGATGTGTTCACCCTGCCAAGGGCTACAGAGGAGAGCACCTTAACTCCGGATATCGCCCAGCTCAGTGAGCAGATCCACCGGCTATTGGTTCAGCCTGTACACAGCAGCAGCTCACAGGGCTACGGCAGCCTGGCAAGTAACGGCTCCCACGAGCTGCAACCCAGTGCCGCTTCATCGTCAGAGAGCAACGGCACCACTCTGGAAGACCCAGGGCAGCTACACAAACCGGTCAGCACACGCATGCACACTAGGGATGTAACACAGTTACACTCTCTGTACCAGTTCAGTGTTCTGAATACCCTTAGTGCTGTATTTGTATTCAGATTTAAACCCAAAGTGGGCATAAACCAGTATTCTGGCTACACACAAACAGGTCAGCACATGCATACACACCATAGACTAGACTAAAATCAGCCATATTTTATACTTTGACTTGGTCTTGGACTCACTTTAGTATAACTCAGCTCAATCTGGAGCTGAGTTTATAGGATTTTTAGAGTCAAAAGTCTGCATTTTCTGGCAGGTTTACTAGGCCAGATTTTGATTTTGCAACATAAAAAAACTGATCGCACTGTCCTACCTGAATTGGTTCATTAAAGTAGCACAAGCATTGCTCCTCTGTTTGAGATCCAGTTTAGGAATTGGATTGGATTTGACTAAGAAAGCAGCTTAAGGACTGTTAAGGATAAAATGACTTTAACTTGAGAGCTGCTAATTAAGCCTCAATTTGGCCTTCAGGATAAAGACCTGCATATAGCTAATGCACAAATGAAACAAAAACACTGTAGTCACAATATTCTGCATGTAATGACTACTGCAGACAAGACGACACTTAATTTTACTGTCACGTTAGTTACCTTTTAGGTGAACAAATAGCGATTGCACAGTTTGCATTAACCATTGGTCAGCGATTGGTTCCTGGTTTCTCAGTTTGTGGGAAAACTTAAATGTTAGACTAGTGCCAAAGAGAACAACACCCTGGGAATCACCTTGAGTGGAAAGGCCAGAGTACACTGCCTGGCCAAAAAAAATTGCACACTCCAGTATATTATTGAACATGGCACTGTTTTGACAAGCTTATGCAACATCACATCATTTATTTCCATCCAGAGTTGGATTAATTTTGTGCCTGAGTTCTTGTTGCTGATGGAATAGTGGAACCACTTTGTAAAGTTTTCTCCATCACATCCCAAAAACTTAAGGTCAGGACCGTGGTAGCCAATTCATATGTGAAAATGTTTCCTGAACCACGCTATCACTATTTTAGCCTGATGAATCCGGGCATTGATGTGCTGGAATGTGCCTGTGCCATTAGGAAAGAAAGAAAGTCCATTAATGTTATAACCTGCTCATTTAGTACATTCAGGTGACTGGATTTTATTGCTACGTAACATTGCTAAGCCTCGACCTGACCATGTTAAGGAACTCAAATCATAACAGTGTCTCCAGAGACTCCAAATCCAAACGGATTTGACCTGGCAGTGTAAATGTCCTCATGAATCATGACTACAGGTTTGCAAAGTTTAACGATACATATTCAGGCCCACAGAGATCTGGTTTTTAAAGCTTGGCTTTTGTCTGTTTTCTCTCGGTACAGATGACCTTCCAGCAGATCTGTAAGGATGTTCACATGGTAAAGACAAGTGGCCAACAAGTGTTTATCGAGTCCCGTAACCGACCCCCTCCAAGGAAACATACTGCCACAGGTACACACACACACTTGCAATCTGTACTATGATCTATTTCTGTACTAAGATAATTACTTTCAAGGACCATCAAGTACCAAGAACCATTTTCACAAACCATTTGCCCTTCTTTGAACAGGTTTGTTACGAGCCGCAGTGGACACCGTTTTAGACGCGGCCCCACCCTCAAAGGATCCAGTCCTCTCTCAGCTGGTGAGGAAGGACCCGCCCAATGCGTACTCTTACCAGCAAATCAACTGCCTAGACAGCATAATACGGTAAGTGTGTGCAGCCAGAGACGCTTTCCTGTTTCTATGACATATCTAAAGTGTGTAAAGCAGCTGTCCTGCAGAGAGTCAGGCTAATGCAGTCTCACTTAGCCATGATTCCCAGCAAATACAGCTCTGACAAACAACACCTGGCTGGCTGTTTTGCTTCTAATACCATTGCAACAGCCCTGATGTGTTCCTAGGGCACTTTGACATGGGCAGAGTTTCATCTCTGAATCAATCCTCCGGTGCATTTACAAAAACTTCTGTGATTTGTGTAAACGTAGCAATTACACTTCAGGGCAGACACTGGTGATGTGCATGCCAGGGTTTTTAGCACCCGACCCGTTATAAGAGACAACCTACACCGGCCAACATGCAAAAATATGCATTAATTAAGATTCAACACAATTTAAAGACTGTAGTGATGTCATTTCCATTCTTACCACCTCGCACACACTGTAGCATTTGTCTGTTTGTTTTTTTTTTTTTTATTAGTGCAACATGAAAACAAATCAGACCAGATATCAGACCTAGTAAGAAAGCAAGTGTCCAGATGTTTTGTATTCACAATAACAGAAGTGCATCCTGGCTATAGGTATCTGGAGAGCTGTAACATCCCAAATACAGTAAAAAGAAAGTGTGGCTCCTCCTCCTGTACTGCATCCTCTACTTCTGATGATGATAAGCAGCAAGACACCCCCAGCAACCCTAAAGGTAATCCCCATTTATCTTTCAGTGCCCTTTTTCACACTGTGACCTTAAACAGCAATAATTTAAATTGGTGTCTGTATGTTTGTGTCTGTGCATTTGTGCTCGCACGATCCAGGTCCGTCAGTAGCTCTGGTTAGTGAGAGTACGTCACTGCCAGCCCTTACTTTACACAGTAAGGCAGAGAGTGTAGCATCAGTAACGTCCCAGTGCAGTTTCAGCAGTACTATTGTCCACGTGGGAGACAAGAAACCCCCAGAGTCAGGTGAGCCGGTTTATTGTACATATTGTGCATAAGACTGGGTCTGTCTAGTCCTAACATTTTGAATACTCTAAAGGCTGTTTATACGTGCTGTTGACTACATGTACGTGCATGCAAGATGACCACAAATGAATGCAGCACCTCCATGTGGTGCAGTACCAACATAAAAAGTATTTGATTATAGCACCATGTGACACTGGTGTTATACAAATACAGAATAAACAACCTAACGTGTATCTAAAATAGACCATTATTTAGTATTAAAGGGATATTCCACCCCTACAAGAAAACTGAGTCACTCACAGAAGTCCGCCGAGTTAGATAAGTAAGTAAAAGCGTTTTTTTAATCGGCCCAGGGATCGTCCTAATCGGGCAGTGCAACAGTTAGCTTTAGCTTAGCATAGGTTCTGTAATGTAGTGTTGTCAATTAGCCAGTCGTTCTAAAATGTGCTGAACCGTTTTATTAAATAAAAATTCCTAATTATTTCTTGTGATCTGTAAATTCACCTCGAGTACAAATTAGCACGAAGGGATTGCCTAGGCAGATTTGGGACTATATTCTGGCAAAGCACCGCTGCCAGGCGCAAAGATACCACACAGCACCTGAAAGCCAGTCACCACCTGTGACAAAACAGAGGTTTTTCAGGTGCTGCAGTGGTGGTTTTTTTTTTTGTTTTGTTTTTTCTTATTAGAAAGTGTATTTATCACTTTTGAGAACGACTGGCTACTAGGCAACACTACATTATAGCGCCTAGACTAAGCTAAAGTTAACATCTGTGCTGATTAGGACAATGCCCGGACTTAGTCGTTCAAATTCACGTAGATCTGGAATATCCCTTTAACACTAGCCAATTTTACAAACCCCTTAAACCTACCGAAAGTCTATTATTAGTACCAGACTTCTGGATTTGCTAAATTAGTAAGTGTTTTTGAATGTGCAGTCAGGGTCTTTGGTTTGAGATACAGATCATGGCAACAGTCATGACCACAGCAAAACAAGAAACCGAACTTGTCGGTCTGTTTAATGTCACTGTGCATGAAATTGTCAAACATTTCTAGATGGACGGAAATGCGCTGTGCCTCTGACGTGCAATCTAGTGGACAGTTTTTAATCCTCTGGATTTACATAAGACACGCAGGCAAGAATGTGAACAGTGCCACTCAGACACCAGATTGAGAACATGCACATACATTCACGTGGTAAAAAGAAAGAAGCAGCGTATTTGCACCTTTATAGCTTCAGTAATAATCTCTTATTCTCTCTCTCTCTCTTTCAGACATCGTAATGGAGGAAGCCCCTACACCTCCTATACTTGCTCCTCCTGTCCTTCATACTCTTCCTCCTCCACCACCACCTCCTCCTCCTGCCATTGCAGCTACCCCTTCTCTGCCACCTCCCCCAACTCCACCAAGCCCTACAATTACGGCTGAGAGAGATGGAAGCAGGAGAGGAGGAGGAGCTGGAGGAGTATCAGCAGCAACAGCAGCAGGAGGAAGGTTGGGACTGACCAAAGAGGTGCTTTCTGCACATACTCAGCAAGAGGAGCAGAACTTCATGTGTCGGTTTAGGGATCTGAGTCAGCTGAGAGTGTTCGATCCAGCTTCAGTACTCCGACGCCATTCTACCACACCGATCACTAGAGGTATAGTTAAAGTGTACATATACACATGTGCATACACAAACAGAAACAGACATGTGGAGTTTATTTGTGGGGTTGATTAACTTGTTACTTCAATGGGAGAGTCAAACCACTCTGAAACTCTGAAGCCACTCACTCCATCAGAACATCAAATGTGACACTAGAGAATGTACAATATTGGATCACTGCTACAGTCCAATAAAAAAGGCTCTCTCAGGCTTTCCACTTATGCCAGCAAACAGGCAGCAAAGAGACATGGACCGAGCAATTGAGGACATTGGTTGCGCTCTCTTGTTAAGAGGGGAGGCATTTATCTCTCCCCTGTCAAACATGATGACACTAACCAGCTGTGGACATCTGTATGCTCATGTATGCTCATTTATCACTTTCCTCTGAGTGTTTTCAGCTGCCCTGTGAGCCTATACTATGTTTAGCGGTTTCCAAAGAATGTAGTGACTGGTTTCATGTGATAGGCTTTCGCCAAAATCATGATTAGTTAGCTGTCGTATGATTGGCAAATGGTCAAGGGAGGAAAACAGAGTAAAAGTTAAATGAATAAATACAACATAGCTAAATGTAAATGTGAGAAAGTTATCAGAGCCCCAAGAAAGGTATTTAGACCATTACCAATTTACAGCAACCAACACCCTTGCCTGTCTGTTTCCTCCGCATACAAAACGATTCCGTTACTGATTAGACAAACAGATGGCCATTCATGTGTCCAGTCTATCATCTCTTCAGTCCACCCGCTATTCTAGCTCTGCGTCTGTACAAATACCTCACCACTCAGCATCACAGAGCAAGAGGTGACATTCTGTTTCATTTTAAGCACTGTGCTGACCAGCTTTCCTCTGTCGAAAAGATCAGACAACCATGGGTTGCTCCATCCCTGAGCTGATTTCCATTAAATAAAAGAGGCAGCAAAGAATGTATAGTATTTCTTACAGTAGCTGGTCAGCTAGACAGTATTTAAGTATTTAGTTATGTTTCTTTTGCATTAGCTACATTCATATACCATTTTGAAGATTTGTCATAAAAATTCCCTCGTCTCCCTTTCTGTGTCTCAGGTGCACGCTGTTCACGTGATTACCCCGCCATGAGCAACAGTGGACGTCGACGAGGTAGAGGTGGAAAGAGGTTGAAACATCAGGAGACCCCGGAGCACAGGAGCTCGTTAGGCCAGTCAGGCCCAACAGGAAGCCTCTCCACTGGTGCTCCTGCACAAGATGGAGCACCTAACATTTCTTTCCCTCTGGCTCCTCCAACAACCTCATCTTCCTGGCCTCCTTCAGTGGGCTCCCAGAATAGCTTGCCCTCTGTACCCTATCCACCAGGCATGCTGCCCCTTTATCCACTCTACCCACCCCTGACTCACCCAATCACTGACCCTTCCATGCATACTGGTCTTCGTTTTCCTATTCAAAATCCTCAAGTGGCACCTCCCATGGTTCCACCCATGATGGCGCTGGTGCTTCCCAACTACATGTTTCCGCAAATTGGCACAACCATGGCTCAGCCATGTACTGCCACAATGACTCAGCCCTTCTACAACCCCAATCTATCGTTTCAATACCCCACAGCCAGCACTGTCCCTCCAGCACCCACCCAGGCAGTAACACCAGCTCCAAGAAACCCATCCCGCTGTAGCACACCTCAGTCCTGCAGCCAGAGGGAAGGAGGGGTGGAAAGAGAAGGGACAGAGTCACCACTTTTCCAGTCCAGATGCTCCTCCCCTCTGAATTTGCTTCAGCTGGAGGAGTCACCAACCAGTCGACTGGAAGCAGTGACAGCGTTGGCCTCTGGGCAGCAGGCCACGCCTCCTGCTGGTGGGCAAGGAGGCGGGGTTGGAGGACCAGCAGCAGCCAATCAGAGAAGCGCAGCAGCAGACTCCAAAGAGAATGAAAATGTGAGAAGAGTTACATAATCATACATAATACATAAACATTGGGTGACAGTAGGAAAGTTGTTCTCTGAATCAGCCATCATATGGGCGTTAGCTTTAATCTGCTTTCAAATAATAGCATTTAAAAGCAGAGTTCCAGCTATCGAGTGAAATCTGACTGTGTTCCTTACTTCTATTCTAACTCTATTCTAAATGGAAATTGTTTATCTTCCCAGGGAGAAGCAAATGAATCAAATCAGGATGCCATGTCCTCCTCCAGTGATCTGCTTGACCTGCTGCTGCAGGAGGATTCGAGATCAGGCACAGGCTCAGCTGCCTCTGGCTCTGGATCCTCAGGCACAGGGTCCTCAGGATCAGGCTCAGGTTCCTCAGGGTCTGGCTCCAATGGATGCAGTAGCTCTGGGAGTGGAACACGTAAGTGCTTATCTAAATAAATACTTCAAATAAATAACTTTTGTATTCAGTATATTCGGAAAAAATCAGTTAATAAAAAAAATCTACAGATTAATTCATTATCAATTGATGCTAATTGAAAATTGTAGTGTATTTATATTACTAAAATTGTTATTGTTATTATTAAATAATTACTAAAGTAATAATAATTACTAAAGTAAATAATACAAAAAGTATTAAAATTAAAAATATAATTTTCTGTATTTTTATTGTAATAATGCGACTACACGTGGGAATGACATGGTGTTTTACCTCCTCTGCAGGAAGCAGCCAGAGCAGCCACACCAGCAAGTACTTTGGCAGTGTAGACTCATCAGAGAACGACCACTCTCGTAAGCAGACAGCAGGGGGCAACGGAGAGGCTCAGTTCATTAAGTGTGTACTGCAGGATCCCATCTGGCTGCTTATGGCTGACACAGATGAGAAGATCATGATGACCTATCAACTGCCCATCAGGTTAAACAAATAAAATACCCAGACACACAAACATCACATACAGAATTACAGAACCTTTACTGCACTGAGACGTTTAGCTTTTGTCAGCCAAAGGCATAACGTTTTGCGTAATTTTCACTTATACTATACAAAGACACTGGAAGTTTGATTTGTGTGTATGTGTGTGTATGACAGAGACAGAGAAACTGTACTGAGTGAGGACAGTGTTGCATTGAGAGCCATGCAGAAGCATCAGCCTCGTTTTACTGAAGAGCAGAAGCGGGAGCTGAGTCAGGTTCACCCCTGGATCCGCACAGGACGCCTGCCACGTGCCATCAATATATCCGTAAGTCTGTTCTGGGCTTTTATGTTTTCACATAGCAGTTTGTCTGTCCTGATAAAAGAAGGTGAATAAGTTAGAGTGAGCATAGGGTGAGCCCTTCAGTAAAATCTGACAAATAGTACAAGTTTGAGAGTAAGTTAGTCTGTAAAACCTGTTCACACATCTCAAAGTAGAGCCTTGAGGTTACACAGAAGAAGCTAATCAAATAGTCACTGAAATATTGTATGTAATGAATAATACCCAACAGGGCAGTTGTTTTAGCAATATAATCAAAGACAAGGTGGTGTTATGTCCAACATGAAGAGAGGTACTGTAGCATGTTGATTACTTAACACTAACTTGCAGAACGTCTACAGATTCGTTCTTGTTTTTTTACAATACAGGAGCTAGGGCTGAGCGATATTAAATCAGTATCACGATTAATTAAAAAAAATTTCTCGATTATGATTAATGAACGGTTATTTACTTATTTTTTGTTCCTAGTTTACTAACACAGATTATATAAAAATGATCTTGTTAAAGCTGAGTTATTTCTAATGAAACAGTGCATATCTTTATGATTTAAAACTTATTGAAGGAAAAATGTACATTAACTATTTATGGCTATTTATTGAATATTTTAAACAACTTTGATCAAAACACACATCACATGTTTTGGTACAAACTACGCACTCGGTTCCGTATTTAAGTTCACCTCCAAGACGCTCGCTTACTGAAGACTGCATCGTGCCGAGTCACGTGACTAGACACGCGGAAGTGTATTCTTAAAGGGACAGTATATGAACACGCTCCACAGGGAAAGGTTACCGAAATAACCAACATGGGCAAGATCATGTGGATTAGAGGGTCTGAATGTCAGTTTTGGTTATATTTCGATTAATTGCTCAGCCCTAATAGGAGCTATGAATAGTCTTTAGCCTTTAACAAAAGACAAAATAGTGCAGAATGTCACTTTACTGAAAAACTAAAAAAGCCATGAAATTTCCTTTCATAAATATTAAACATCTACATACAGAAACCTAAATAACCACACATTTTCATTTATTATTAGCTTTGATAATACCAGCTATTAGATCATCTGTCACACAAGTTCTTGGGAATGAGCTGTTACTAATAAAACTATAGCATATTTAAACCTTTACATTAATATGAACTGATTTTATCTCAGTCCCCCTTATTATCAAATTTGAGAACAGTGCAAGCAACATAATCTCATAATATTGTAAAACAATTCAAAATAATACACAACATTTTGTTACAACTTTCAGATTTTTGTTAAAATGATTATTATGACCATTATTGGTATTATTTTAGTGTGGGTATAGCGGTATTTTAATGTGTTGCCTGTATTGGGGTTAAAGTATCAGGATCATGACAGCGCCACACTCATGTCTAACATCATCACCTTTTATAGTAGATTAATGTATATAATACATTCACGTGCACTGGAGGCAAATTTGCTCTGTCTTTCCCCTTTCTTTCAGGGATGTGTGGGCTGCAAATCTCCTCCTTCAGTGCCTCCTGCTGCCCCCTTTGACGTGGAGATCCATGAGATGGAGCTGTGCAGCGTGCTCGATGTGACAGAAGATGGTACTAACGGCGAGAAACGCATGCAGCCAGACACAGCCATGGATGAGCAAGACGCAGAGGGAGAGGCACAGCGTCAGATAGATGAAGATGAAGAAGAGAAAGGACAGGCCAGAATGTCAAGACAGGTCAGCGATCAGGAAATGGCAGCTGAGGAACAGGAAGTTAGCTCACAAATGGAGGCGGAAGAGGAGGAGGCAAAAGGAGGCCACGCATCCGATATGAGACACTGAGACGATAATGTAAAGATACTGAAAAGGACTTCATACTCGCTTCATGACATGCTGATGATGTCTTCAGTAAAAAAAAAAAAAAAAAAGACAATAACACTTACAGCCAAGCATATTGACTTTGGGGCACAATTTTTCTTTTTCAGAGAAGAAGTAAATTTAAGGTAGTACAGTATGTTGTGATGTTTACCAATGACACTGTGGAGAGTGGGATTATGTTGTTAGGGACTTAAACTAAAGTCATTCTCTGATTTGTTTTTATACAAGTAAAATAATACAGTATTTATTTGTCTGGGTGAATGATCTGTACAGAGTAAAGCTGCAAAAAGCTGACAGATGACGAATGGGGGGGGGGGGCACTTTATTGTAAGACTGTGACACTACTGCTCTGCACGTTGCCCCGGTTCACTTTTAGATAACGGCATTGTGGACGTGTGACTCGGTAATTTCGATCCTTTCAGTTGTTCTGTTAAGGCCCAGCTTCAAGAACTCGCACGACTGTGTATTGTTATGTAGCTCTTACCAGCCCCCTGTCTGAATGAATACAGTGTTACTTTGTTGTAAGTAGATTTATATGTAGTCATATAAAAAGACAAGAGCGAACATATGCAGGCTTCGGGTCAGTATCACTGCCTTTTGCAGATGTTTGATCTGCAGTTTACATGTGCATTTAGACCAAATTTCACAGGTTGATTTTATTTTTTGGAGCTTTGTTAGTATTTTTATACATTACTGATGTAGTTTCTGTCCTGATTTGTACTCAAACAATCCGCAGTGTGTGCTTAATCCACACAAATTGCCTGATAATATTTCTGACTCTTTAGTAGCAGAAGTGTTTTCTCCAATGATTGCTTCACATTTATTTCCTCCTTCAATATACAAAGTAAAAGGCCTTGTAGTCCACGGTAACAGAGGTGCATGATGGGTAGGAGAATGCCTGAGCATGGTGGACAGTCACGGGGCATCGAAAACACTCGGCGGTGCCTGTGTGGTCCCATTTTCACTATAGCGTCTCGCCGTAGTTATAAGTGCTTGGCAATCAGAGAAGAAAATGATAGGCTTAGTAAACACCAGTAACTGTGTACAGAGTGTTTAGGACAGGGCAGACAATCTCTAACGTCCTTCTCTTTTCTGTGTCTTTCTGTTTAAATCATGTCGTACTCGGCTTTAGTGGTCTTGAGTGGTTTCTAAGTATTTTTGTGAACTTCTTTGTATGAAAAAAAATGAAATAAAATCTAAACTTTCAGGTGATGTTCCTCTAAACAGATTCATGGGTTATGATTTTGGATGATTGGTGGAAACAGAGTGGAAGTTGAATGTTTTTATTTTAATTGTCGTCCTAAACCTCAGTCTTTTCTAGGTTAAGGCAAGAATGTGGCCTGAGCTTTAAAAAGGTCCTGACGTGGCCACACTGTGGTTTTATTTCAGGCACAAACATTGTGGCATGAGAAACACACATATACACACTTGCAGTCTTGCATTCACATTTCACTTATTGTGTACACCTATGGATGAAGGACACAATTATGAAAATTAATATTAAAGAGAGGGACAGGTGAAAAATGCAGGCGTATTATTATTATTCTAAGATGCTCCCTTGTGGATGCGGTGGTAGTGTGTGTGTGTGTGTGTGTGTGTGTGTGTGTGTGTGTGTGTGTGTTTCTGCTTAACGTGAACTTTACTTTAACAGCAAGCAGGTCTTGGACAGGATTCTGAATAAAAAAAAAAGAAATCAATCACTATTAATGTGAATGAATAAAGGGACAGAACTGTCTGTTATTTTTGTAATCAGTTATGTGACCATGAAAAAAACCCATTTATATATTTATGGGTCGTTTCTGTCCTTCTGAAAGAGACAGAGAGTGAATGAGGGAGGGCAGACGTCCAATAGGAAGGCAGTTAAGCATTTGGTCCTTCAGTCTGTGGACTTTTGCTCCCACATACAAACATCAGTATCACTGTTTAAATACTGAATCCTTGACCATTTAATAAACATCACAGCTAGAATCCAAACACATCATCCCCTCCCTGAATCTCTCTTTCTCTCTCACACACACACTCACCCACCCCTTGATTAGGTGTGTGTTTGGGTGTGAGGGCATTTATCTTCCCATCATTCCAAAACCAAGAGCATCTGGAAGCTATTCAAAATCTTCCCGTCCCTTAAATCTCTCTCACTCTCTCTCATTCCCCCTCTCACCCATTCCCCCTTGTCCTCTTCTCAATCCCCCTTTCACAACCACCCTGCTCCATGTCCACGCCCCTACAGTCTCCTCCTGTACTGCGTCCTCTTGCTCTGTCCTCGTCCTCTCTTCTCTGAAAGGCAGGATGAGGGGTGGTGTGTGTGTGTGGTGTGTGGGCCTCCTGGTTTTGGGGTTGCGATGGGTCCAAGGACAAAGTCAAACCAACTTCACAAGGTGAGAGTGCAAGTGCGGAGTGTGTGTGTGTGTGTGTGTGTGTGTGTGTGTGTGTGTGTGTGAATGCATGCATTCAGTGGGCTGTGTTTTGTCGGTGTACAGTTGGCAGGTTACTGCAAAACTGAGCTCGGAGAATTAATAATCCAAACTAGTTGTTCATTAGTCTAATCAGAATCTTTTTTTTTAACCCCTGGCCTACTAAAGGAGAAAAGGATCAGTCTTTAAGGTCGTTTTTTGCTACTAAAACCATCCTTTATGTAGCTATAACTTATTTTATTGGACATTTTTTGTTCATGCTGTAAAGAGGTATTGGCTTTTAGCAGTATTTTAGTCATTGTGCTTATTAACAGTGGTAATATGCTGAATTTTGGTTGTCCCAGCCAACAATTAAAACAGAAATATTGCAGAAAACTATGAACTATGTATCATCCTCAGGATAATCCTATTAACATATGTGTGTGTGTGTGTGTGTGTATATATGTATGTATGTATA
>JAOVVF010000042.1:8928268-8942111 GCA_028565595.1 Duopalatinus emarginatus | reverse complement strand
CAATTGCTGAAACTCACATTCACTGAAAAGAGAAGCTGAAGTTTTCATCAAAAGGCTGTTTCAGGGGCCGTAAACATGGAGTTTGGGGGTAAAACAGGGTTTGTGCCAGAATAAACTACATCGTTTTAGCTGATTGATCTCTGTTAATAATAGTTCAATTCACATTCTGACCCAGATGAAAGTGTGTCAAAGCCACAGACTGTTTTATATCACAACCGCCTTTGATTAAGACTGAATTGCACCGTGTTTTTATGTGCGTCTGAAACTAAGCCTGCTTTATGTCTTTTGATGCATTTATGTGTGTTTGTGTCTATATCAGAAATAAGAAAAATTAAAAATGCTTTTTAAACATATTTATGTGTAAAGCAGCACATCCTAAAATGAATTCTATTTGTGTTGAATTATTTCGTGTGTGAGAAAGGAAACATTCAGCCAGTGTAATGACTGACTCCATATAACTACAATCTTTTACAGTGTTCAGGCTCTGTGTGTGTGTTTGTGTGTGTGTGTGTGTGTGTGTGTGTGTGTATGTATGAGTGTGTGTTCAGCAGCCCTGTCTAAAGTTTTTGAACAGAGTAAGGCTGTTTGGCTCTTGGAGGTTTGTGCTGTGTGTGTGTGTGTGTGTGTGTGTGTGTGTGTGTGTGTGTGTGTGTGTGCAAGCCAGCCTTCCTACATTGCTGCTGCTGGTGCCAACACCACGGCCACATAGACAAATATATTTTTTCTATAAAATGTCAAAAACAAATCTCTCTCTCTCTCTCTCTCTCTCTCGCTCTCTCCAGGCCAGTTTTCCGATGTGGGGGTCATTTAACGACAGGTTCAGGGTATGTGGCTAGTGAAGACTTCCCCACTCACTACAAACCCAACTCCAAATGCACCTGGTACATCACAGTGAGTAACTGTGCACAACACCAGTGTAAAAAACTGAACATCCCCAAATTATTCCCCAGAGATTCATTTCTAGGTTTGTTTTTTGAGCCGGGCTCTTCAGGGGACAGTTCAGGTTTTTGGCAAACAGAGCTACAAAGTTAAAACCAAACAACACTTAGGGACTCAGAATAGAGCTGTATTTTTTAAGTTATTCTGAGCAACAGTTTTGGAAACTCTGCCTCAGTTAAATAGTTGAATTCTCTAATCTGATTGGATACGTTTTTTGCTGCATTTTCTAGAAGTGCAGCTCCAACATTATGGTCTAAATACCAGATTGTATCTTATATTTTTATATAAATATAAATATATATATAATTCTGAAAAGATGCTCCAACTCATTCACACTTGTATGGTGTAGTTGTGTAATTTTACTTATATGGTGGATGATCCACATAATCTAAGACTATTGTTATTGAAACTGATGATGCTTTGGTGATGTCTTCTATACAATTTAACATCTAGAAAAGGAGTGCTTTGTAATGATCAGAAGTGTTTTTGCCATGAGAAAGTCATAGGACATTGTTTTCTGATGGCAAACTGCATTTGCCATCACGGGGGCAGCCGTGGCCTAGTGGTTCGGGAACCGGTCTTGTGACCGGAAGGTCGCGGGTTCGATTCCCCACCCAGGGCAAGGCACGACTGAGGTGCCCTTGAGCAAGGTACCTAACTCCCCTAACTGCTCCCCGGGCACTGTGGTTTGGGGCTGCCCCCACTCTGGGCAGGTGTGTTCACTGCCGCCTAGTGTTCACTGGTGTGTGTGTTTCACTGCATGGATGGGTTAAATGCGAAGGTCACATTCCTTCTGTGTGCAAAACACAATAAGACAAAATAGTTCACTTTCATCTTTTATTTCTTCATTCTGTTAAATTTAAAAGAAAAACTGTCTATAGATGCTAATTAAAACTACTAAACTATTAATAAGTAATAAGAATTATCGCTTACATAAATAAATTTGTAATCACAATATGCTGTGGCATAAGAGGAATAAAACGCTAATTGAACAAAATTAATATTTTATATAAAATAAACAGAACATGTCATCTATGACTCATATTTATTGACAATTTTTATGTTTAAAAGGTTATTATTATTATTATTATTATTATTATTATTATTATACCATTCAAACTAATGAGCCTATTAGCAGAGCAAAATACAGGAATGTATACATGTTAACACTGAGTCGTACTTACAGGTCCCAGAGGGTCAGGTGGTCATGCTCCAGTTCCGCATCTTTGACCTGGAGGCTGACACCACCTGTCGCTATGACTACGTGGATGTGTACAACGGTCACACATACATGGTGCAGAAGCTGGGCCGCTTCTGTGGAACGTTCCGGCCTGGGGCTCTTATCTCCACCTCCAACCTCATGATGCTGGAGATGGTGTCTGACACGGGCAGGGGAGGGCGCGGCTTCCTGGCTTACTTTAGTGGTGGAAAGCCACATGTGGAGGGTTGGAAGCTTGTTCTTGCTTCTCAAAAATGTCACCAATGATGTCATTTGTTTTGATTGTCTTTTTTTTAACCTTAAATCTTTATATTCCTATTATTATGTTAATCCAGACATATTTAAAGTTTCTTTGAATAGTTGAGGTTCCACCATACAGACAAACTAAAGGTTTTTATTTCTGATTGAACATATGATATTTTCTCTAAATACCAAAATGATACAAAAGGGAACTTTAAAAATTAAAATGTACACTGACCAGAAAACTGAAAAACTGGTACACTAGTCTAAAACTTTGTAGGTCCCCCATTGGGGCACAATTCTGTTGTATTTCGAGGTGTAGTATTTTGGTATTCCACGGCGTGTTGCATGGCATCTCAGACGTATTCAATAACCTTAAGACCCAGTGACTTAAGTGGGAATGGCAAAACCCCAAACTCAGAAGAGTGTTCGTCTAACCATAATTTGGCGTCTTTAGACGTGTGTGGTGGCACATTATCCTGTTGAAAAAGGCCAAACTCATCAGAAGTGAATGCAGGGCATGAACGGATGTAACTCGTCAGAAAGGAGGCGCACATAACCTTCAGAGATGTTTGTAGATGTACCAGGGGTCTCATGAAACACCATCTTAACAAACCCTATACCATTATGAATCCACCACCAATCTGTACCAGTTTTTTTTACAGTCTGTACTGGTTTGTCTGGCATGTTAGTGTATATTAGCTGTATTGTTTTTTATCTAGACCCAAAAGATGCCTCATGCTGGGCCTATATACTTCATATATGTCAATTCATTTCTTTAATAATAACTCAAAACAGAGATATGAATTCCAGAGGACAAATATTTCTCTCTCGCTCCGCACAGAGAATCAGTTTTGTGGTGGCAGGTTAACAAAGCCTCACGGATCACTGAAGACTCCAAACTGGCCAGAATCTAATTACCCAGCAGGCATCAGCTGTTCCTGGCACATCTCTGTAGCGACCAACATGGTGAGCATGATAAGTCTCACTTCACACCTTCTTTCCTTCTCTGCTCTCCTGCCATCGTTCTTCGTTCCGCTGTTGTGAAATGATTTTATTTGACACGAGGGTGCTGTAATTAGCTAGCTGGTTTGTATGAGTGTATGTGTGTGTGTATTTGGGCGGATGTGGATGTGTGTGAGTATGCATGCAGGCATGTATGTGTATGTGTGATGCCAAAGACTAAGACTCCATTGATGGGTTGTGTTTGGAGAGAGAGAGAGAGAGAGAGAGAGAGAGATGCATTAAAAGCTGCATAAAAGACTCATTATGATTTTAGCTGCCCTTTTTACATTTTTTTACATCACTTTTTTACTATGCTCTTTACATAGAGCTAAAATGCAAACAGAAGCATCAAACCTCTAATCAGTGTGTGTGTGTGTGTGTGTGTGTGTGTGTGTGTGTGTGTGTGTGTGTGTGTGTGTGTTTCCCCAGATTATTGAGATAAAGTTTGAAAAGCTGGACCTGGAGACAGATAAATACTGTCGCTTTGACTATGTGGCAGTATTTCACGGTGGAGAATCAGACAATTCACGACGTATAGGCAAATTCTGCGGAGATAAAGCACCAGAGTGAGTCACATTAACATATATTTAAGTCCCCTTTCACCATTTTTATTTTTTTTTCTGGGTTGTCCACTGATGCGACATAAAAGAAAATTCCGAAAGGTTTTTGATTGCAATGGGTTAATAGTGTGGTAAAGTATTTTCACAGATATATTTCCTAGATTATACCTTTAAACTGTAAGTATCACCTAGTATAAGAATAGATGCACTGAGCTGAGACCAAGTTTTTGATTCACATTACTATACAGTATGCGAGTCTAAGAGACAATAATATACATTCTACATAGAAATATATACTGATCAACACTAACATCAAAACCACTGACAGGTGAAGTGAATATAATTAACTTATCTTGTTACAGTGTCATCTGTTCAGGGGTTAGCTATCAAAGGTTATCTGTTGGTACCAAAAATAATGAGTAAGAATAAGAAGATAAGGCAGAGTTTCTCCAAAATGGCAGGTTTTGTATGATGTTCCTGGTATGCAGTGGTTAGTACCTACCAAAACTGATCCAAAGAAGGACAACCAGTGAACCAACAACACGGTCATGATGTCCAAGACTCACTGATGTGTCTGGTCCAATCCACAGAAGAATCTATTGCTAACATATTGGCCTTCAGAGGTATTGTGGTGTCCATGCCTCAATGAGTCAGACCTGTTTTGGTGGCAGGTGGTTTAATGTTATGGCTGATCAGTATACATAGAAAAATATTAAATAAATATTTAGATATTTCAATATTTTCCAACCTAATTTCTCTGCACCACATTTGTAGCATATAAGATGAGAAGGGCAAGCTTTTTAACACACTGGTTAATACATATATTTAAAATATGCAAATATATACCCCAGATTCAGACAGTAGATGGAGATGAGGTTATACATATAATATATCATATTACATTATTATTATTTTTTCTCTACCACAGGCCAATCGTGAGCAGAGGAAATGAGCTGTTGGTGCAGTTTGTGTCTGACCTCAGTTTGACAGGGGCAGGTTTCATGGTACACTATAAAAGCATCCCGCGTGGCTCTCGCACCCCAACACCGACCCTGGACACTGTGCCTGGACCTGTAATTGACTCAGGCGTTGTTAACTCAATTCCTAAACCTAGAACAACATCTAATCCCACAGCTAGAACTAAACCTACACCAAAACCTAAAACAACTGTTAAACCTAAAACAACATTGAAACCTTTGCCACCTAAAAAACCTTTGCCACCTTTAAAACCTAAGCCTACAAGACCAACTCCCAAAATAGTCAGGCCTAAACCAGCAAGACCTACACCTAAGCCCAAACCTAAGCCTCCACAAAAACCTGTCAGTAAGGTTACACCAAAACCGGCAACAAAACCAACAGTGAAGCCTAAAGCTAGACCAACTCCAAAGCCTAAAATCAAACCAAATATTAAGCCTGGTGTTAAGGCCACAGTCAAACCAGGTACTAAGCCATTAAAGCCCACACCTGCATCTAAAGCCAAGCCCAAACCCAAGCCTGGTGTAAAAACTACCTTGAAACCAAAGACCAAGCCTGCCACCAACACAAGCACCAAGATCACCAATATAGGAAACAAGAAACGTGAGTAGGTCTGAGGATTATTACTTTGCCTTACTTTTTGTATTTGTGTGGGACAATCATGCTAGCCTTTGTTCTTTATGCAGCACTTGCGAATCCACAGTGTGCACAGCCATGTAAGAGGACAGGCACTCTTCTGACCAGCTTCTGTCCCAGTGACTTTGGTAAACTCCTTTTCCTTGACCATTTACATGCCATTGTTCAGTTTACGTCTAGAAAAAGTTGGCTGCATAAACTACTGTCTGTCAGTAACTGTCTACAAAGCAGATTGATATCCTGTAGATTCTTTATAGAAACTAAATTACAACCTGGTTTCTGCCTTTTCCTTACACAAATTCCCAGGTTGCAATTTCTGAATTTCTATCCTCAGATGTAATGCTAATTTTCAAGCTATTAAAAGTAAAATGCATCACACAGGAGCATCATAATGAATGTCTTAAGGTCTAATAATGTTTACATTTCATTTCTATATTCTTCCAGACGTTCTAGTCCTAAGATATTTTATGTTCCTGTCTGTCGCACCTCTTTTCTTCTCAGTGCTCACAGGGAAGGTGGCGTCAGTGAACCCGGGTTCCCATGGTAGTCTTGTGGTGGATGTGTACATCATGAAGACATATAAAACAGGCAAACTGAACATCACCAAGCGAGGTCCAGTTATGTCCATCACTCTTACTGTTCCCTGCTCTAAATGTCCCACGCTGCAAAAAGGTACAATGTGTTCACGGTTCCCAGCTTGCATATAAATCTTTTATATACTGTTAGCAGATTTTTCTTTTTTGCACGTAATCCCAGTCACTATATAAAGGTTTCATTTTCCAATTCTTTGTTGTCTCAGGAGTAAACTACGTGCTGATGGGCCAGGTGAACGCAGAGGGACGTGGCATTTTGAACACTTCAAGCTTTGTCCTACTCCACAAGCAGGTGCACGATAAAGCACTGGCCACGTTAGCTAAAAAAGGATGCTAACCTCATTTTGGCGCCACTGATCACATTGTTGGAAACCAGTGTTTAGCCACTACTACAACTGAAGTGTGTATTTACATTTAAAATATTATTCACCTGAACATGAAGTACAGAACCTAGAAGATTTCACTACGATCTAATATGTGGAGCAGATTTGTCACTCTGCAAAACATGGTCTAGTGTTATGTGCAAGACATATCACATTGTATTTTTTATTTTTAAGTTATATAAAGTTCTGTGATTAAAAGATTTTAACTACATTAACTACTTAAATACAGAGTGGATTATTTCAATGTCATATCAGTTGGATCAGTATCATATCAGTAGGATCAAATTCAACAAGGGTGAAAGAAATTGCTTAAAATTATTAGTATCCAGGCTAAAATGTGTTCAATTAAAAGTAGAAACATGTTGCTATTTTGAAGTCCACTTAAACTATATTAAAAAGTAAATGTTTCTCTGTAAGAAAACTAAGCAATGTTAAATATGCAATATGCAAGTTAAAATAAAAATTCAAATAACCCGTAAAACATATTTTGTTTTAGCTGCTAATGTGTATCACTAATGCTACATAGTTTGCTAAAAAATAAATACAAAATAAAATATACAAAAACAACTGCCAACTAAAGTTAATAACATAGCCGTGGCCTAGTGGTTAGGGAACCAGTCTTGTGACCGGAAGATCACGGGTTCAATCCCCACCCAGGGCAAGACATGACTGAGGTGCCCTTGAGCAAAGCACCTAACTCCCCTAACTGCTCCCTGGGCGCCGTGGTTTGGGGCTGCCCTCCGCTCCGAGCAAGGGTGTTCACTGCCCTCTAGTGTTCACTGGTGTGTGTGTGTTTCACTGCATGGATGGGTTAAATGTGGAGGTCACATTCCTTCTGTGTGCAAAACACAATAAGGCAGAATAGTTCACGTTCATCATTTTACACTGGCACCTGTCAAGGGGTGGGACACATTAGGCAGCTGATGTGATCGAAGAACAAAAAATAGGCACGTGTAAAAATCTTAAACTTGACTTGTATAGACCACTGGGTCAGAGCATCTACAGTGGGGTGTTCACAGTGGTTAATACCTAGCAAACGTGGTCCAAAGAAGGGCAATCAGTGAATCAGTGACAAGGTCATGTGTCTGGTTTTAAATTCTTTTCTGAGTTTGCATATTCTACTTGTGTCTGCGTGGGTTTCCTCTGGGAGTGATGGTTTTCTCTGAGTTATTAAATTGCCCTTAAGTGTGAATGTGTGTGTGTGTAATTAAATTTGCCTGTCTGTGTATCTACCCTGTGATGGACTGTTAGCTGTCCAGTGTGTTCCCCGTCTCCATAAATGCTTGGATACACTCCAGAACCACCCCGTCCCCTGTTCCCCTGACCCAGTAGTGGGATGAATGTTTTAGATCATAAATGAGTGTGTTAAAATTTGAATTTGTGATGCTTAGACGTGTAACCTCCAAAATGTAGCTAAATGTCTCCCTCTAGCTGCAATTTAAAAACACCATGCTACTATGTCCGCTGCTGAAATAAGGTCAAAGAGGTAATGGAAAATGAATATGCCTCCTCATCATGTACCCTCAGTCATTCACTCTGCTTTCCCACACTCTTATGTATTTTTGACATTTCAGAATCATTTTATATTACCATAACATCCAGCAGTGTCAAATTACTAAGAGAACGAGAGTGACAGAGAGAGGGGGGGGGGGGGGTTGTTACTAGGACATAGTGCTTACCCTCTCAGCTGTTCCTGTAACTCTGCCTGCATGCACACACACACACACACACACACACGTTCATTCATTCATCACCGGTAGCCGCTTAATAGAGGTTCTGGAGCTTATCCCAGGAACACTGATTGTAAGGCCTGAATAAACCCTCGATGGGATGCCAGGGCCCCAAGCACACACACATTCACACACTCATTCACATTAGGGGTAGTTTTACCATAGCCATTCCACCCATTTACATGTTTTTCAGAGGTATGCACACGAATATATGCAAACATGCAACCGCCATATTGACATACATTTGAATTATACAGAAAATTTAAATTATTCAAAACGGCCTTCACTTTCTGCAGACTTGTTGAATCTGTTCACACAGAGCACACACGTATTGTCGCACAGTATCGCGACACGAACACTCATTAAAATGCAAAAAGAACTTGTCGATCCAGCAAGTTAAATTTATTTATTTATAATAATAGTCATTTAATACAGTGAAAAGAAATAAGAATCTACTCATACAATTATATTACCTCTTAATCTATAGTTGAATAATTATATCTCAGTCATTAAAATAGAACTAGAATGATCTACATATGTAAATCATAAATAAGACTGAATCAAAATCAGTCATAAAGCATAGCGTGTCTGGGAACCTCAGATCAGAATCCTGCCTTGTTATATTTAACCCTGAGAACTAGTACTTATCAAGTCTAGTGGTTCTGTAACTGCGTCTGTCCGGTGGAATCACTTTACATCAGACACCTTTATAAATGACTATTACACATCTATAATTGTCTAATGTAATGTACAAACTACCTAGGTTCCCTACTGAGTAGTACATATGTCTATAATGATTACATTATTATTGAACTGATATTAACACAAACTCTGTTCTGTCTCAGCTGCGTTATTTTCACATGTTTTAACATTGAGGTCTTTGTGTCTTATTACAAAGATTGTAGAACATTGAGGAAAAGGGTTTGCTCAAAAACACTGAGGTTGATTGTGCAGTCTTGCTAGACGCTAAATCATATTCTACACAATACATTACATATATTACCTAGTAATATTATTGTGAGAAAGGACAGTAGTCTTTCTAAGCAAAAGTATATTCCTGCTGAGTCAGCAGGATGGAGTTCGCGCTAACATACAGTTTGTGATACATAACAGATTTGTGTTTATCATATCACAGTACAGACATGCTCTAGTCATTAAAGTACTATAAATAACATTTTTATTTGTGAAATTTGTATACCACAGCAGCCCTGTGCTGTAATTTAAGTGATTTGTTAATTTGCTAATTTGTCATTTCTATAGTAACAGCACTTTCACATAGACTTGTATGTTGAACACTGTAACATACCATAACATAAATTATAATGACAGCTATCTTGTCTCGCGGTTGTTCCAGAATAGTAACAATAAACAGTTAATAATTCATTTGTAAATTAAACATTGTAGTTTTTGCCCAATTGGAACAGTATAAGAGTTTATCGGAATATGCTTTATTGGAAAATATTTAGCTTAGGAGTGGCAAAGGCGTTCCGCATCAAACCTACCAAAGTTGATTATTTTCCAATAACAACATATCCCATCTTGGTTTATTTCTTTGTGAATTATACATGAAAATACATACAAATCTCAATTTGGTGGCTTTTAGTTTTCTAGCATGAACACCTAATGCATCTATCCTACTGCCATTTTTCGTACTGGAATAACTACAAGACAATAAAGACAAAATATAACAGAAATGGACAGAAAACTGACTTGCCACTGACTCATTGTCAAGTCATAAATGAATAAAACATACATAGCAGGCACATTCAGAAATTAGATTTACATTGACATTGCTTTGTTTTTTTTAAAGTTAGTCTGTGCAAATGTACTCACAGTAACTGTTACTGCCAAGGCTGTTCTCTACAGTCTGTCATAAAGCTATCACTGATGTTTTAGCCAGACATAACACAGCATTACATTACATTACACTGTCAATGACAGATTTATGACAGAATGCTGATTAACATGCAGTAACTGTGTACCGACTGGGGACAGATTATATGCACCAAGGCCTGCATTCAGGAAGCATTTTAGTTTAAGTCTTTTCCCCCCTACATGCATGTAGATGACACAGACAAGCATGTACGAAGGCAATCTAAACTTAGATGTGCACTCCTGCCCTTGAATTATTACTGCATGCTATGCAGGCCGAAACAAGTCTAGTACAGACATGTAAGAACATAATCATCACAGTGGTGTATCTTACGGTTCAAGTAAGATTCAGAACCAGCTGCAAGAGGTAAGTGATGGAAAGAAGGGTGCAGGTAGGACTAGGGTGAACCTGTTGTCTACAAAGGAGTAATGTAGCGTTAATAATGGATTCGTAAGTAAGTAACAAGAGGCAAAGCACTCATAATTACTGAAATGCCCTTTGATGCACCACTTCCCGAAAGCATCTGGTTATGTGCAAATTCAGCTCACTAATGGGAAACCCTGCTAAAATCATGCTGATATGTCTAAGAAACAATATTATGGCTTCTTCTTGTTCTTCATCTGACATTGAACTTATAAACCTCCATGCTTATCACATCCCTTCTTCTCCTAGTATAAAGAATGCACCTAAATGTACAATCAAGAGCCATGCATAGGTTACAGTATTATATAAGCAGAGGTTTTATCTTAATATTTATCCAGTAGTATAGGATTTCTGATAACTTACTAGAACAGTAGATTTTTTTATCATTACATTTTAGCTTTTTTACTTATTCAGCAATCAGTTTCAGTGCAAAAACAGCAGTCTAAAGTAAAGTTGCTTTAAAACATGGTGTGAAATCTATGCACATTTCAAGTACACTTTTTGCGTCAACTCTAAAGCCTCATTTCCGCTACGCTAAGCGATTGTGGCTGATGCTTGTCAGTCCCTTTACTTCCTATTATGAAGGGGAGGAAGTGGGCATGTGTGCGTGTGTTCGTATGTGCAAAAGATACCAGTAGAGTATAAGCAAGTCCCCCTAGGAGATTCGGAAAGCCTTATGTTGTTGTTTGTGCTAGTGAATCCTCACAGGAACTGAATGATCAGCTGATTCTTGAACGTCCTGCAAGTACTAACATGGTAAACTTATAGAGACAAAAACAGCCACACTATCCCCACATCAATATCAAATGACTTAAACTATAGTATTCCAGACAAATAATTGGTAAATGAAGTGATCTTGTCCTGTATGATTAAATAATGGTTACTATCAGTAACATTAACATTACTAATTCTGGCAGTCCAAATATGCTGGAGTCTCGGGCTTGGCTCCGCTCAGTGTGCCTTCAGGCCTTTCTGCACAGGACCATAAATATGGTATGCACACCACCCAAACCATACAATAATAGACGCTATGCACACCTGAAGCAGTAGCATCAGTCCAAAGGTGGAGCATATAGTCGGGCCAGGGAGCTGGGGATTTGCGGTAGGATCTATGACCAAGGACGGGTGAAGCAACAGGGCTCGGATCTCTACCTTGATCATATGGAGCTCATCAAGGATGGAGAGGAAGGTACAGCAGTGGAACCACTGATGACTGTGCCCCCAGATGTCAAACTTTCCTGGAGACAAACGTTCTGGGATCTTGCTAATGTTGAAGACTGCAGACACCACCAGCCAGAAGCAGTGGCGATAGAAGAAGGTGGCCATTGTTGGTGAAGGGTAAGAAGAAAGTGATGAGGGCGGATATGGCGATGGACTGAGGAGCCGGTAGAAGATCGGTGTAGACGAAATGAAGAAGGGCAGAAGAAAAACAAGGGTTCGTACAGCATAGCGGTACTTCCTCCACTGCTGCCTGGTGTTGCAACACGTTAACACACAGATGATGGCCACCAGGCAGGAGCAGGGGATGTACAAGCTATCAAAAAATGGGTGGAAATGCAGGAAAGAGAAAGAAGAGTTGTATGATGGTGTTGAAGGAGGCTCTGATTTTGTCTCTGATATATTCTGTGTCCCAAGCCCAGTCTTTGGTATCCCTGCCTGTGGGTGTATGTAGTAATAGTATGCTAAAGAAGACCCAACAGTATAAGCGCTGATGGTTCCGTAATCCACAAAGAAGCAGATCTCTCTGATGATCAGTGACATGGAGTTGAGAAGATGAGCCATACTGCTGGCCAGCAGCAGATAAAAAACCCCAAAGAAATAGTTCCAGGCTGGGTAGAAGAAGGGCTCCCCAGCGGCCGGGGCTCCTTCCCACTCAAATATCTCTATGAAGTGAAAGGCAAAAATAAATATCGGCAGGAAGTGAGTCCAGAAGTTTCCGGTCTCGTTGGTAGGCCGGAATGCTGAGACCAGGCACTGTAGGAGACTGCAGTCAGGGAAGCGGTAACCTGACAAAATGAAGTTTTCCGTCACTCTCGGCGGAACGTCGGTGTGACGGAGCAGAGGTAGCGACCACATGGCTGAATAGTGTACTTGGGACGAATTAGTATACTGGCTCGATACAGCAATTCATAGTGGTTTGTCTCTTGTTCTTGTCCTCTCTGGACATCTTGTTGATCAAGTGCATGTTTTGTGAAAGTGAGCAAACTGTTCAGCAATAAGGCAATTCAGACTCAGCAGAATGAGCACTGATTCACTTAGATTTGAAAAACGCATATATATAAAAATCAGTCCAGAGCTTACTTCAGCATCCTACAGACGGGAAACAGAGTGCCAGGTAAATCACTCAGACATGCAGCACAATTATAATCCAGTGAAAGCAGATTGTGTCTGTCAGGTTTAGAATATATACCTGGCACAATTCCTGAGTGGTAACAATTCTCAGAGCATGCAAACAGACTTGGGCTTGGACTTGGTCTCAAGTGCCCTTTATATTTCAGAACTGACTACAGTAGCAAGTATATCACACACTTAAAAAAAAGAGGTTAATGTTTTATCTTTTCAGAGCAAGCGTGTCCTTATCAGTGTTCAGTTGACTCTGCCCTGGTCTGGAGGTCTTCACTCACATGCCGGTGCTCCTGGTTCGACCTGGTTATGTCCTGAAGCGTCTCATGGCCTCAGCAAGAACTTGCTGGATGTGTTGTGGCCTGGTGCACCATCAGACTGTTTTAATCATGCTCTAGTGTGGATCATTCACAGATTATTATAGTAGCAGTCCCTGGGAAACCATTAGTACAGAAAAGGAGGTCGGAGGAGCGGATGTTGTCGCACGTGTCTTGATTGAATCAGATTCCAATTGCCATGCATACCTCCATCTAAAAGGCAGATGATTTCTCTCTTCTCTTTCTCTCTCTCTCTCTGTGTCTGTGTGTCTCTCTCTTCATCCAGCATCAGTTGTGCTCTATGGCGCTACCGGAGCCGTGTCCTTGGCGTATGTAACTACCGTCATGCAGCACCGCTTAATCCCCAGGACAATCTGTTTTCCGTGTAAGAAATCGAGCCTACATTCGCAGCTCACTGGAGGACTATAAGCTTGTATTAAACACACTGGCTTTGACTAAATGCGCGGACAGAAAAAAAGGCAGCGAGGGCGGAAAGAAGCCGGGTCGCCCCGAGCGTGAGCAGAATGCCGGTTGGTTGCTGTTAGCCATGCGCAGTAAGTATAGCACTGCTCCTCTTCCTACACACACACACACACACACACACACA
>JAOVVF010000042.1:8899677-8912053 GCA_028565595.1 Duopalatinus emarginatus | reverse complement strand
ATTATACATTATTTATGTATATATATATTATACATTATTTTTTGTATTTTTTTTAGGAAATTTTATACAAATGAGCAGTTGATAAAGCCTGGAAAACAGGCTTTAGTGATCAGCTTATGGTCTTATGGTGAACCAGAAACACACACACACACACACACACACACGATTCATTTTATTTTATTTATGTAGCGCTTTTAACAATGGACATTGTCCCAAAGCAGCTTTACAGTAAATAATGAAAAGGGTCAAATATACATTTATAGAATTTTTTGTGGCCTCATCCTGTAAAAGTCACATTATAAAATCATCACATAATTGCCAGAGTTACTCATACTGTTAATACTCTGCATTTTCCAGTTCTGATCCTGGCGTCCTAGTGTACCACTACAGCAGACATGTTCACACATTTTTAACAGCATTTTTTTCCATCACAGCCTACATAGTCTGTAGTCCAACATGTCTCATACTAGTCAAATCACAGTGATAAGAACACAGTGTTTTAACACCAAATCTGTATCACTCTTCTGAGGTCTTGTCATGCTAGTAATGACAAGCTTTATGCAAATAAACCTTAGTTGCTTTGTATTTGTATTTATACAAAGAATTGATCAAATGAACGAATTTAGGATAAAGATTAATCTGCAGCCTGTTTGTTCGACTGCAAACACACATCCAAGTAATATTAAGTTTAAAATGCTATGTGCAGATATCTCTGTCTCTCTCTCTGGGGTTGTGGGTCCGATCCTCACTCTGGTGAGGTTTTCAGAGAGGGTGTCCGGTGAGATCAGAAATTTCAAAACCACATAAGCACCTCTCAATCATCCCAGCTACATACGTCTATTGGCTTATCTGTCAAGTTTAGTAGGTTTTTTTTTGTGTGGTTTTAAACGATAGGAATTGTTGTCACTTTACTTATATATGTTTAGAGACAATAAAAAAGACAAACAGCCTATCCTTGGCCACAGTGGTTTTCTCCTCATGACCAGTTACCTGAAATTCACCCAAAATCACTGACCAGTCCATCACCACACACACACACTGCAGAAACAGACTGGTCTTTTACTGACACAGTGTTCTTACAGAGTGTTTTATGGAGTTTTTACAGAGTGTTTGTACACACACACACACACACACACACACACACACAGTGCAATTACGCACGCCCAATTCACACCCAGGGCAATTAAGCATGTCCAATTCACCTACCCTGTTTGGTGACCGGAACTCGAACCCATAACCCCAGATTTCCAAACATTCCTTTAAAAATAAATCAACACATAAATAAAAAGAAAATCAGTTAAAAAAGGAACCTATTAAAGAGATCACTTAAAAAACATGAATTATGAAGGCTCCTGAGTTTTGAGAAAAAGAAAGCAAATGTGACTTGAACCTTCATATTATTATTGTTATTATTATTATTATTATTATTACAAAAGTCTTGGATATTAACAACGTAATTTATTGCATCACAAAACAAACAAAAAGTTTTCTTAATGTTTTAAACATCAATAATTTGCTTCTTTGTTTTGACAGCATTTTTTTAAGTCAGTGTTTTTTTTTTTGTTTGTTTGTGATTTTGTTTGATATATCAAATAAATTTAGTGCATGTGTAAAGTTGTCATGGCTATCCAGGGTCCATCTGTAGGTCCTGTGTAGTGGGTACAGTTTACTGGGCTCTGCTGTTGTTTGGTTGGGTTGGTTTGACAGTTTGAGATATACATTAATTTGGTTATGGTCTGATAGTGGGGATTGCTGCCTGACAGTGAATGCATTAATGGTGCTGGGGTCCATGTCAGTGATTGCATAATCGACTACATTGGCCCCACAATTTGAACAGTATATAAACCTTCCCATAAAGTCCCCTCTAGTCCTACCGTTAAGTATGTATAGTACATTTTCTCTGTTACATTTACTTGAGTAACTTTTTGGATAAATTGTACTTCTAAGAGTAGTCAACTTGAGTATATTTGTGAAGAAGAAGCGGTATGTTTACTCCGTTTCATTGAGCTCCATTCTGCTCATTACACACTACTTATTTCTGTCATGACTGCGTCTCACCAATTAAATGTAGCCATTAGTGACGTTTGACTCTGTTTCATCAATCAAACAGAGTCAAGCCGTCACATTACTGCACACAAACTACCCGTGCCAAACACAGGCGAAATAGAGCAGAGATGCGTTGGCGTATGAACCGTTGGGGATGGAGGGGGCAGTTACATTTGTCCCCTCCAAAAGTTATACCAGGAGGAAAAAATATGCTGTTTTTGCTTTCGCTTTTATTTGCATGCCACCAAGGTTAATGCGTCAGATAAGGTGGGTCTTTTTTCATCCTTCGTTAAAGTGTCTGTTCAAATATATTTCTGCTCCAATCAGCAGCGTCACTGGCCTCCGATTCACCTGGTCGGAGAGTCTGATTTAGGTTCCGTCCCAAATGTGTACTACACATTAATACTATACAGTATAGACTACACTCTAATACTATACAGTATACACTATGTACTAATCTTAATAGTATGAGTTCAGTAGGCACACTATTGAACATAGTGCACTATTTCTTATTAACAGAAAGTGATGAACCGTTACAATGACAACGCATGTCAGAGCAGGCTAGACTGAGGGCTGCTTTGGAGGAGGCACAAATCAGTTAAAAATGATCAATAACTGTATATTTCACCACACTGCTCTGAAACGGTAAAGACTCCTATAGAGGAGCTGCTTCATCTGTTAACCCTGAATATAACGATCCAGGTTTATGCTGCATAATATCAAACAATAAACAATGAAATGTCATGTTTTTATTTTATTACATTACAATTTTACACACAGCACTATTATTTAGCAATTATCTGATTATTTTACCATATAATAATAAAAATACTAACACTAATAATAATAATAATAAAGAGAATTTAATTTATGTTACTTTGTTAAGATTTCATTTATTATTGTTTTAGTGGTTTAAGAGCTATTCTCCATTGCTTGGTTCATTGCTTTTATATTTTTTCAGTGTGTATGTGTATTATTTGACGTTATTTAAAATTGAACCATATTCGATCCACAGAGCAGCCCACAGCTTTTATGTGATGGATGTAACAGTGAGTGCTCCATGCCAATGTCATATTAGACCCATAACACCACAACATGTCACTTTTTTATTAGAGATATTCAGAATTTACTAAAATGATGATCTAAAATTTCTTTTGTCGTGTTAATACGGCTGTTTCTGAACGATATCATATAATCTTGTTACGATATATAAAAGAAAACAATATTTTTTACATAGCTGAACTTAAACACGGTTAAATTTGACCCAAACACAACATAAAGGTTAGCTAAATATACTTCATATGAATTGTCTATTTGAATCGTTTTCTCAGCATCACTCACTGACCACACCGCGCATGCTCGTTACTCATTGGGGCTGAATACCAAACGGCTCCTCACTTCCTACATAAGTGCTCTACTTCACTGAGTAAACCTGCTATATCCTACGTAGTGCACTCATGTCTAATACTGTGGAGCCGTTTGAGACGCCTCTCAGTCTCCTGTTCCTCTTCTGTTGACCACGCCCCTTTCCCCCGCCCCGCTCCCTCCCTCTCTGTCTCTGCCCAGATTGACAGTTGTTAACTCTGCGCGCGCGGCGCCTCTTCAGCTAACTTGACCGTTTCAGATCGCTGCTGGATTAAGTACCGAGTCCGGGATCAGCTGAGTTTGGGGGAACGCTGGAAGTCAGATGTGAGGAGATGAGAGTGTAGGAGTGTATGTGAGTAAAGTGATCAGGCCAGGCCAGAGTAAAAGGGCTTCAGGGTGGTGTTCATGGCTGCTGGGGATGGGGCGCAGCTGCCGGCGACACTAGCGGCCAGCAGGAGCGTGGAGAAGGCGCTGGAGGAGGCAGGGGCCAGCGGAGCGCTCGTCCTCTCTAACCGAAAACTCAAGGAGTTTCCCCGCACATCCAGGAATTACGATCTGTCCGACATTACACATGCAGGTGAGACATATCCATCCCCATAACCCAGAGTCGACACCGAGCAAACACATGAGACAAAGCGGATGTGATAGCGGCTATAATAATTAGCTAACTTCCTTTGTTTCACCTGCTCCTCTCTCTCTCTCTCTCTCTCTCTCTCTCTCTCTCTCTCTCTCTCTCTCTTTCTCACACACAAGTACACACTCACACAAACTCTCTCTGTCCCTGTCTGAATCATTTTCTCTGTCTATTTCTCTCTGTCTGTCTGTCTCTCTTTCATACTCTCTCTTTCTGTCTCTCTCTCCTTCTCTCTCTCTCTTTCTCTCTCTCTCTTTCTCACACACACGTACACACTCACACAAACTCTCTCTCTGTCTCTGTCCCTGTCTGTCTCATTTTCTCTCTCTCTATTTCTCTCCGTCTGTCTGTCTCTCTTTCATACTCTCTCTTTCTGTCTCTCTCTCTCTCTCTCTCTCTCTCACACACTTTCCGTCTGTCTGCCTGCCTGTCTCTGTCTGTCCGTCTCTCTCTGTCTCTTTCTCAAACTGTCTCACTTTCTCTCTGTCTGTCTCTTTCTGTCTGTCTCTTTCTGTCTGTCTCTTTCTGTCTGTCTCATTCTCTCTGTCTGTCTCTCTGTCCCTCCCCTTCCCCCCACTCTCTCTCTCTTCTGTATAACCATATTATCAGCTAACCAGCCTTAAATCTGAGCTGTCCTGTATCTGGTAGACTTCAGGAGACACAGACTGTATAAGAAGCTTAGTGATTTGTGCAGAAACGTCTCAGGGAGCTGAAGAAGATGTAAACATGCTCATGTACTGGCCACGTTTATAACACTCAGTGAGAGACTTCCTGGGCTTTGGGTTTGTACTTTTTTTGCTTTGCTCTCAAGATCTTTAAAATTGACTTCACTTCCCCATTTGAAGTTTTGAGGAAGCTGAAGGGCTTTTTCTTGCCCAGATAAAGCCATCGTCTCTACAGCCAACCTCTGGTAGTGGAGGAAATCTCAGGCAAGCTCGTCCCTCCTTAACTTTGGACACATCCACTTGAATTTCTGTAAACATTTCGGTTTAAGTTTATTCAGCAGTTTTCTAAGGGCATGATGCCACAGCTCTCTTTATATCTAAACAAACACATTAACACCTCATTTCCACTGCCAGCCAATTTCCAGACCTCTTTTTTTTTTTTTTTTGCTGATACCTTTCATCACTTACATGTATAAACAACTCCGATTGGATGTTTGAGGCTGACATGAGGCTCTTACTTCATGTCAGCTCTGTTGATTTGCATCTGAAAGTTATCATCTTCATTATGTAATGATATCTAGGCCAACATTCATCATTCAGTGCTGAAAAGACACGTGGACAGTAGTTCATAGCATACTGGGGTGCAGATCAATCTGCAGGGTTGTAGAGTGGCTACTAGGATGACTAGTCAGACTTTATTTCAGTGCCTGTGCAAAATACGAAGAGGGTAAAGACTATGATGATCACAGTGCAAACAGCAGTATGAGTTCTTCCTTTTCTACCGCCACAGTCAGACGACTGGTAAAAAGTTGATGGTTTTACCCTTTTGGCAGGAGAAATGATGTAAACGTGTTAGTTGAACATGGGTCAGGTCTTACACATGTTAAAAAAAAAACAAAACTTCTGATCAAGGACCAAAAGGTAAACGCAACCTCCTGTTTTATTCCTGACGTCAGATCTCCAGAAGCACACACGCTCGATCTGTCAACACCGAACGACAACAGCTTCTTTCGAAACACAGGAGATTGTTGAAATTGGACTTGATGCCTTTTAACCGACACACACATCATGATTCTGTCGCACACCGCCATCTGTTTCGCATGCGTAGGCTTGTGTTGAAAAAAGGAAGTGCTTATGCAAGAGTGCTAATCCTTCCTGCTTGGGTACATTAAGATGTAGTACTGTAGGGTGGAGAGCATCAAAGCATCATCTTGAATGAAACCTGTAAAGTACATCAGTTAGCAGGTCTGGTATGAGTACTGTCTGCATTTCCTGTGAGTCTTTCATGCATGTCCTTCATCCTAATGGAAGGTCTCCGTCTTGGTCTGAATAATGCATGTAATACCTACCGAAGCCTAACACACACACACACCTTTTTTGGGATACACCGTGACTAAGCAGCATTATTAATTGTGATCTTGTTCTCCAGACGGTGACTAGATTGACTAATCAGTGAGGCGCGGGCAAGGTTTAACTTGTCGGGTGTTGTTAGTCTCAGGTACAGCAGTGTTACATGTTTGCCTGTAAGTGTTATTGTATCTCTAGAAACAGAATAAACACTAAGACTGAGGTTTCCAGGTTGCTCTAGAAACGCCAGTCAGGCAAATAAATGGGAAACATCCATCCGCAGTACAGCTCCAGCAGTATAACTCTGAAGGTTACCGTCTCTGCACCTTCTTTCTATGTCTGTGTGGGTTTCCTCTGGGTTCTCTGGTTTCCTCCCACCTCCTGAAAACATGCCGATAGGTTAAATGGCTATGATTGGTGTTGCACTCGTGTTGTATTTCTGCCTCGTGTGTACTTCAGCCCAAGAATATGTTGTCTGCCTTGTCTATCAGAAATGCATCTCATGCACCAGAGTTTGCCTGGAAACAGACTTCCTCCACATTTGAGTGTGACTGCGGTGTTCACACCCATCAACCCAAACCTCTCAGAAAGCCAAACTCTGTGTGTGTCACAGCACTCGTACTTCTTTTACCTTATTCTACTTATACAGTTCATTTAGATACACGCGGCTCCCTGCTCTGTGAGATAATGATTAGTTAACAACTCCTGATGTAAACCGGTGTGATCCCTCAGCTCGGAGGTAATCGCTAGGTTCTGCTTGGCTTTACGAAGGTGATTATTAGACCGGAGCAGTCTTTGTTGTCCAGTAGACATGCTTTGGTGGAGTGTTTTTCTTTCCAATCCAGTCCATAAGATGCATGGATTTTGCTCGCTCAGCTCTCTAGACACCTGAACTGAGCAATAAATGATGCCTGATTCAGCTGTATTGGGAGCTAAGAGAGAGAGAGATATAATATGGCACTCCTAAAGCCTGGGCTGGAAAACATTGGAAAAAAGCCTGCCTAACCTGGCTTTGTCCATTCAGCACTTCTTTGGAGGCTGATGATGAAACACTGTAAAGCTAGTGAACGTAAGCGTTAAAAGGCTAGCTGCGGAGATTGGGTTAATGGACTCCGTGACAATTGAGGGCCTTGTGCAGAGCGACTGAAGCCTGCAGGCCCACGTGTCTCGCAGCATATGGGTGCAAGGAGGATGGGGCCCTGTTTTTGTTCTTTGACTGAACATGTATACACGCACGGACACACACGCGTACACACAACACTCCCCTTCTCTCTGTCTTGCTCTCTCTCGTTCTCATTTTCTCTCTCTCTGAAAGATAGTGCTGCAATATGGACTAGCTTCCCCCCAGGAAGGTCAGAGGTTCACGTGTATGTGTATGTGTGTGCTTTTCTGGAGAACAACGCTTGGGTTCATAAGATTCAGGCTCTGTACAGACCCCCGCGGTGTCGAGCCAAAACCTGGCTAATGTTGAACGTTAATAATAAAGCCACTGTTGATTTTTTTTTTTTTGTTTGCAGCAGCAATAAATACTGGCCTAGATAGAGAATTAAAAACAAAGCTGAAGCTACTGAAATTCTGTCTGTCTGTGTCTGTCTGTGTGTGTGTGTGTGGTGGTCAATAAACATTTGTGCCTGTCTGGATCTAATACATTGGCCACGCCTGGTGCATAAGCACAGAGCCCAACATAGTGGTTCATTCACAAGAAGCATATGATAACAAGACTGGGAATGTGTGTGAGCAATAGACACACACTCGCAATGCCACAGCTAAGCTCAGCAGCAGATGACGGTGGGGAGGGCAATAGGAGAAGGGTTAGATAGGGTGGAAAAGGGTTTTAATGAAATCATCTGGTGGGCTGCTACCATTATTAGGGTCTCTCAACCCCCTCCTCAGCTAGAGTCACATTCAAGGTGCTCTCTCTCTCTCTCCTGCTGTCTCTAAACCACAAGAGCCTCTCATGTATCGTTTATGTTCTCCTTTTAATAAAACCATCTCACTTTATTTGGCTATTATCACAGTCTGTCAGTGCTGTAGTGATTTTTAAGGCAAGTCAATATGTTAAGTCTCGCCCTGACATCTTGAAGGGTCTCGCACAACAATGGTAAAAGAACGCCCTAACCATTGAGCCCCCACTTGAATGTTCTGTTCGTTTTCACTATACATGAGTTCACTTGTACAGATATGCCCTAGTATCGTCCTAGGGAAACCTGCTGAATGACACTAGATAGATATTTGAGGTGTACTTGACTGAATGTGTATTACTGTTGTTATTATTATACACCATAGTGCAACCCTACATCATGTGCACACAACTAGCAGCAAAGTTCTGTTCTTAATTTCTGTTGTGGACAAAATAAATAAAAAGCCATAGCCTTAAAACCACCTACCAAAACAGCTCTGACCCGAAGAAGCATGCACTCCACAAGAGCTCTAAATGTGTACGGTGGTATTGGCATCTAAGCAACTGATCCTTCAGTGGATCTTCTGTAGGATCGGACCAGACAGCCAAGCTTTCGTCCTTCATCACTCACAGCTTTTCCGTTTCCTTGGTCCACTATTACTAGGTACTACCCACCGCACACCAGAACTTCACTTAAGCCCTTCTGTTTTGCAGGTGTTTTTACCCAGTTGTCTAATCATCACAATTCAGTCCTTGTCGGAGATACTCGAATCCTTGCACTTGCCATTTTTCCAGCTTCCAGCACATCAAATTTAGGAACTGACTGTTCATTTGCGGCCTAATATATCCCACACCTTAACAGCTGTCATTGTAACAAGATAATTAATGTTATTTACTTCACCTGTCTGTGGTCTTGTGATTTTAATGTTGTGGCTGACAGATAGTTGCTGAGGGTTGTGGTGGATTTGGAGCCTGTCCCGGAAACCCTGGGGATAACACCTACGGACAGTTTAGCTTGGAATAACAGCCATTAGCACAGACTAAAAGCTGCAGGAACCTGGAGGAAACACACTTTAAAGCAGAGAAAATCCCACCTGATTTCAGACTTGAACCAAAGACCCTGAAGCTGTGAGGCTGTAACATGCTACCTGCTGTACTTTTGTTTAAAATACAACAGAAAGAGTTCACACTATAAAGTAAGGGAAAATCAGAGATTTGACAGATCTCAGTGGGGGGGTTATGCTTTACTTGTGTTTATAAGTGGGGGGAAAAAAGAACTGTAAAATGTAATCCCATCTATCCTGCTGTGTTTTCACTGTGTTTCTCCATCTCTCCGAGCTGGTGTGGGACAAAACGCTTTCTATTCCGTGATACTCTTGTGAGATGGACGACTGAAAATGGTTTCCGAGACATATTTCTTTGGTCAGTTGAAACAAGTTTTCAGGAGCTCGAGCCAAGCACAAAGCAGTTACCCCTACGCTCAGTCTACAGTTTTCATATTAGTGCGCCTCTGTTGTGGTGCTGTTACTAATGTCGGCACATGAGAACGTTCTGTTGTTAAAAACAGCCCTTTCTCTTTTTATGGCTTTTCAACTTGCACTCATGGCACTAAGCCTTCAGTGGTACATTAAAATTAGACTTCAAGCATTGAATTCACATCAGCGTTTGAAATGTCCGAGTCCTTGTACGTTAGAGGCAGAGGCCTTGGCCATGGAGTGGAGAGGGAACATGGTTAGTTTGTACTTCCTATTTTGAAATACTGACCACAGATGTTTGACCAAGAGGCTTGTAAATGTTTAGGACGAAGTCATTAAGTAGTTTTGATGTGGGCACAGCTTAACAGCTCACACACATAATAATGTGTTTGAATTGGGATCTGAATTGGGATTCAGTAGTTGGTTCTAAGTTAAAAAAATGTTAATGCAATAGCTTGGGTATCGTCATATCCGCCATAAGTAGTGCACACAATTTGAAACAAACAGTAAAACATCCATTAGAACATATGAGGGTGAGTCAAAAATGATCATCTTTAAAAATTTTATCAACTTTCAGAAAAGACAAAAACATTATTTTTTGACACAATCTCCTGCTTTTCAATACACTCTGTCCATCTGTCAACAAGCTTTCATATTCCCTCATTGAAAATCTTATAGGCTGAGCTGTGAGCCACAAATGCACCACTGTATTCACCTCTTCAGATGTAAATCCTCACCCTTTTAGGGCTTCTTTCAGGGGACCAAACAAGTGATAGTCCAATAGGGAAAGATCAGGACTATAGGGACGATGCTTTAACACCTGTGTCACCCCCTTGCTCCGAACCCTTCACTGGCTTCCTGTAGCAGCTCGTATTAGATATGAAACCCTGATGCTGGCCTACAAAGCCAAAAACGGTCCAGCCCCCGCCTACCTGATGGCAATGGTTAAGGCCAGACGCACACCTAGAGCTCTTCATGCTTCAAGTATAGCCTGACTTGACCCTCCATCATCCAAGACACATGGAAGGCAAACATCCAGATTCTTCTCTGTTCTGGCACCAAGGTGGTGGAATGAACTTCCTCCTGAGGTCCGTACAGCAGAGTCTTCAAACGCTGGCTAAAAACTCACCTGTTCTGCCAGCACTTCATTAAAAAATAGAAAAATAAATGTTTGTAAACTGTATTTGTCCTGTTCTTTCAGCTTTGTGACTATCATGGTTATTGTCTTGTTCTCTCTGCAGGTCGACTAGTGTAGAAACTTTTGGATAATTGATACTGCATGGCTCTTTTCTAGTAGGATTCTGGTCTTTGTTCTTGAATCCTGATTTACCTTCACTAGCTTCAGATATGCCAAGAATTTAACTAAGCACGTTTGTAAGTCGCTCTGGATAAGGGTGTCTGCTAAACAGTCCTCTGTGTTTTGTTTGAATTTTAGGCTTCAGCTGTTCTGTGAGCCTCTCACTAGAACAAGCACTGTTGATTATTAAACCTTTTTTTACTGCACGCTGCTCTTCTTTCATGCAAAGAATAAGTGAGGCAGCTATTTTTTTTTCTTGCATTGCTGCCATGAATGAACTGATGTAACACGTTCAAACCTGCACAGCAGTGACCGTGGAGACAGAGACCTAGTATAAAATTGATGCTGAAATTGGTCATCTCTTTTAAAACTGAACTATAGATAAAGAGCTGCCTCTGCATTTTGGTCCAAAATGAGCATTTCGTCTTGTCTTGTTTTCTATTTTAATACTCTAATAGCATTAATGGCAGTTTTGGATATGATTATGCATTACTCTTACTTCTCTAATGTCACCTGCACACAGACATATACACACACACACGCTCCAGAGTATCATCTGTCATGGGAACACCTGTGTACCTGCACATTTATGCAATGATCCAATCAGCCAGTCATGTGGCAGCAGCGCAGTTCAAGAGCTTCGGTTAGTGTTCATGTCAAACATCAGAATGGGAAAAATTCTGTGTTAGTCAGAAAAGCAGCTCAGTATGCACAGCTTGTTGAACATTCAGGCATGTACACAACAGCAACAACAACAAACGCACACCTCGCGTACACTTATAAGCCAAGAACAGGAATCCGATGCTATAGTATAGTGTATACACTGATCAGCCATAACCTAACATTAAAACCACTCTCATCTTTTGAGGAGCTTTGCGCATACATGACTTTGTCATTGGGTCGCTGGGTCGCTTTCTTGGATCCTATTTGCACAAGACCTGCTGTTTTGGAAATACCCAGTTGGTTAACCATCACAATTTGGTCTGAAGTCACAAAGCCAGATGATTGGCTGACTGGATATTTGTCTGAAAGAGCAGGCATACAGGTGTGTTTAATAAAGTGGGCAGTCAGTGTGCACAATGTGGCTTAACCGTTTCACTATGTCTTACTTTTTGTACAGTACCAACAATTTTATACACATTCTCTATAATTGTAATAGAAAGATTTGGAGCCAGAAAGAACTTGTTTGATATATTAACTGTTTTCTTATGATCCAAATTACTCCTAGAACTGATTTATCCTTCCTGTATGAATATATATACGGTCATGTCAGCTTGACAAAATAAAAACTGAGTAGGTGCACAGTTTGAAAACTTTCTCCATGATGCAGTATTCAGCCCACCCTGCCTCCAGTCACAGTATGTGTGGAGTTATTATTATTTCTTTCCTACACAGTCTCTCTGCATGTGTTCCTTTAACATGCACGCAAAGCTCCGTCACAGATGTATGCAGCATCTCGGCTGTCTGTGGCTGCGGGTGAGTTTTTAGAGGTAGATGTGTTCGACACGCAGAGTTGCGCAGCGTGTTTCTGCTGCTGCTTGCCCTCACAGTTGCATTTCCTTTACGCTGCTACCGGATGTGGGCTCTCCCTCTTCAGCTTCTGCATATGTTCCCCCCCCCCCCCCCCCCCCCCCCCCCCCACCCCCG
>JAOVVF010000042.1:8888790-8899577 GCA_028565595.1 Duopalatinus emarginatus | reverse complement strand
GTTACGTAGTTATACTCCCTTCTAACTCTGGTCTCAAAGTATAAGAGATTGTATGCAATGCACAATTTCCACTTTCGAAATAAAGACTTGTTATATATTATTAATAATGCTGATATTTTTGCTGTCATAATCATTAGTACTGCAATCATGCACTAGAACTTGAAATACAGGAATACGGACAGAGTATATAAATAACCAGGGAACAGGTAGCCTTATTAAATTTTCGTCTCAGCATGTCGTTGATGCATTTTTTTTCGTGACGTGATTGTGTCATAGCATCTTTGTTTTCGCTTGAACTGTTTATGTCTGCTTGTACTAAGTAGAAGGGATATGACATCTTTGCACCACACTCTATCATGTAGGTTTTGTCAGTATTTTCACAGGCGTGCATGTTCCTTATTCTGAAAAGATGGTCATCTGTGCAAGCTTATAAATGCATCACAGTTTAAAAAAAAAATCTCTAGCGATTGTATCGCAGTGTGGTAGATTGAGTAACTTGCACCGTAGGTACTGTGTCGTAGTTCTTACCACCATGAAGTACAGTGAGCATGCATGTCCGAATAAAAACGATTAAAAGGGGTTTTTATTGTTCTGTGGTTAATGGCTAGCTTATACAATGAATCTGCTTGTCTTGGGTCTTCCAGGTGATTTATCAACCTATGAAGAACATCGTAGGTCCTGATCTAGTGGATGAAGTCAGTGAAACTGGTCGCCTGATGGATTAAAAGTTTTAAAAAAATCCCAAATGCCAAGCGTTACTTCCTCTGTTACTGTGAAATGCGAAAGGTGAAAAACCTAACCCAGCTTTCATTTCCTCCAAAAACCGATATTCTACCAGTGCTAAAGCTTCAGCTTTATTTATTTACTGCAGGTTATTTCCATGGTGATGTGATGTGGGGTAAACCAGGCAGGGCGTGTTTTTTTTTTTTTTTTTTTTTTTTTTTTTTTTTTTTTTTTTTTTTTTTTTTTTTTTTTTTTTATGTTAACTGGTTAACATCTGACATTTCTCATACTCACTCATGTGCTATTTCAAGTTCAGCATTTGTTGTTAGAGAATTAGTGGACCATATGAATTGAATCATGAACAATATATATTTTTAAGGAAATAATAGTTTAATACAAGTCGTTGCTTGTACATACCCCTGTGGGGTATTATAATCTCTGTTGATATCTTGAATGTTTAATACAATCCATTAGAAGTATAAACGTAAAGTGCTTCATACAAGAGGATGAATCTAACATCATTGCTGTTAACAGGTCTTGCATAAAGTAGCTCTTATGGAGTCTAATAATATTTATGAAATCCAGAGAGGCTGACTGGGATCACTTTAATGCTTCAGTAGTGACCCTGTGTTGTGCTTTACTGGAAATTAGGGCTGGCCTCTAATTGATTTATTGATAATTGGCCTTAATGTTTCTTGTATATCAGAAGTATAATTGGATATGGGTAGCAGAGGCAAGAAGTCTATGATGGATCCCAAGTTTTATGTATAAACTGATATAGACTGCGAAAAACAAGCTGGTACACATTGGTGGCAGCTCAATAATGGTATGGGGTCTGTTTAACTGGCAGTCTGTGGGACCCCTGGTACCCAATGGATGCTGTGTGCTTTCATTCTGATGGGTTTGGCCTCTTCCAACAGGGAAATGCACCACCACACATGTCTAGAGATGCCTACACACATGTCTAGAGTTTGGGGTTTTGCCATTTCTACCAGACTTCAGTGTTATTGAAAAAATGTTATTTCCAATAATGGGGCTTACAGTTTATAAAAAAACATAATTTAAAAAAAGTTTTTTTTAATTATGTTTTATATTTACTTTTTTAATGGTTTTGGAATGACCACAAAACAAATTAGTTCAAGTTATCACCTGTGTTATAGCTGCTATAAATGACATTTCTTCACCACCTCAATCCTTTCCCCTCATTCTCAAAGTTAATAATAAAGTAAATGACATTTTGCCATGTTACAGTATTGCCCTCTGTCTCTGTATTGATACTGAAAACTCCTTTCAAAAATCCCAAGTAAACAGTAAAGTGCGTTCTGTAAAACATCACGATTTAAACAGTTTCACAAGTCTCTGCATGAGTTGTTCCTATACATATGATACTGATACCCGATAGACCTGTAGTAGCTGTTTACTGTGGTTTGCCTGACAACCAGAACTACTGAGTCAAACTCAGCTTTCAGATAAGTCTGAACTGAGCCTTCAACAGTGCCATGTTTCTTCTCTCTGTACTCAGTTTTAGGTGAAAGTTTACATGTGGTGACTGAGGATTGTGCTTAATGAAACAGTCCTAAACACACTAAATATGTATAATATTGATGCCTTTTAATAGTTTCATACAGTTAACTGTTGTAACGAGCCAATGTTTAAATACTAAATTGACTATAAAGTATAAAAATTGTATAAAGTGAACCCAGCATTGACCGGTGTGCTTGTACACGCAGATGAATTTGAGCTCCATATTTAACCCATCTGTGCAGTAAAACGCACAATAGGGGCATTAAATACACTTGCCCCGAGTGGTGGGCAACCCTATCCACAGCTCTCGAGGAGCCGTTGGGGGTTAGGTGCCTTGCTTAAGGGCACTTCAGTCGTGTCATGTTGGTCATGGGATCGAACTGGCGACCAGTGCTTTAGTCAAGATTTAAAAAATGTCCAGAGTGTTTCAGTTTGGACTGCAAGGCACAATTCAGAGCAGACAAAAAGGTGTACTGGTGAAAAAAAGAGACAGTTTCTTCTATACCAGACACCACAACAGACCTAAAACCCATATGAAGTGTTATTGTATTCTAATATTTTATCTGTTTATAATTATTTAGTATGAATAAGGATTATTTGTGAGGCTTTGTGAGCTAACACCAGCTTCTTGTTAATCTGTCAATAATGTGTTAAAATTGTTTCAACACAAAAGTGCTATTTTGTTTTCATCTCAGACTTTTTTACAGCTCTAGGTGTGGTACATAAGGGGGTGTGGCCTATCCCCCGGTGAACTGAACATCCTGTCAGAGCACAGCTTATTTACATATAACAGTCTTAAAGACACAGTAATAATATCAGGCTGAAGGTCAAAGACATGGTCATGCAGAAACGAACGATGACTCTTTTTGTGCACAGACATAAATTGGCCCGAAAGCTACCGAAAGCCCTGTAGGATATAGGACCCTTTACTGAGCACTCCTCATGGTTTCTCGTTTGATCGCTGTGATCACGGATCAGAATCTTTCATATTGACAGCAGCGTTCACATCATTAGAGGGCGAATGTTCCTGTTTCCTGATGGCTGTGAATAATAAATGATGGCCTGCTTTCTTATGTAACTAAAAGCCCTTTCTTCTCCCACTGCCTTGACTCTGGTGTGCCCAGATGGTGCACTCAGCACCTCCCATTAGACATTAGAGAAGCTACAGGGCATGCTGGATTGGGGGTGGTGTGTGAGTGTGTGTGTGTTGGGGGTAGAAGTGCAAGTGCTGAGTGTGTGGATGGATATAGGGCCACACCAGACCTTTGGCATAGATTATCTAGGGCAGTGTTAAAGGAATAGAGCAGTGAAAGTTGCTCGGGTCTGTTTTTTTTTTTAGAGCGGTAGTGCAGCGCGCTGCATTGTTTTGCTATTAAACAATCTCCGGGTCTTTTCCAAGTTTCATATCAGCACTTGATTAAAACATGGCGAGCACTGGACCTGTTTTTATGACTGGAATGTTGAGCTGTGATGTGGCTTTCTTGAAGCTTGTACTTGAAGCCCATGTGTTTCTCATTTATGGCAGGCAAATTGATTCTGCTTAAAATAGTAACTTGTTCTGCATTATCTCTGCTTCAGAGGTCACCTTTTTTTCTAGTGAACTTAAAAAATCAAATAGGCACCGCATTATAACGGAGGAGAAGATATGTGTTTCATAGCGCCTCTTCTGTTTTGATGCTGCTGATTTGGTTGTTATGGAAACACGATTCATCCCCCAACCACATGCACAGTTGCGTGCGATTAAGTGTAACTATTCTAGAAATGATCTGAATGATAGTCTGACACTGATAGATGGGGCGTCTACGACTTTAATAGTAATTTGAGTATTTTGCATCATGTGAGGGTGTGAAGTCATTTGCACTTAATATTTTGGTTAAACAAAAATGAATACAAAATATAACGGGTCTAAGTAGTTTACAAATAGGCCCAGGCTGCAAAAATCCCAGTGACTGTCTTATTCTTTAGGAAGTGTTCATTTATTTTCCGGCATGACTTGCATCACTGTAACTCAATATAGCATCCTTCTGACTGATCACCTTTATCCTATAATAAAACATATCTATCCTGATGGGCATGGTCACTTCCAGGATGACCCCGCTCACATTCCCAAGGCATGAGGATGGACTGACTGGTTTGATGAAAATATAGAGGATGTAATTTTGCTGGTGTGTATGTGTCACTTTTCACTTTCAAGTTCATTTTCACTTTCACTTTCACTTAATTCCTGTTATTACTTATATATCCAGAAACTGTCAGTGTGTGAGCAGGTTTTCATTCCAATGCGTCCTCACCTGATTGTCTACTAAAGGCCAAGATTGACCTATTAAACGGGTGGAATAAGATGTGGCCTCTGCTTGATTGGAATGAAAACCTCCACCTATACTGGGCTTTCCTAGGTAAGTTTGGGCACTGCTGAATAATTATAGCAGCCTTGAAGCTGATAAGTCAAAAATGCAGCTTATGTTACTGAGATTCTGGAAAGCCTCCTGTCCTAAAGTGCTTTCCATAGCTCAAAACCTAAATCCTGACACTGGAGACTCCTTCCATGAAGGTTGGATTAATATGTACACTTCTCTTCATGCCATTTCTCCAGTTATTATTAAATTATATGCAAATGAGTTGTTAATATTGTTACTAGTTGTTACTATACCAACGATAACATATTAAAACGAGCATGTTAATATAATATAAACTTATGATTTTATTTTGATTTTTTAGCTACACCGAAAAGAAATCGCTTTACCCACCACTTTCTGACCAATCAGAGCAGAGACCTCGACAGCGCTGTTGTATAAAGTACATTACACAGCGCCTCGTGAGTCTCGTGATTCATTCTGGATGAACCTGTTTGTGCTTTGCTCATTTTTGCTGTGAAGTGTTCAGAGGACTGCAGCTCTTTCACCATACCTGCCTTATGCTGGAGCTGTTTGTTGATCCTGAGCCCTGGTGTAGCTGGTCAGTTTAGACTAAACACACCAGTTATGCCAGGTCTGGTGGGTTAGTGAATCAATGCTTATGGCTTAGTTAGTGTCTGAGTGTGTGTAGGGGGGTGATGTAGACATAGAGGTCGTCGTCTGCTCTCTAGCTCAAGCTCTGTGTTTGCATGTCGTCCGGAAGACTTTGCATAGGCGGTTACAGGAAATAAGGGGATGCTCTTTGTCATTGCAGGAATCTGTTACATGTGATGTTTTTACTCTTAGGTGGCTGTTAATAGGGAAATCACCGAACAAAAAGACACATTTAGATTGAGTGTCTGGTGTGAAAGAGGGGCTTTAAAAACATTTACATGATCTTTTTGACATTAAAGACAAAGAATACACTGTGGTCTGAGTGCTGGAGTACTGTACGCACACACACACACACACACACACACACACACACACACTAGTGATTGTAGGGCCTCTCTGTTCATTGAGTGTCTGGGGGCTGTGCAGGACGCTGCCTTATGTTGCCTGCTGCAGGACCTCTCAGCTGGCACGCAACGGCATGATATACACACATTTCTGCAGGACAGCCTGGTGCTATTAACAATAGCGCTTCAGACACATGGCCCAGGACACTCCCAGACATGAAGAGGGCTCCTGGGAAATTTATTTTGGTGAACCAGAGAAAGACAGAAACCCGCAGATGTGACTAGCCTCCTCTCGGAGCGGGTTTGACTGTAAGGCCTATTATGAACATGTATAGATGTTTGCAAACAGCCACATTATTGTCATATAACCAGTTCAGCTTGGGAGAGCTGTATTGTCCGACAAAGCTGTCTTTTCTTCTGTGTCTTTCTACAAATGTATATCTATTTAAACCAAATCTCTTCCCTACACAGTCCATTCTGATTGGTCAGAAGGTGGTGATTAATTTGGTCTAAGAGCACAGACAGTAGTGTGCACAAAGGGAATTCACTTTTTTTGGCAGACGCTCCACATTAATAAACTAAAACATGATATGGTGAAGATTACTATGCGGAGACATTTATATAATTAATATTTTGGGGTCTCCAGTGTCAGTGCTTCGTAACAGTCAGACTCAAAGCTGTAATGTTTCGCAAGTTTTTCATCTGGAAAGTTTACAGGACAGCTTTGTGGTTAACATGGTGTGTCCCATAATGTGGTTATGTAACTATAAATGGATAAAAAGTGTAACTTGTTGATAAAGAATTGCTAGCGATGGCAAATTGCCATGGTGTGAGAAGAATACAACTTCTCACACCATGAGTGAGTAAGTGATAGAAGGTCATGACATGATCTGCTTCATTATTTGCCCCCTGAGTCGAATATCCTTAGGACACGTGCATGTTTACTTGACCTTTTGGTCCCATAGACTGAATTGAAAAACTGAAGCAGGTTAACAGGGCAGGAGTACTGAGAAAAAGAACAGCGTTTAACCATAAGTCCCACCTACTTCTCCGAACAGTTTAGCTTCTTTTTCAGTAAAGCTCCTGTCCCCCACCTCTTGGGGTTTAGTGATGGACTACTCATGCTTGACTCATGCTGGCTCGTGTTTTTGTTCTTTTACTCTTTTGTCCTTCTCCTTTTCTTCTTTTCCGTCTCATTTCGGAGCCTTTTTTCATGTATTCACTGGCATTGTCATGGTCCTGTTACTGATTCACTCCTGTCGTCCCTCAGCACTGACAACCAGTGACTAGGTGCGTGACGCATCACATCTGTGAATCTGGCCTACACACACGCGCACACACACACACGCGCACACACACACACACACGTACATGCAATGCCAGGTTGCATGATTGCATCCCGGTGGATGCAGGTGGGAGAGTAAATGTAGTGCATGAAAGTTCGTCTTAAAATTAAAAAAACACACACTGACTAAGGCAGGAGGGTGGAATCAAAACTGTGTGTGTGTGTGTGTGTGTGTGTGTAATGATTGGTTTAGGTCATATGTGATTAGTATCCAAGTACAGGCACTCCCAGGTGTGTGTCTGTGCCTATTTATGGCCATGAGGGAGTTGTTTATCCTACTTAGTAATCAGCTCGAACTAATCTTACAGAGAGGCGGAAAAGTGTGTGTGTGTGTGTGTGTGTTTGTGGATGACAGGTGGTCCATTGCCCACTCTCTCTCTCTTTCTTTCTCACACACACACACACACACACACATACACGTTCTCTCTGTATCATGCTAATAAAGTATTTTCTAAGTTACGTCTCTCCAGTGTAACATAAGACAGCCTTGCATCTGCTGTGTGTATGTCTCAACTATCGCACACCCAAACCCACACACACTCCATGTGAAAAAACTCAGAGCCTTGAGACAGTATTAAAATAGAAGAGGCGCTGGCTGGTCTTACCGAAATTAGCGTTCTTAAGTCAGATTTTAGCAGCATTGGAGTGTAATGACGTCATGCGTCAAGTTTTCACACACGTTGTAAGCTATACAGACCGACACCGAATCAGAGGGTCATGTTCATTATAAGAGTGTAAAAGAGGAATGTCATCTGTCATGTGTAACGTACATGTTTTCTCCTTCTCTTGACTTCTTATGTTACTGTTACTTCCCCTGTTAGGCTGCATATTGAAAACTATTGGGTTGGGTCATTTTTCGAATGAGTCATAACGTTGTCTGCAACCGCATACTTATCTATCATTCGGGATTATTTGTTAGTACACACACATAACTTGCTAATGTGTTCATACTTGACTGATTTGTTTTCCCCCCATTTTCTGAACAATGCTGCCATATTTTGTACCAGCGTTATATTAAACATCTGCTTTTAGCTACTGTGAACATTTCGTCTTGACCTTTTAGTAGTTTATTTACACAGATGTAGACGTCTCCAAGGATGTAATTTGGGTATGTTATACGAGGGCGGCGAGCGTGCCAGTTTCGGCTCGACTGAGTCCTGATTGGTTGCCGGAGTAACGTGTTGTAATTTACATGCTTATCTACAGTGCTCATTACCGTTTGCACCGTCGACCACCTGCCTCCATCACAGCCTTTACCGTTAACGTCGTACCGTGAGCTCTTGGCTTTGGGAACATGAGTCTGCAGTTCACTCTAAGTAATACAAGCAAATGTAATCTAGCAGTAGGAGGCAGATGATGTACTCTGTTTGCCAGACAGACAAATGAATGCATTTAGACAGGGAATAGAAAAGGAGGAGGTTGTAGCAGATAACATGATAATATACGCCAATCAGCCACAACATTCAAACCACCTGCCTAAACATCTATCAGAACAGCCCTGACCTAACAAGCCATGGACTCCGCTAGACCTTTGAAAGTGTGCCATGGTACCTGGTGCCAAGACAGATCCTTCTGTGGATCTTCTGTGGGATTGGACCATACAGGCTAGTCTTCATTCTCCCTGAATAACCACTGTATACATAGGAACACCCCACAAGACCTGTTGTTTTGGACATGCTCTAATCCTCTGTGTCATCTGATTATCACAATCAGTTTAAGTAACGCCTTAAACTTGCCCATTTTTTCTTCTTCCAACACATCAACTTGTACTGACTGTTTACTTGCTGACTAATGCAGTATATCCCTCCCTGAGAAAGGTGCCACTGTAATGAGCTAATCGATGTTATTCACTTTACCCGTCAGTGGTTTTGTGATGTTGATATTATGGCTGATCGGTGTGTAGCGTCAGTGTGATTGCTAATAATCTGAGGTTAAAATAGCTAGCTAGCTGTCACGTACCAGTCCACACAATCCCTCACTGTGTTTGACTTCTACCCACTTAAAATTTCAGCTATGTGCTAATCGTCTCCGTCGTTAAGTATTAAGTCACGACTGTTCTTGGGCACAGCTTAAGTTTTTATGCACTCAACAAGTGGATGTATGCCTGTTCTTTTACACACCCTGTTCTCCAGTTTCTATTGTCATTGCGGTCATGAGTGTTAGTCTGATGCCTTTCTCCATGAAGCAGACACAGTGGTGTTCTCGCGTTTTGTCACTTGTTTGGCTGTTATGGGTACAAGCAGCAGAGGATGATGGGAAACGTGTTGCGCTTGGGAATTCACTGCCTCCTAAGGGATGGGGAGTGTGTGTGTGTGTGTGTGTGTGTGTGTGTGTGTGTGTGTGTGTGTGTGTGTGTGTGTGGGGTTAGAGGGAAACGCTTCCTTGCCAAATGAAACGGCTGAACAAAAGACAAGGACTAAGAATCTAAAGGGAGCAAGGATACACGCACACACACACACACGCGCGCACACACACACACTCTCACACACACACACAGGCGCATACACTTGTAGACACTTTTCACCCATTGTTCTAGTGTCTCTATCCCTCTTTGAAACGTCTGTCATGGTGGAATAAAGACACATTGCCAAGATGGTGTTAGTTGCCAATGAGCTGTTGCTCCGCTTTGTGACTCTCTCTTTCTCTCTCGCTCTCTCTCTCGCTTTCTCTCTCTCTCTCTCTTACACACACACACACATGCATATATATATACAAGCATACATACATACATATAATGTATGTATAACACTGTGTTCTGGATTTGCACAGGCCCTGTAATTAACATCCTCTCTTGTCTATAAATATAGCAGGAGTTTGTGACCAGAGCCACAGAGAAAGAAAGTGTGTGTGTGTGTGTGTGTGTCTGTGTGTGTGTCTGTGTGTGTGTGTGTCTGTGTGTGTGGGAGTGAGGCTTTTGGAAACTCGGACTGGAGACGTAATAGGCTGTGTGAAGGACAGTGTCTTAAAGGAAATGGAGTGTGAGAAATAAGGAGAGGTCAAAAGGGGGGAAAAAAGATCTTGAGTAAAAGGAGGCTGCTTATTATTAAAATGAGGCGATTTATTATTATTATTATTATTGCATTACTAGTTTGTGTTGTAAAATGGAGACGGATCAAAGTTTGTTTGCATTCATGCATCTGGTCATTTCCTCTGTACTGAACTGATTCTGTATTCATTTCTTTAAAAACTGGAAATCATTTGTGTCTAAAATGACGTGTGTTTGATTCCTCAGAAAGTCACCTGGATTACAGAGAAATGAAAGAGAAAGTTGTAGATTGTAAGGCCGGTTTTGGCCCTGTTTTCAGAGCAGATAACGCAGGACAATAGCCAGCAGTCTGGCAAGATTCATGGCTGCTGAATAAAGGTGGTAAAAATGTACCCCCGGTGTGTTAGGACTATTTCCTGCCACACAGCTGGCCAGCTGCTTTTGAAGTGAGCATGATTAATTTCCTGACTTTATATACGTTGAATGTGAGCGCCGTTAATGATTAGTCCAAAACATCAGATCATACACTAAATGTTCTGTTGCTCCACACTTCCAGTTTCCATAAACTTTTTATACTAAGCCCTTAATGGCTGGTATTTAGGTGTGATCTAATGTAATGGTTTACAGACTATTGATGGACCTCAGGAAACGCTCAACACACTGCGTTCTCCTGTGGATTTATTGTGACTGACAAAAAAAAAAACTTGTGTAAAATTCAGGACAACATAATACACTTCTCTGAAAGTGAAAAGTAAAAGTGAAATATTTAGCCTTACTGTGTTTGCACACGGAAGGAATGTGACCTCCGCATTTAACCCATCCGTGCAGTGAAACACACACACACCAGTGAACACTAG
>JAOVVF010000042.1:8868431-8888690 GCA_028565595.1 Duopalatinus emarginatus | reverse complement strand
GGGCAGCCCCAAACCACGGCGCCCGGGGAGCAGTTAGGGGAGTTAGGTGCCTTGCTCAAGGGCACCTCAGTCGTGTCCTGCCCTGGGTGGGGATCGAACCCGCGACCTTCCAGTCATGAGACCGGTTCCCTAACCACTAGGCCACAGCTGCCCCCATTTTTCTCTGTAAAATAAGACAATCCCAGTTTTTATATCGGACGAAATTTGTACATCTTGTAAAGAATTACGTTAACGTATCATATTATTGCTTTAAACGTGCACTGATCGCCATAACATAAACACCACCTGCCTAAACAGCCCCACGTCAGTAAGCCTTAGATGGCCATGACCACTTTTGGTAGACATTAACCACTGCATACTGGGAACACCACATATGACCTGCTGTTTTGGAGATGATCTAAGCATCACAATAAGGCCCTTGACAAAATAACCCACATCCGTACACTTTCAACCCCAGCTCTGAGAACTGACTGTTCACTTTCTGTATAATATATCCCACCAGGCACCATTGTAACAAGATAATCTGATCTCAGTCACTTTGACAAGGACCAGATTGTAATGGTTAGATGACTGAGCCACAGCATGTTCCCGGTATTCAGTGGATAGTACCTGTGAAAAGTAGTCCAATGAAGCACAACTGGTGACCCGGCAGCAGGGTCATGGGCACCCGAGGCTCGCTGATGTGTACAGGAAATCAAGGCTAACCAGTCTGGTCTGATCCTACAGAAGTTCCACAGAAGGTAGCAGCTGCTTAGTTCAGTGGTGTTAATGTTATAGTGTGTTTGTATTTATAGTAATTATTACTGTTTTATAAACAGAGCTAGATTTTCTAATGTATGCAAAATACAGATTGTGTGCTGACATGATGTTATGGTTCTGGCCTAATTTAGGGCTGATCGACTGCACATAATTCTCTGCAGCACCACAAATGTCTGCTTATAGATCGTGTAAACACATTATGAACAGTCCAGCAGTTCACAGCTGGCGGTCTTGGTTTTGTGCTCCTATACAGAATGATTAGCACATGCCGTAAAGTCCGGTTGAATCATTTCTTTGTGGTTATTTAGCGCAATCTCTCACCAGACATAAAAGAAGCACAGCATTATATTGTTTTGAACGTTGCAGATTTTAGATAGGTTGATTAATAATTAAACGTTAGATTTCTCACAGGGTGCTCAGTGTTGCCACATGTCACTGGCAAGAAGAACATGTCCATACAGCAAAGTCACCTACTGTCTTTAACCCCTGGTTAAAAACTCGTCTCCTCCACCAGCACTTAATCGAGCAGTGATTATTGTATTTGTGAATTATATTTGTCTTGTTCTTTCAGCTTGTCCATAGTGATTGTTGTAGTTATTGTCTTGTTCCTGCTGCGAGTTGTCTAGTGTAGAAATGTTTAGGACTTTGGTAATTTTTCTAATTAATACTACTTGGCTCTTTCTAGTAGGATTCTGGTTTGAGTTCTTGAACCCTGATCTACCTTCACTAGCTACGGATACTCCAAGAAATCGACTAAGCATTAAATCTGCTAAGGGCGTGTAAGAATAAATGTAAGAATTAAAAAAAAAAAGATCTCCTGACCACATTTTGCTTTGGAAATGTATTGCGTGACCACATTGCTTTCAGAGTAGCTAAATGTGGAACAGAAAACGTTATGCACTCAGGAGAGATAATAAAAGTATATCAGTAGGTAAGTGTGCCCATATAATCACCATTACTGTATTCCAGAGGACGGCCCTGTTTGTTAGCCATGCTAATGGGCTCTATTGTAATCTCAAAAACGAGAGCACGCAATTATTAGGAGTTCCTCTTGTTCCTGTCTCCTAATGTGGCACTGTTTGTCAACTTCTTCTTTACAGTTTGCATGTTACTGGCTAGTAATGAAACTCACAGCATTAACCGGAAGGTAGGGCTTGGTTTTTTTGTGTGTGTTGCTGTTCCGCTTCTCAAGTAGAACTGTATTTGTTTAAACAAATTGACATAATTACTGACACATTGCTGGTTGCATAAAAGGATTTGTTGTGTTCATTATCCGGCTAAATTTTTGGTAGCTTTTCTTATCTCTGAACTCCAGTAAGTGGCAGACGAGGCACAGCAAATGAGAAATAAAGAGAGGTGACATTAGTGACTTTTTATTGTGAGCTAGGGCTGAAATGTTTATTTAATATCCCTGATTTTTCAACTGTAATTGACACACACACATGAAAGAAAGAGGAGAGACTCTCAGGAACACAGACAGTTAAAGTGAGTGCTCATGGTCATCTGTTAAGTATAACGGCTAATTAAAGAATTGGCCAGTCTGTAATGTTTAGCTGTTCTTGAAAGAGCTCTAGAAGTTAAATAAAGTAGTTGTTTTCAAGTTAGCCATCATGGATAACAATTTCTATGCAAATTTTAGATTGTTTGCAGATTGATGTGACTGTAAATCTGGTAGCGATTGTGTCGGACTGCAGAAATACGATAAGGCATGGACTCAACAAGCTTGCAGAAATATTTTGTAGGCAATAAAAACACCGTATGTCGTGAAGGATGCTCCACAGTTCTGAGATCTGGTGACTTTGGTGAGAATGGTGAAACCCCAAACTCCTTTCCTTATTGTTCCTCTAACCATAATTTGGTATCTCTAGATATATGTTGTTGTACGTTGTCCTGTTGAAAGAGGTCAAACCCGTCAGAATCAGTGCAGGACATGCCTGAAAGGAAACACACATAGTGGTCACTTTATGGGCATTTATAGATGTACGAGGGTTCCCATGGAATGCCAGCTAAACAAACCTCATACCATCATGAATTTCCATAGAGGTCAGTCGATTTATATACACGCTGACTAATTCAACCCTGCGACATGCATAGGTGGCGTTGCTATGTACGTCGCACAGGCCCGTCTGTACCCATTTTTCTGTGTGCTAATCATCTTTGTGTTTGCATTCCTCAGACCTGTCGAAGAACCGGCTGTGTGAGGTGCCAGAGGAGTTGTGCCAGTTCATCTCTCTGGAGACGCTCAGCATTTATCACAACTGTGTGCGCTCAGTTCCCTCCACCCTCTGCCAGCTACAGGCTCTCACCTACCTCAACCTCAGGTACGCGCCCAATGCACACACTGCTGAACACAGTCAACAAGTTCTTACCTATAGGAAAGCTGGCTATCAAGCACATCTGTTCACAGCACTTTAGATTTTTAGGTCCAATATGGTGGGGCTACTTATTGGTCCAACAAAAACATTACAGATTCAATGTCACAGCCGACTCTGGTAAAAGCCAAGACTGTGAAATGGGATATGCTGACTGGGGGGGGTGGTATTACTTTCTTACCTGTTTATCAGAGGAACACTAGGGCACTCTAAGCATGTATATGCAGAAAAGGGCAGGTTGAACATTTCTTTGGGTGTATGTCTATACACAAGCAGAAGATGGAAAATAAGCAGTTGCCTTAACGCCTCATAGGAAGAACCTGATATCCTTCACCCTTGCAAACCGGAAGCTTTCATGTAAAGGGAAGATCTGACAGAGAATAAGAAATTAAGAATGTAAAAGCCGCCAGACCGGCACAAAGTCCTCCAACAACTATAAGCTCATACCATTGGATGCCAAAGTATTAATTAAGACATATATTGAGAAGAAATGGCTTGAGTGGCCATTCAATAAAGACACATATCAAACCATATCTCCATAACACTCCAGGTTGACCCACTCGCACCTGTTGTGAGAGGGACCCCCCCCCCCAACCTGTATATGAAACCTGCCATACCACCAGGGCAATAAAACATATCCTTACTGATTGCATGATTATTAGATTAGAGTAGAGATTAGACAACAAGAACATGTACAGAGTTTGCTGAAAAACCTCGCTAGTACACAACTGCGATCCCATATAGAAAGTGAAAGTGAACTATTTGCCTACTGTGCTTGCACACAGAGGAATGTGACCTCCGTATTTAACCCATCTGTGCAATGAAACACACACACACACACACACACACACACACACACTAGTGAACACTAGGGGGCAGTCAACACACTTGCTCGGAGAGGGGGCGGTTGGGGGAGTTAGGTGCCTTGCACAAGGGCACTTCAGTCATGCCTTTCCCTGCGTGGGCTCGAACCCGGGACCTTCCGTTCACGAGACCAGTTCCTAACCACTAGGCGACACTAACCTCTAACAAACAACTTATCTAATAAGATACCTCTCTGCCACGACAATTACCAATGTGTAGCCATGGCGTGAAACCCCAGACAAGCAAGTAATATTTGAAAAGTCCTTATGACCATACCATACCTGTCATTAATGGTACTAGGTGGAGTCTTATAATCTATCATCATTATAAACAATTGTAATAAATCTGTGTTGCTTACAATAATTGCAATTTCTTTTAATTCGTGTCAAAATTAATCAAGTTAATCATATACGTATATGCTGTAAATTTGTGTTTCAGTCGTAACCAGCTGTCCAGTTTGCCCTTGTCAGTATGTGAGCTCCCTCTGTTGCGGGTGCTCAACATCAGCAACAACAAGCTACCAGTCCTTCCTGCTTCCATAAACAGATTAGCACAACTTAGGCAACTGGTACGTACAACTCCACCACTGTAATCAGCTTTTTTTTCTCGTCTTCTCCAGCACCCTGCTTTTTACGGGTGCCGCTAACTTCAGTTCACAGTGTATTTTAGTGTGCTGATAACATATAATTATGTTATTTGATTATTTTTTTAAACCATGGGTCAAAATCTTTTTAACATCACCTTGTGTAATGAAACCTGGAATTAAACCAGCAATAAAACATTTATTAGGAATTTTGGTTAAGATGCTGGATGTAAGATTTGGGAATTTTGTGCTAGGTAATAGGAGGTTGCTGTTGTGTTTGTGGATTTGTTTTATGTTTATTCAGTGTATGATCTGCAAGATCAGTGAAGACGTTTTTTTGTTTTTTTTTTTTATAATTATCAGCTAGCCAATAACAAATCCTAATCCTGGCTTCTGGTTATGCATGGAGATTCTGGTGCAGCTTCACACAAAAATTCGGGGTGTGTTTTTGGCTGTACTTTGTTTGGCTGCCATTTTGAAGCTAACAGCTCTGACTGTGAATTATTGTGGATTCCCAGGGTAACCCACTGCAGCACAGGAAAATCATGTCTTGGAGTGTTTCCTTTTCCATTTTAAACAACATCACCATAAACTCATCTTAATTATCACTATAAACAAACAGCAAATGACTGGGAACAGTATTATTCGTAGCACATGTTGGACTTAACAGACCATCACTGTTGGAAAATCGAACCAGAAATTCTATTGGTTGCTTAATAGGCTTAGTCTCATTTGTTTTTTACTCTACAGTGGACAAAACCTATGGCTCTAGTCCCCCTAAATATTTACTGTATGCGTGTTTATGTGAGTTGCTCTAAGTACATACAGGCAGTGTCTCTGATCTTCTGTTTGCAGGATGTGAGCTGTAATGAGCTGCAGTGTTTGCCGGTGGAACTGGGTCAGCTAGAGGGTTTACGGGATCTGAACTTGAGAAGAAATCAGCTCACCACTCTGCCAGAGGGTTAGTTTATCTCACACACACACGCATGAACACGTGCAAGCCAGAGACCACTGTCAAATCTTTAAACAGATATATATAAGTTATATATAAGTTATATAAGTTTGTCTGTGATTATGCCAGTGCCTCGGTTAAAAAATGCTTAGTACAGTAGATAAAATGCGTAGTTAGAGATGTCTACCAGATTTCCAATTCTGCACTGTTACTACAAATTAGTAGTTCAAATACAAACCCAAGAATGACTGTGACCCAATTTATTTTTTATCTATCTACTACAGAGTTGGCTGAGTTGCCACTAGTCCGTCTCGATGTCTCCTGCAACAGAATTTCCCACGTTCCTGTGTGCTATCGACACTTACGGCATCTGCAGGTTATCATACTCGATAATAACCCTCTGCAGATGCCCCCAGCACAGATCTGCTCCAAAGGAAAGTTTCACATTTTCAAGTATCTGAACATGGAGGCATGCAAAAGGAGCCAGGACCAGCTGGAGAGAGCTCTGCGGCCCAGTGGCTTCAGCAGCTGGTGAGGCCCCAATGAAGGGAGTGGGAAGAAATGTAAATGAAAGAGGTTTTGGTAATGACAACGGAAGGACAAGTTAATAACAAAACTATTTATTTTGATTGGTGGCAAGTTTATTTGCTTTCCTCTTAGAAGGTGCTTAAATCACTTTTTATTTACAGTCACTAACAGTACGAAGTACTGAGAAATAAATATTTGCATATTTCAGTAAGTGTGTGCACACACTGGTGTTCTACATGGAGGACGTGATGTTTTGGAAGTAATTGTCAAGTAAATTTAAACATTTTAGTGCGCTGGTGGTTTTATTAGCGAATGCAAAGGATGAGTGAACTTGTGCTTTAGCAGAACTGAGAAAAAGAACCTGTTTCTCACTCATTTCTGTATGCAGTCTTTCAGATCAGGAGCTGTTCCCTGGTCAGTATGGTGGTCTGGACTCTGGCTTCAACAGCGTAGACAGTGGCAGCAAGAGATGGTCTGGAAATGAGGTAAGAGGAAAGAGCGTGAAACAAATAGAGTGAAACAAAATTCAGCTGCATGTAAATCTGTTTTTGGCCCCACGGGAACATCCTGCCTGTCTCTTTCCAGTCGGCTGATGATTTTTCAGAGAGATCTTTGCGATTGACGGAAATATCCCGCGAGCAGCACAGGGAAGAAGACGAGAGGAACAAGCTGCTGGATACACCCAAAGGTACTAAACATCCAATATGTTGACAAAAGAGAAAGGATGTGTGAGCACACACATTTACAGAACTTCCCTTTCTTTTTGTCTCAGTATTGTCTTGTTCTTTATCCTGATTTGTAGTGAATGGAGAAGTAGAGCAGGTGGATTTCATTGACAGCAGTTTAACAGAAGAGGATGAGGAAAGCTGCAAACCAGACACTCCCAGTCCTCCACAGTCATCACTCATGCAGGCAAGAAGATTAATCATTCATTCATTCATTCGATTTGTTGAGCTTTTCTTCCACAACACCACGCGTAAAATATTTATTGATACGGTATAAATCATTACCATAGAGTGAATATCTGTACTCTTATTTGTTCTTTCGCATTGTGTCTTTCAGGGGAAGATGGAAAGCAGGTCCACGCCCTCGCACAGCCCTGATTCAGTTGGCAGCAGGTAAAATTGTTTGCACACAGCACTGGAAGCATGAGCTCATCCCTGTGAATTCACAATACACCTCTAGTTCCTATTGTATGAGAAATCTAAAGCTCAAACTGCTTTTCGAGTCTAAAACATGGGCTGTTACCATGTGTTGCTGCACTTCTGTGTATTATTGTATACAGTAAATATCCCTGCAAGCCAAAAGCATTTTGGACAAACGTAACTTTTTTTTTTTCTTGTTTAGTTTTCGCCACTTTTTGTGTCTTACTCTTACTTCCTATCTAAACCTCTCTCACATGTTTAACAAGGTCAGCCTCTTGGTGTGTGTTTGAGAAGCTGGGAAAAGTCAACAGGGATATTTATATTAGTTTCCTCCCAGAATGCAGGCCTGCCTGACTGTAAACACAAGTCTAGGTTCGTTCAGGCTATGGCTGTAGTAGAAACTACTAGTGCACACAAAGTGACATGAGCGGCTTGATTCATGACCGTGTCTTTCTACAATTTTTATGTAGAAAGACACGTATGTATGTATTTGTTTGGTTAGTAATGTTTATTTTTTCTTTTTTTTTCAGCTAAAATTCCCAGTTATTAATTATTACTGCTTATTTATTTTATGATTACCTATTTAGCATTAGATACTCATGTCAACCTGTAAAATGTTAGTATGCCAGTCATTCACGAAATCTATACAGGATAATATAGAAACATTGTTCAATTGCCAGATCAGTTTAATTCAGTCAGGCCTTGGATCCAGACTGCTGAAGGTCTGATTGGCCGTCTGCAATTCAGTGTATAAGCAACCAGGGGTAGGGCTGTAACGACTATACAAATCCACACTTTGGTTCAGACCTGTGATAAACTTCATATCTGTGTTTTATTAAATCACCAACATCTGCAGGCCTGATTACTTGATCATGATTATACCAAAACAGTCATGTGACACAGCTGAAAGACAATAATATAGGTATAATCTGTAAAATTTACTAAATATACAGCTTGTCCTAACATTAAATGGAAAAGGTGTTTTGTGATTTACACGTGTTGTAGTGTTAATCGTGAGTACAGTCGTTACAGTAATAACTGTAGAAATGAGTGTGTGAGACAGGCATCATATCAAGCAGAGCTGTGTGATGGTGATTTTTAGCACCCAAAAAAAAACATCAAAGGGAATAAACTAACAGAAAAGTTGCCTTCACTTGCTCAGCACTTTCACCTCAATCAAGCTTGAAGATCAAGTTCACAGTTTGATCGTGTGTGTATGTGTGTGTGTGTGTCTCGCAAACCCTGCACTGTAGCACACTCTCTGTCTTCCGGAACCACGACACAAGACTGTAGACTGTGTATATCTGATTCAGTCTTGGTTTCAAAATCATCACAGCCAGCCAATCAAGAACCAACTGTTTTTGTGCCGACCATCAGTCTGGACATTATTCATATAACATACAGCGGTGAAGAGCATTACTATCACCATTTCCAGTGAACATACTTATATGGTCTGCTTAGAGTAAAACAGGTTTTGTGCGTGTGTGTGTGTGTGTGTGTGTGTGTGTTTGCAGACTTCACTTTCAGCTGAGCTTGAGATTTTTAGTTCCAGTCATAAGACTCAAAACCTCTTAACGCTGCCACAAACATTTTTTCGAAGACAGGACGTTCTAGCACTTTTGTTGAGGATATAATTCTCCTCTCTGCAGGAGGAGTGTTGGCAGTGACAACGCTGATGCAGGCGCTCCGTCCAGTCCTACGCTAGAGGAGAAGAAGAGGCCTGGCACACTGCAGCTCTGGCAGGAGAGGGAGCGTGCGCAGCAACAACAGCGAGAGCGGTGAGTGCAGATTACACTGGGGTGTAGCAGAAATCTAAAACCGAGAAGACATCTATTCAGGAAGCAGAACAGACGGGACAGGGATATAAAGGGTTTGATGGTTTTATGACTGGACGTGGAGACAAATGCATCAAATAATATATCAAATCGCATCATAGCATGCGTCACCTACTCGTGAAAAAATGAATGTATTTCAGCAGTACAAGTGGTTTCAAGAAAGCATGTACACAAATCATTCTTTATTATTAAGTTCACTGTAATAAATGTGTGCCTGTTTTTGTTTTCTTCCAGTCTGCAGAAGACAGCAGTGAGAACAGGAAGTCAGTCAGCAGTAACAGGCAAACAGGCAGGAACAGGAAGTGTCTCGTGGTAAGATGGCTGAGGCCCTGTGTAGTATTTACAGTGACGCTGTGTTCACTGTCTCTGTTGACAGTTAGCGTGGTCATTGACTTCTGGGGCATTTGTTTAAATGCTAAAAGGAAACTGTGGGTCTAAGTGAAAGTTTGAGTCCATCCTGTGTGTTAATGGATGAAAGTGCAGAAGCTCTCTTACTATTCTGACCTTCTTTGTCTCCCTCTAGTGGGGACTCTCCAGACAGCAGTGCTGCTGTCAACGGTCTACGCCAAAGATCAGTGGTGAGTCTTGTTTACTCTTGTCTGTTTTTGTGTCTCTCCTCATTTTGCTTATTCCTTGTCACTTAATTTTGTGTCCTGTGCCCTTCTTTTAGACTGTGGATCAGATTTATCCAATATCCCTCCAACGCTCAACAAGCCGCACAGGTGCAGCACCATCTCCACACATTTGTGCTGAACAAATAGTTTATTCTGTTTTATTTTTATGGGAGCCAAACAGAGAGAGAGAGAGAGAGAGAGAGAAGGAGAGAGAGAGAAAGAGATGTAACCTGTCACATTGTCTTTTTTTTTAATTATTATTATTATATCTAGACGCCCCCTCCTCTAAGCCATGTTCTCCTACTGGCAGTACTCCCAAACCCAACAGCTTCCTCTTCCGCACATCTTCACGCTGCAATGTCAAGACTTCAGGTACACACAAGTTTGTGGAATGCACAAATAACACCATAAACAGGAACTGTTTAGCCATGCAGCCATATTAGTATGATTTGTAGTATCATTAGTGATTTATAAAGTGAATCACCTTTTTATGGAGTTTTAAAATGTTTTATAAAGCTGTAATAATGTTGTTCATACCAGAGCGCTGCTAAATTCTCAATTCTGATTGGTCAGAATCTCTTGATACATTTTCTATAACAAGCAGTTCTAACACTCAGCTTTACACAATGATTCAATATAATTGGGCTAAAACTATCCATTACATTAAGTGTAATGGTGAAGTGTAATCTGTGAGATGTTTCTTTAGCAGTTGTGGAAGGAGGCATCAGTGTCTGTGTTTTGTAGCAGTTAAATATATGAAACCTTCCTGCGTTGAACGTAACTATTAATGGACAAAAATCTTTACGTATCATTCTTTACCGAATAAAACAAAACATGTTTATTAATTAATGGCTCTGGTAGAAGAGAAATAAACCACTCCTTTAACACTCCCTCTTCTGGGAACATAAACGTAATCACCAACTGGTGTTAATGGGCTAGAGGACATTTAACACAGACTGCACATGCAAAACAATAAGCTGTAACGGTGCTCTAAGCAGGCAGATGTGCAGGAAGTGTGCAGATTTTTAAAAAACACAGCATTGCTGCACTTTATACTTTACACCAATGTTATACCCAAGGTCATGTTACTGTCGCAGCACTGTGCTGAGAACTATCGATCACCAATGTATGGCCAGGGATGGTTTTTTATTTCTAATTATAGGTGAGCTAGATACCAACAAAGTGTATAGATATAGGTGTACCTCATAAACCAGTTGTGTGCCAGGATCCAAATTGTATTATTACTCTGTGGTTAAACAATACTCACACAAACAATGTGTGTGTGTGTGTGTGTGTGTTTTAGGATCAATGCAGTCTCTTGCTGAGTCCGGTCGCAGTGAGTCCCGGTCCACACTCAAATCACCACGAGAGGAGAGAGCAGAAATCTCCCATTTACGAAAGGTCAGGACCACCACTTTTCTGTCCATGTTTTTTCGCTTTCAGTTTCAACATGACCAGTGAACACTTTGTACAAGACTTTGATATACTTATATTTCCAGATCTGTTATATCAATACACGACAGCAATAAACTATGACTTGGGACAATTTTGGTTTCAACAGATTCCATATTTCATAAACTGTAGCTGAAGTCAAAATGTATTTATTTTTGGGTAGGCTGATTCCTTTTGGGAGAAAACTCAGTTTAAAACAGAGACTTGTTTTAGAGATATCCATAGAAAATGAATAAAAAGAGCATTACAAATAAACAGAGTCAGTGATGCCAAAAAAATGTATGGAACAGTGACATCCGAAATGCGTCGAACTACTTAACATAACTAGTGATTAACTAGGTATATCAGTATGTTTACATACAGTTAAATACCAAGACTTGTTGATAATTGTTAGGCTCCAAGGGTGGAAGGACAACATGAGGGTGTCCATGTTGCATGTTCAGCCGTACTAGTATAAGAACAGCAACATTAGTGTCACCACTAATAGTGATAATGTGGATCCTCTCCCACTTTCTGTTCGGTAAGAATTCATTCCATGGAGTCAGTTACTTAATAATGCACCGGATTACCCCTCAAGGTCATCTCATTCCTCACGGTGCCATTTTGGCACTGACAGCATCATCTAATATCTCTCTCTTCTCATCCTCTCTCCATCTGTTAGTCCCTGGAGTCTGCTCTAAAAATCACACTTCCAGAAGATCTCGGTGAAGCGCTGTCAAACGGCAGTATCCTCTGTCAGCTGGCCAATCACGTACGCCCTAGGTCGGTGTCAATCATCCACATCCCCTCCCCTGCTGTGGTGAGTGCTCAGGGATATCGATTCGACTCCCTCTTTAGTCTACTCAAGCATTCATGTGACCAAAACACTTATGACTTTGTTTTGCAAACTTTGTTCCCTTTTAATCCGTTCAGCCAAAACTTAGCGCTGCCAAGTGTCGTCTCAACGTCGAAAACTTCCTCGCTGCCTGCCGCAAGCTGGGCGTTCCTGAGGTAAATGATTTTATCAGAAACGTTCTTTGCTTTTCTGCTCTGCCTTAAGTGTGCATTTCTTGATATGTGTTTAATTGTCGTTGTGTTACTCAATTCTGTCTGCTTTATACTTCTCACTTTTTCTTTTCTGCTTCCTGACGTTCAATTCCTCTTATTACTTTCCTCTGCTTTCTTATTTGTATATCTTTTTTTTTTTTCAACTGTTTGTTCTTCTATTCTGCTGCCTCATTCTCGCTCCTGCTCTCTTTCTTTGTATATCTCTCTCTCTCCCAGATGGAGATGTGTCTAGCGTCTGATATCCTCTGCAGTAAGCTGCGTGCAGTGCAGCGCTGCGTGGAGTCTCTCTTGTCGATAGGAGGAGAAGGAGGAGGAGGAGGAGAGGAGTTGAAGGAGGAGATCAAAGCACACACTTCCCCTCTCTCTCCCTTCTCCCTCATCCCGACCGGCTTCTTGCTCTTCTACTGCCTCGTCATGGGCCTGCTCTACCTGCTCTACCACCACCTTACTGCATAAAGCGCATACGTGTGTGTTTACATGTGTCAGATCTAATCAATGTGTGTGCTTCCACATGTAAATAAGACTTTACAGCAGGGCGCCTCCACAATGTGGCGCTGCCTGACATGAGATGGAGACACGCCATAAGTAGAGCTAGCTGCACCGCTATCCAGACAGCCTGGCAATGGCACGCGTACATACTTACACGCCACTGTAGGCTGCAGTGAGTAGATGTGGAACCGGCACAGTGGTTGTTTTATGCTGTATCTGTCTTAAGCAGAATTGTATATAAAAATACTTAATACTGTTACAGGTTTATGGACAGAGAGACTTTGATAGGATTGCATTTTTTTTAACTACAAAACAAACATTTTTATATAAGCTCCCCTGAAAAAAAGAGCCTTATTTATCAGTTTTTTGTCTACTACTTGGTTACGCCACCCCTCACCTTAATAACAGCACTACTCTTGTTAGGTTTGGAAACCTGCACCACATTAGACCCTCTAACTCTGCTAGACTTGGTGTACACTACATTACTATTTCACCTGCTGTTGTAAATAGTAAATAGTCCCACCCACTGTCCAGCTCTAGCCTATCACACGTCAGACACTAATTGGGGACTGTGAGTGCATGCTTTCTCTCACAGTCTCTGTATCTTCTTGAACTGCTGCTCATGGGCAAGGCAGTTGAACAACACCGGAGGAAAGCACTATCTGCCCTCTTACACATACGAGCTCACATGACAGGCCTTCGTCACCCTGATTGTCAGGCTGGAGAGTACTTTAAGAGTATGGAGTCTTGGCCTTGGATGGCTGTGGCTACATTTAGATTCGAATTTGTAACCACCTGATGATGACATTTCTGTTGTGTCACTCAGAAGGCACAGTATTCTGTGCAGAGATGCCTGTAGGTATGTAGCATTTATGATTTCTGATCCCTTGCTAAAGCAGTGGTCTGAGCATATGTGAGTAAAATTCAGACCAAACACAAACTGTGTACAGGGGAAAGGACACTTACTTTGCATTGACTTTATCTAGGTCGTGTGAGTAAGAGACAGGATTTGGCACTGCAGGTCATTCAGTAATATAAACAGCAGGATGAAATATGCAGTGCCGTTAAATGTTCTCTTTTACGTATGTATTGTGTAAGACGTATTTAATTTTTCTTTTTGTTTTTATCTGATAAGATCCTTTGATCAGTAATGAAATTCAAACACAAGAGATTTTTTGCTTTAAACCTTTTACTGTTATCACAAACCCACCCTGACCTTGGTCATACGCTGGAGTTTACACATTTCTCTCTGCTTGTTAAGACTCACTTGTTCACACTGTCAACTCCTCTGTCTATAGGATTGAGGTAAACTTTGCAGGTGTGCGATCGTTCTTGTTGATTTGGTCCTGTGAGTGTTAGTTGAACCTGAAGCAATGAACCTCAGAATCTGCTTGAGAAACTGACCTTGATTTAAAGACGTTACCTTCGTCTGTGTGCTGCTATTGATGGATACAGATGAGTTGTTTTTTTGTTGTTTTTTTTTGTCTGGGGAGCTTATTAAAACCCTTAAAACGATTCCGTCTATCACGGCAGGACGATCTTAATCAGAAATAGTCTGTTTTAAAGTGGTATTTATCTGTTCTTAGTGTCCACTTCCCAAAGGGCTTCGCCACCGCTTTGCCTTAGCTTACACATGGGATCGAGCTTTGAGGATGGTGTAGTGTTTGTACGTGTCCCTCGGGAAGAGCATGGTTTTTTTTTTATTTAGCCACCGGCACAAATTATAAAATCCGCTCACATCTTGTTCAAAGGGCTTGAAATCTTTTTAACCACTTTGTCTCAGTGCTTGCATATGTAAGTGCCTGCAACGTCTGACTGATGCTACTGTTACAAAACTCCACCGTCCGTGTCCATTCCAGTCCCTCTGACCCACAGCATGTGTGTAATATAAATGAAATTTTTCGGATGCTGTTTGCAAATAAGTATAAAAGTATTAAAGACCCTGTCCTGATCGTTTAGAGTTATTCAGTAAGATTATTTATTTTAAATATTGGGGTCGAGAGACTGGAATGAAACGTTCGCTCTTCGTTTCTTTGTTTCGTCCTGTTGATTGACTGTGACCACCAGGGGGCAGTGGTGTCTCACAACTGCACCCAAAGCTAAATGTCTCTTATGGTACAGAAGTAATGTTTCAGAATTCTGATGTATGTATGTATGTATGTGTATTGTTTTGGTCAGCTTGCTATGTAAGTTTAAGTTATTGTTTATTTATTTATATGCATTCCTGTGTCGAGCAGCAGTATTGGGTGAAACACGGCCTCGCAGAGCGTTTCCATATTGCTTGTCAGGTTTAATATGTAAGTTTACACAGATTATCTACTGCGTTCATTAAAAAAAAAAAAAAAAAAAAGAGTCGCAATGTCAAATACAAGAACATTTCCTACTTGAGTAAATACCAACGCCTGTCATTGGTGAATATATCCAAACAAAACCAGTGAGTTAATGAAAGCTGTAAATTCTCCTCAGTGGAATACCATCCTATTAAAACCTTCTTAAGCTTCTTTTTAAATGCCTCAGTAATGTTGGTTTTAGGCCCGTGAGTACCCATGTTTCCTCAGTACTGTCTGCTGCTGTTGCTTTTGTGTTCCCTGCATACTTAATGTGATTTAGCAGCTTTGCAGACAGTTGACTAACGAGCAGACGCTCATCTGGAGAGAGTGATAAGGGCACATGGGAGAGAACGGAGGGAAAGAGAAGGAGGATAGGAGAAGCACGAGGGTGGGCTGATAGGATAGGGAATGTGAAGAGGAAAAAAAAATGAGAGAATGTGGAGGAAATGGGTTCTTTTTCACTTTAACTAATTTGACGAATCCTTCCCAGTAATGCCTTGTAATGTCTTAAAACATTTAAAACAAGCTTTCTCAAACCTTCAGAGTGCACAGATGTCTTCTTCAAATCTTCTCATGATTTCCCACCTCTAAAAATTGTAGTTTTTATCACATTTGCAGTCCACACAGATGAAATTGCCTGAAGGGTAGACTGTGTCTAAAAGCCATGATGCTTATTCAGAGCAGGGATGTTGAAGAACTACCCACAAATGCTGCCCTTTTTTTGTATTTTCTTTCTTTCTTCCTTTTTTTTTTTTTTTTTTGTCAGAGCAAGATCTGCAATAATGTTTCAACCAAAATGTCTCTTAGGGTGAAGCGAGTTATGAAAGCACCAAACTCACTGGAGTTGAATTTTGAACTTTTAAAGAAATTGTTAAGAAGCGAGATGTATTTTGTTATATTTATATCCCTCATGTATTTAAGGAGGTCAACTGTAAGTTTATATAGATTCAGATTTTTTTTGCTGTAATTATTAAAAAAAGAAAAGTAAAAGCATTCTCTGTGCTGCTTCCTTTTCTGTTTTCGCTTTATGTTTTGTGTGTTTTTTTTTTTTCTCAAGCCAATCATCTTCCCTCAGGTGTCTGTTGATAGCTTTAAAGTCTCTAGCCATTGTGTTTGCTTTTTACCGAGGTAAGTGTTAAATCCATCCTTACTGCTAGGTGAAGGAAAAGGGATTGTGCATGAGTGAGTCTAGATCTTGTTCAGCTTGTGAGGATACACTGATTGGGGAAAAGCAACACACTTTTCCTTTCTTGCTACAAAAAATCATGCATGGCTGTTAAAGCTTGAAATGGAGGCAGTGGGAAAGTCGTCTCTGTGGAAGTTGATATTGGGTAGTGTGCATGTTGTCTGCTGCTGCTTTCTCTCGTCCTTTCTGCACAAAACATGTTTACTGATTAAAGTGTCTTTCATCTCCAGTCCTGCACTACCATGTCCTGTTAAGCTCTCCGGCTATTCATAAAGCACTGCCCGAACTTGATCTGGTGTGTGAGAGCTGTGAAGGGAAAAGCGCCAGAGAGAAAAGTGTGCAGTGTAGGTCCCTCAGGACTGGAGCTGAAAAACAGAAATACAAATTCTTATCAGTGTGTTGTGGTGTTGTCTGCACTAATCTGTATGTTTGGCCTTGGTGCCTCATCATATCTTTCCTATTTCTAACCTGTCCTCAAAACCCCACCAGGACTCCCTGTGTCCAGCTCAGCTAATTCTGGAAGATGAAGGACTGAGCCGCATCGCTCACACTGTCCAGACTCTGCTAGAGCTGCCTCCGTCAGGACCCCGCCGCTGCTCTCTTCAAATGCCTGTGCAAACCAGCAACAGCTCATAACGTCCAACTTCAATACAAGCCATTACATTTACATTTACGCCATTTGGCAGATGCCTCTTATCCAGACCGACTTCTGAGGTTTCAGCCATAACCCTTTGAACACCTTCACTGTTTTAATATATTAAAGGACCCGGTGCAGTCCAGCTCACCACATGATCCACATGATGTACAGCTGCCTGGGGGTATAGTTCAAATTTTTATTGTGGTCCACTGTGTGCATCCAGTGGACAATTCAGAAATATTAAAGAAGATGAACGGAAATGTAAAGCTGGTAGTGTGAATTTGCCCCTGCCGAATAATTGCCTCGCCTCAACATGATGTATGGTGTGCAAAATATTTATTTGATAGGGAAATGAGCTTCATTGCTGAGGTGGTGCTGGTGAAGTTGTTTTGTTGGTGGTTGTTTATACTTGGGGAAAATTAATAAGGGCTGTAATCAGAGCTCTACAACAATGCAAAGTTAATTGATTTTCCACAGGTAATTACTCTTGCATAGAGTAGTCATGGCAGTCTGCAGATAAGCCTGTAGTCATTAGAGAGCTATGATAAGCTAAAGAACGCTCACCGGCACCAAAAAGTATATGGTGATTTAAAGCATTTGTATAATATACAGTAACTTGATGATGTGTATATTGTATTCCTTTTCGACCCACGTGCTGGAGTTGAAACGAAATAAAGCAATTAGCTTTGTTCAGGGATATTTATAGCTGTACTATAGGAGCTATAGAGAGAGCACAAGGCCTGAACCAATCAGGGTTTTACAGTAAGCAAGCCTGCAGTCAGAGCCTCTGTCTGAATGCTTTGTTCAGGTGCGAGACCCATGTGCAGTCAGTTCTGTTGTATTTGTGTAGTACTTTGGCACAAAACAGCTTTACAGTAATCTGAACTCAACAACCTGTGGAGCATTTAAAGAAACCTTTAGCAAAAAATAATGCAGAATTTATGTTTTGAAATATTTTTAGCTATTATTTTGTTTTCTTAAACAAAAATCAGAAAGTAAGTGGTGTGCAAAAGAAATTAAACTATTTGCACATAATAGGATGTCCTTTTCTTTTATTAAAAATAGAGCACATTCTCTTCTGGGTAACACTGAATAGTGTAGAGAAATAAAGTCAAACACCACTAAATGTGGTGGAATGTTCAGTATAAAACATAGACTGAAGTGCAAAAAAAAAACAGGTACTTCATGAGCTTGTGGAAATATTCTGTAGGTAATGAACACCATACTTCCTGCAAAACGGTCCACAATTCTCTGGTATTCTAAGTATGTAGGATTTCTGTATTCCACAGCACACTTCATGGCATCCCAGATGTGTTTGATAACACTGAGATCTGATGATTTAAATGGGGAAAACCCTGATTTGGCGTCTCTAGACATGTGTGGTGGCCCTGTTAGAAGAGTCCAAACCCATCAGAATGAATGCAGGACATGAACGGGTGTAACTGGGTCAGGAAGGAGGCACACATAGAGTTCACCTAAAGACAGAGACGTGTGTAGTCCCATGGAATGCCGGCTAAACAAACCGTATGACATTATGGCACCACCACCAGTCTATGTATTTCGAGTAGGCTTGGATGCTGGGATGAGCACAGGACAGTCTTTATGATTACAGTGAATCTGCAGTATTTCAGAGAGATTATCCACTGAGGCAAGAGGGAGTCTTGTATAGGAACTGTTTTTTGGCAAGTCTAAAACTTTACCGGTATCCATATGGGAGCATCTAATACAACAGAAGGTGAGTCATGAGTGCAGAATTAGAACATCAGGATGTTCACATGAATGCACTGCATAAAACACAGCAGCGTTTCAAAAAAAATGAAAAGGAAAAATAATAGAGCCAGCACCTAGTCCACAAATAACCTTTTCTATCTCACCACATTTTTTTTGTTTCACTGGGAATACTTGACAAACAAAGAAAGTTAATCGGATATCTTAATAAGCTGGAAAACAAACATAGCTGCTTTAAATTTCAACTGTACAGCAATTGCTCCATTCTAAATTCCCTGAGCTGTAGTGCAGAGCCGAAGGATACGTGTAACCATTACGATTGTTTTAATGAGCCATTCGTTCTGGGTAACAAACCAATACGAACTAGGGGCAAAGCACATGTGAGAGGAACTCTCTAATTACCACTGCAATGATTTAACACCTGATTGGTTCATAAATATGGATTGGGGTTTAGTGTACACCAGTGGCTTTGATTAGAGCCACATGCAAAAGAAATATGGATATAAAGTGTATTCTGCCTGCATCTGTGTGAGTACAGCAGAGAACATCTCGTTATAGCCCTTATACTTATACTAAAAATTATACTCACTTTATAACAGCTCTCTAGGGGCCGCAGTGGGTCAGTACATTAAGAAGGTTGGGGGTTCGAACCCTGCCATCAGGTTGCTGTAGGGTCCTTGAGCAAGACCCCTCATCAACCCAGCCACCAGTAGTATCAGTCCCAAGCAAAGTTAATGCTAGTCCTGTGCAAGATTAAAACTTGACTCCAAGAATAGGAGCAGCTTAAGGGGAAAATCATCCTGTGATTTGATCTTTGAAGTTAGACGTCTAGATGGATAGGGACATTTTCCCCTGTTCACTGGGTGAGCAGCACAGAACCAATTGAAAACAAACACAACCCGGTTTTCCAAACACAGTACCGTGTTAGGAATACTGAGATCATTACGCCATCTGTTTTTGACCTTGGGCATGTATAAGCTGCTCAGTCTCACTGATCCCCTACTCATCACATATTGATCCTACATGGCCCAGGTGTCTCCGCTGCCAGAGAGCTTGAATACATAGGTAAACACAACACAGGCATTCGTGTTGGTGTATGTGGAAAACTGGCATTCCAGGTGCTCTGGACATAGTAGGAAGCACATCAATTTTAAAAGCATATGGATTTTCATGTTTTTCAGCAAAAATTATTCACGTGAGATTACATGTGGAAGATGAAATAACACGTCCTGCATGTGAAAAATGTCTGAAACAATCGAATGTGGAGAAAGTCACAAGTGAAAACGAATGAAAGCTCAAGAAATTGCACTTAAAAATAAAAGAATAATGTAAAAAAATAACAGGATCAGCGTTATTGAATATCCATGTGATATTGAATATCCATGTGATATTGAATTTTTAATCAGTCAGTGAATAGTGTGGGTAAATAGCATAGAAATAAATGAATAATAAAAAAAAATCACATGAAAATATATCAATCAGAAGAAAAAATGTTACGTTAAAAAGGAATTGTGTAAAAAAAAAAGAAAGAAAGAAATAAAAAGTGTGTGTGAATCTTATCCTGTCTAGTTTAACACTGTGACTCCTGATTACTCACATATGGAGTCACATATGAAGTCTAAGTGACTCCCCTGTAGGGGATGTGTGATGAAAAACTCTATTAAGAGAAAATCACAGACAGATTTGCTGATGATCCCTAATGGACCTGTATATTACATTTTGGGTCTGTAAAAATATA
>JAOVVF010000042.1:8845818-8856385 GCA_028565595.1 Duopalatinus emarginatus | reverse complement strand
TAATGAGCAAGCCGGTGGCGACAGTGGCAAGGAAAAACTCCCTGAGATGACAAAAGGAAGAAACCTTGAGAGGAACCCGACTCATAAGGGAACCCATCCTCATTTGGGTGACACTAGTGTGTGTTTCACTGCTTGGATGGGTTAAACACCAAGGCCAAGCACAGTCGGTCCGTCATTTCACTTCCATTATGGTAGCTCTCAATAAAATATCAGCTCAAATCTCTGGTGTCAGTGTAACCACCAGGTCGAGGTATGGATCAGGAATGGAACAAAAAGAGCCATGAGACCTGGTGTTTTTAATTATTATTTTTTTATGCAGACAGAAACAGGTGGTCAGATATAAATATCACAGGACAAATGAAGGCTGGAACATTAACATAGAAGAGTACTGCAGGTTGCTTGCACTGCACCAGGCAATGTGTTTGCTATGTTCATTCATTCATCTTCATTAGATGCTTTAGTCTGGTCACTGTCGCTGTGGTTTAAAAGACTGATCTGTTTTAGATTTTGGGGAATAGAACCAGGTGAGACTGTGCAAACTTTTATTTGGCAGGAGTGGGATTAGAAAACACAATTCTACACACTCCTAATGTGTGTTGAAGTGTTTTAGGGTTGTGGCATTGAATGCAACACTTAGAGGAGAGGCTGTTTTATATTTATAACTTATTTTAAGTTATTTTATAACTTTATTTTTTCAGTTCAAACCACCTAGCTTTCTAACTTTAGCTACTCCACAGTCCCCAGTCATACCTTTAATAGGAATGCAAGCATGATTTTCTTTCAGTCTCAGGTTTTTAGCAGGCTTAAATCAGCTTGCAACTTGAAAAAAAAACCTCCAGCATTTTATGTCTGAGATATTGCTATAAAAAGGGAAAAAGAAATTGAAAAAAAAAAGAAAAATGCACCACCTACAGATGCAGCTAATGGAGCTCACTGTGTAAGATGCTGGACATTTCAAAGTCACTGAGCACAAGGTTCACGCGGCCAGAGCAGACCTATGTTATAAAGCAGAACCGGACTAGTTGATGATCAAAACAGAAGGTTTGGCCTCCTGGTTTTAGCCATCCCTCCCAGCTGCCTGTCTTTAAGCGCATCACCCAGCAGGAAGCTGAACTCTCCCCCCCCAAAAAAAAACACAGACAACAGCATCAGCTTTATGCACACTTTAAAACGTGCAGTGTTATAGAACGTCCCGTTTATAGCTGTATTATATCTTTTTGGCAGTTTCATTTCTAATGAGTGCAACTGGTCTCAGATCAGTGGCAATACACGTACTACACAGATGGAGAGAGAGCGAGAGAGATACGGTGTTAAATTGCACTGTAAAAAGAATCTCCCATTAAATTGTTTTTCTGCTTATTGAAACCGATAAAAAGATTCGATATTCAAGGTCAAGGAAAATGGTGAGGTGATTCAAGCTGCGTCTTATTTCAACATTATGCTCAGATAATGTGAAATATTTCTTTTTTATATTGTGATTAATTATTACTAGGAGAAAGAGAAAATAAAGCCAGATGATGGACTGATTCTTTTAGGGTTAGATCAACACCACACTAGCTGGCTGACTAGCTTTTTTATGAAAATATGTTTAAATCAAAAACAGAATTAAACATTTTATGAAAATCTGATTACATGTTCTTAATCTTGTATGTGTCACTATGTAGAGTGACATGTTTCTTGTCCAGTCAGCAAATCTGACTTATAATCATATACCAAAAGGTTTAAACCGACATTCAACTTTACATGAAAAATCCAAGACATAAAGCTGTCAATATGTCTCAAAAATGAATGCCCACCAACCTCAACCTTATGACTTAGTCTGCCGATGTAATAAAAGTCTTTTCTGACTCCTTACTTGACTGAATGATACAAACCCAGTGATAAACTACAGCTTTTTTGTTGTTATTAGGTCAAAAGCTTGTGAACCCTCAACTTATGTTGCACTCTCTTACCTTTTATGTCGTCTTACAGCTGTCTGGAAAGCGTCCACACATATCCATTTATCTCCCCTGACTTTTTATGAAGAGACGCTTGCTAGCACCTATACTTGAATCACACTTCTTGTATCTCACGATTAGTATCCAGCATCTCAGCAAACGGGCCATATTTCACTTAGATCACATCAGTAACACAGTGTCCTGCCTTGGGGCCTGTTTAGGCGTCTTGGTAATGGCTTGGAAAATGTCCGTGTCAATAAATCTCTCCTGTGTGTGCCCATAGCAAGCTGTCCCACTGGACCACTCCGAAGCCTCATGCTCTCCAAATACATTACTCTCTGGAAAGATAAGATGACGGCTTGTAGAAATTTCATTTTATATTCGCTGAAATCTCTTATAGAGTGAGGTTTTGCAATGCACAGCAATGCACCATATGTGTGAAGTGTTTTTAAAAATGAGTGTTCAGGAAACGTCACCATCAATGTACGGTATTTGTTCTGCTTCACTCACTGTTAGACATCTATGCTGTTAAAAGGAACATCTCCAGTATATGCTTTAGACAGTATGCTTAACTTCTTGCTTTAAAATGTCTTTAGATACACACAGCAATCTGAATAAACCTTTATAAACAACCACACAGTTTTAATAAAAACTTATAATGGTGCATTTTATATAATGAATGCAAAAATACATACAGCAAAAGACACATTAGATTGACACTCAACATAAATTCTTTGGCAAATTAACACATAATTAATAATAGTCTTAAAAAAATGTAAACACGACAATGGCATAACACAACAGCAACACTTCGTACAGGAAAATTGTAAAGTAAAAAAAAAAAAAATAATCAAGGATTTGGCAATGTGACACTTCTTATGAAGCATCTTGTCTAAATCTGCATTTTGATCCATGCAAAATCCGGCCCCCTTGGACACTGGGCTGGATTGTACTCAGGCTTAAATAAGCAAGGCCTAGAAGGTCCCGGCCTTAGCACCGTACATTTCTCCTCTGCTTTTCCCACAAAATTCCAAATCTCCCAAATGAAGGCCTTTATATAGTGCAAATAGGCTTGCTGCTGCCTTTAATGATGATCCTATGAAGGTCATTTTTGGAAAGGGGACTGTGAGACTGTGTTTGGTTTGGGTCCTGAAACAGGTCTGCAAGAGAACAAAAACATATCAATAAAACATAAATGTTCCGTTCCTAAGACTGACTTTATAAAACTCACTATCCTTCTTACTGCTTGTATCTAACAACTACAAGAACTTTTCTGAAGTTTAAAAAAAAACTGTACTTGAAATCATTTGTTCCTATAGTCGCGGTTTGAAATGGCACACTCCTGTGTATATGCTTATAAAAGATTTAAAAAGCGTGTGCACACTCTGCGGGTTCTTCCCTAGATTTGCTGTTGACATTTTAAGATGCACCACAGAGGTGAGAGATGTGATTATTGTGCATCTTTTAGATGCTGACCTTGGCTCTGTCTGAACTCGACCAAGCCGTTCTTTTCACACCTGTCCTGTTTATTCCCATGTCAACTGAGGCAAAATAATAATCACGCACTGTGTGAACTGCCACACATAAAAATCGCCGCAAATACAAAATGGATGTCCCAGCAAGCTTATCAAAATAAAATCCCGTTCTCCCAGCATGTGGTTGATTTTTTTTTTTTTCCAGACCATAGTTCTGGTGATCATGTATTTCGGTGGCTGCTTCACAGCCTAATTCATATTTCATTGCACAGTGTTGATGGAGTCGCAGCCTTTTGCACTGATATGAGATTTGCTTTTCAATTTCTATACTATGGGTGCAGGTAGGGAAAACTGTATGAGAGGGCAGCTTCTACACCGACTTTCAGTCCTCTGTGGGGAGACGTAAAGCAGTCTTATCTATGCGCTTAAGCGCTTTATGCAGTGGTGACTGAGTTCCAAGGATTGTATCGATGGACATGTGGAAGGATAGCGATCAGCTGAAAGTTTGAATAGAGGCACAGATGTTCCTTTTGACTTAATACTCTGTGCTTTTGTGTTCGAAGATAACACGCTGACGTGAGGCTTATTATAAAGCGCTGGCTTTCGAGTTATCTGAGCCTATTCAGTGGTGTTTTGGTGCAGTGAAAGAATATAAAATAAATACCGGGGATTAATCAAACTCATGCGTCTCGAACAACTTCTGCATTTGTGTGAGCTTTTGCAGGACAAAAAACAGTACAGAAACTAAACTAACAAGAACTAGACACTTAACGGATGAGTTCATGTTTTGCATTTTCAACATTTTGGGGAACAAGAGCAGTATGCATCCATAAGCGACATACACTGTGTGATGGCTGCGACACAACCACATGTGCCACATGCTGTAAAATCTGTAAAAAGACTTGTCTCTTCGTCCTGTCCTAACACCTCTAACACCATAACACACCTAACATGCTCTTACTGTATATATCTCCTTGCACTTTGATTAGATTTGTTACGTTGTGCTTACTCCAAGTTCTCCTTCTGCACTGAAGCTTGTAAGACACTTTGGATAAAAGCGTGTGCCAAATATGTAAATGTAATGTGAATACAAAGCAGCAAGCCACTAGAAGCATGTATAAATTCACTCCTCTGATGTTTCTGCTGCTAGTTGTGTTAAAATACAAGCGTGTTGAGAAACGGCTGACTTTGCTGATACGCTTTTACGCACAATTTAGTAATTACGCTGGCTAATGACAGGTTTTTGAAAACGTGAATAAAAGGGTCACCCATTTCTGAAGCTTGCATTTGTCCAATTAGTGCCGTTCAGTACAGCAAGCTATAGCAGACAGCGGACACTAGAAAGGTTCCTGGAACTACAGCCCAAAAACATATTAGCCCAAGTTTCTTTGGTGAATACGTCTCTAATTCTCTGCTTAATCTGAATATATGTATAGACCAGAGGTCATTAAGTAGAGAACCACTGTCTGACTATTCAGGTAAATAGTGGACTGAACTAAACACTTGAAAAAAAAAAACCTGAAGCAGAGCTGATCAACATACAGGGAAAAATTGACCATAGTTTAGCTACTCCAGTTTTCTAAACATGAACCACCAGATCAGAATTTATGTAAATTATTCATCTGAATGCATATATAGGGTGACATGTCTTGTTACAGGGCTTGTTAGAAATAAAAGTCAACAACAAAAACAGCAGTTTAATTGTGACTGGACAGAGAAGTATGCATTATGTAAAGTGCCACTATGAAACAAAACATAACCGCTCCAAACTGACGGGTCTTATTTACAGCTGTAAACAGATCACTTGTTGTTAAGCATTTAAGGTAGTGGCTGACATTGTCATGGACCTTTTTGTAGGGAAGGAATTTTAATTAAATACCCTTGGTCTACACTGCTGGGACTCAAATACATTGGTATGTGCGGTACAGTTCGCAGTTCTTAAACTGGTGAAATGCTTTAAAAACATCCATTAACTCTGGTATGCAGAGGCTTTCTCACCTGAGTGCTCTAAGAGGAGGAATGGCGGTGACCTTGCCCACAGGCTTAGGGCCCACCGCAGGGGGCATCATCACCAGCAACCCTCCAGCTCCACCGGAAGGTTTGGCCTGGGCTCCACGGCTGGGGCTCAGAGGGAGAGGCCTCTGTGGGGGTGTGGGAGAAGGCTTTGGCTGGACCACTGTTGCCATCTGGTATTAGAGAAAAAATACAGACACAGGGTGGGGCAGAAAAATGACTCCAAGCACCTGAAATAAATGACTGCACCAATAATTGTACTAAATTATGTCATTCGACCTGAGCACCTTGCTGATCAATGACATCCTGCTTAGCAACGGGGACATAAAAAGCACACCACAAAACGCATACTAATGTAGCCACAAAGACATGCATCTGCTTTCTGTAGCATTCATAATTATAGAAGATGCAAATCAGATCCAGGCATCCTACTATAAAACCAAGCCATCAGCCTTAACTTCGCCTGAATCATTGCTGCACTAGTGTAAAGCTCTTCTGATGTGAGGAGGTTTTAATACAAACATTCGCCCTACACAGATTTTCCCTGCTTTCATACATCTGGTTCAATTCATAAAGGCCTTGATGATTCTCAGATAAACCAAACGTGCAAAAGTAGAGGCTGGAGTTAATAACGCTCAACTCTATCTGACAACACAAGTGGAAAAGTAATCTCTGGGTGCTGCTGCCAAAGTGCTTATCTGTCTGTATACACAAAGGAGGAAGATTTTACCACTGGGCTGCGTGTGGGATTGAGGGGCAGGGGTTTCTTGGGAGGGCTGAGTTTGGCAGCAGTAGGACTGCACTTGGCTTCCTCCAGAGGTTTGCTGATGGGAGGAGGAGGCCGAGGCACTTTGACATCACGGAGGTGGGGGGAGGGGGCAGGACGGAGAGGGCGGACGATGTTGACCGGCTGGGTGCCGTTGGAGACGGGGCCTGGTCGCAAGGGGAGCACTTCCTTACTTGTATGAGGTAGCTGCAGAGAGAAATACAACACAACATAATCAGTCAATACTATACAAGTATTGTATTTGGATTTAAATTAGACATTTTCATATAGCTGCTCATTAGACAGTAATCAGTAAGTACATAAATATGTGATAATGTTACTACTATAAGAGGAATAATATACATTGTGCTCTGTAATGATATATTTGTGGTGTACCTTAAGATTGGCACTTTTGTTGGATGGCCCCACTACCTTTAGATGGAAAGCTCGATTTAAATGTCCATTCTTCCCCATTGAATTTTCATGTCTGGAAAAAATAAAATCATACAAAATTCTCTTTTAAAACAAGTATTTCCGAAGGACGTTGGTCTATTTTAAGACACTCTAAAACCGCTGAGATATGCCGAGTTGTTGTTTTTTTTTCCTCCATACAAGTAGACGTCCAAGGACGAACACTGAACAGAAAAATATTATCAAAAGACAACATGTCAACATGTCTAGTCCATTTTTAGGGTTTTAGATTTTGTAGGCAGGAAAAAAGGTATTGCTACTACGGCTGCAAGTAATCTTTACATGTGTCCCAGTTGCTGGGTTTAGATTAGATTAAACATTCTTGCAATTATGCAGAGTGCATGTATAAAGCCAATGAAATGCCATGATCATCAGCAGACATGCTTATACTGATGGGGATGCAGTGGTACAGCAGGGGGTATGACATTCAAAATTCATCATTTCTGTGTCAAAATTGGTCCAAAATTGTCCTGATATTACCTCCTTCCAAGACTCACTTAGCAAAGTCACAGTGCCATTATGTTTTGCTGACTTGCTGACTGTGAAACTTCCAAGACACGTCGCACTTCTTACAACCCGGCTTTGTGGATAAAACCATCACCATGTTTAATATAAATAGGCTAATTCCCCAAGTTTCTAACAGCATAACACTGAGAAAATGATTTTATCCATAACTATAAGGAACAATCAACTCAGCGGTGGTTATTCATCTTTAGGTCGTTTCTACTGATCAGCTAAAGATCACGTGGCCTTATTTTCTTTTGTCTCTATGGGCTATGGGCCGACCTATAGTAATCACTGGGGTGGTGGTTATTTCTTTTTTAAGCAATAATTTAAAAAGAGTTTTTAAGTTTTAAAGACTGCTGTGTTTGTGCCTTTGACTAACCTAAAGGAAGGAAGTCTCTGGCTGCTCTATAACACAGGATGTGTGTTTTCTCTCACATCTGTTTTTTAAAAAATGTTTAAATGCAAAGTGATACACCTTTATATAGACCGTAATATAACTTTGATAATCTGACATCTTAAACCTCATGCAGGAAAAGTGCACACGGTGCACTTTATATTATTTTGTCTAAGCTTTTTATTTATTTATTTTATCTTATACGGTGGTATCTGGTCTTATACAGCTACAACGGTAATGCATGTTCATAATAATTCAGTACAGGCAGTTTGCTGCATATGAGCTGATGTTACATTCCTTATTTCACTATTACAGCCTGTGTTTTTGTAATATATGCTGGTAACCAAACAAAATCAGAAAGGATCAAATATTCAGAGCAGCTATGTTATATCATGCCTTTGTCCCTTTGTTCATGCAAACAGCTGGAGTCATTTTATTTACATTTCCAGGTAAAGTCAATGGGTGAAATCTAATTGTGTATCATTTGGAAAAAGCCACTGCGGTGAGTCACTGATGCACAAGTTTGCTTAAATGGACTGAGAGGAGATGATTTCATCGGATTTCACAGCAACACATTTAGCCATTAGCTATCTATTCAAACAGTGACTCGATTTTAGTACTGAGGATATATCTGCCACCCCCACAAACACCACTGTGACCATATTCCTTATAATTGTGCTGGGTGAGAAGTTATAAGAATTGTGAGAACAGTGTCTGTGTGTGTGTGTGTGTGTGTGTGTGTGTGTGTGTGTGTGTGTGTGTCTTTATAACTGTCTGCAGATACAAAACCCCTTTACTATAACACGCAGTCTGGGGATGCAGCCATATAGGAATACATTATTTGATACACCACAGATAACGTGTTCTGAAGAGACACTACATAAATATAGATATGAACAGCAGATACACTATTCATATTATTGTAGAATATTGTATTGCGTGTTAAACTAGACACAGGAATTCTTGCTTTTATTTAGTTAGAAGATAACCGTCTTTTCATTTTCTTAGTTTGCATCAGATTGTTTTTGCTTTCACAGTAATGAGGAATCAAATATGAAGCTCACCGGATATAGAAATATCACAATATTCACTTACAATATGAACCCGAATATCAACTGTGCATTGAAAACAGATTATTGAGACACTTTAGTTGGACAGCGACTCGCTTACTAAGCTAACAAAGTGGCCGATCAAACCAATGGGCTGAGGTGACACAACCCGCTAACATGCAGGCTAACATCTCCCTCAACGTGTCAAAAACAGTTAAACTGCTACTGACAAACTCGAAATTGCAAACCAACATTCTGGGATTCTGGGATTGCTTTCAGCACACCCAGCTGCCTCAATACTCAGTCAGAATAAATGGCAAAATAAAGTATCTCAGTAGGCAGCGTTTTGAGGCATCTAAGAATTGAGACGGCGTTCTTCTCGGGAGCGTGTGTAGGATGACGTGAAATGCTGGCTGTGTAGAGAGCAAACTAGGTTTTTGAAACACAAACCCCATGTCTGGGTCTTTTGACAGAGATATACAGATAATAATATACTGAATAGAGACCATATTTTCCTCAAAAGACTTACATATACTGTTTTTCTTTAAATACCACATAAAGGCCACATATACACCCCAGAGTGGCCAGCATAATTTGATTATATTATTATTATATTTTATTATTATTATTTTATTTCTTTTCACTTTTCTTTTCTTTCTATGCAAGCATTTTTATTGCACTGCTGATGGTATACCTGTTGTTAGCCTTGTTCTTCTCCCTCTGTGAGAGCCATTTGTGGTAATAGGAGGTCTTGATTTTGATGCAGTAAAAGGCGATGAGAACAGCAGGGAGCAGCACCAGAAAAGCAAAGAGCAGGCCGACGACTAACCCAACCTGGCCTGTGTGCGCACAGCAAGTACATGAAATTTTCAGTCATTTTTGTGTTTTCAGACATGAAAACACCACTTTTGCTGAAAAGTGCAGAGTTCTGACTATAAAAATAACAGAGTGCAGGAAAGCACTATAATGCACTACAAAATACTGAATTATAGATTACTGAGAGACTTTTTCAATACATATGAACTGAACCTGGGTCACGATCAAACTTAGATGGTTATAATGTGAAAACACTGAAAGGATGGAGATCAATAATGATGGTGCCATTTTGATAAAAGATGTGTGTGTGTGCGTAAAAGAGAAAGACGTGTGTAGATAGGAGACTAGACTAGAATGGAGACAGAATAACAGATAACTTCACAAAATGTTTTTGAGTGATGTGGGTAAGAGGAAGAGGGAGTGAAGATGAGCTCACTGTCATACTGCACTGGTCCACTGTCCATGCTGCCTCCCAGCCCTGGTTTATCACAATAGGGTGGTGCCCAGCCTCGGTTACAGTGGCAGTTTCTGTTGCTGTTACACACCTGCATACAAAACAGCATCTTAAACTGAATACAGACATATGGAAATCTTCTGTTTTCACGTATGGCTCCATTTAATTCAGTTGTATTTGTGTAGCGCTGTTAACAATAGTCATTGTCACAAAGCAGCTTTACTAAATACAGATATTGATTCAGATCCCTAATGTGCATGTCAGAGGCAACAGGGTCAAGGAGAAATTCGCTGACACGACATCAGGAACAAGCTGCGACTCAAAAAGGGAACTTAGTGTCTTCTTTAACGTTTCCTGTTTACTAGACACACACCAACATCATATTTCCCTTCAGTTTCCAGTTTCCTCTTTAACATATATACTGGTTCCTTCTTGAACAAGTGGCAATTCTTGTTAATAAAAATGTATATTAGCAAGAACCTATAAACATATGGAACTGTACTCCACTTTATTGGGTGATTATGGGATTGGAAATTTGTTTAATAGAACAAAATTTATATTTTTCCATTTGACACCTTCACGGAACTTGTGACTCTTCTCTGTTCTGTCACCAAGGTGGTGGAATGAACTACCCCTTGATGTCCGTACAGCAGAGTCACTTTCTGTCTTCAAACACTGGCTAAAA
>JAOVVF010000042.1:8829568-8844841 GCA_028565595.1 Duopalatinus emarginatus | reverse complement strand
TTTAACTAAGCACTCTTGTAAGTCGCTCTGGATAAGGGCGTCTGCCAAATGCCGTAAATGTAAATGTAAATGTAAATAAATATATATAATGTATAAAGTTTGACTGAAAACCTTTAGCTAAAGCTAGTTAGCTAATGTGCTTCACTGGTCTAGCCGTCAGGATTTCTTGTTTTCATCCAAGCAGTGAACACTGCCTTCATCCCTTATATAAGCCCACCTATATCTTTACCTATACATATATTTGTATTCTTTTATTCTACTTTTTTTTTTTTTTACTTTTTATCCGTTCCTCTTTGTTATGCATAGTTTTCGGAGTAGCAGCTTCCAGTCTGACTGTTTTTTTTGTTGTGTCCTGCTCTTCAATTAATTGACAATATGACATCAAAAAACTGCAACAGCATTATCCTAAAACACTATATGTCTCTACTGACATTATTTGCTATTTCACTTGACGCTAGCTGATGACAGGAGAATTTGGTGGCATTTCTGACGGGTATATACTGTATATACACTTTCTTGATTTTTCCTTTTAAAAGAGTTAATGTATTAAGATGTCCTTAAGCAGTTTCAACAGCGTATATTTCACACAGAACATCCTGATGATTTAACATGACACGTTGATGAGCACTGTAATACCATATAGCTGCAGATATGTTTTGAGGTATGTATTGAATATTAATTCCTCTCTGCTCTAAGGGCAATGTTTATTATGCAAACTCTATTTCATGCTCAATATAATACCAAATCCGTGAAAAAGTAGAAGAAACGGCTTGAGGTGCTGCAAAAACGTTTATTTTGCTTATGATCTGCACCTCTAAGCCATGGGATCAATGCTGAATCAACTGATAGCACAAAAGAATAATAAGAAAGGGCTTTCTGAGTCACTAATCCACCTTCCAAGCATTTTTGTGTTTAGCTGCCCTTTCAAAACCTGACAGAGTAAACAAGTAATAAATAAAGAATTGAGAGAATGGAAATAAAGGCGGAGAAGGAGAGAAAAGGCAAACGGATTATAAGGAAGATGGAGCTGGGTGTTTATGCTGCTTGGAGGCTGTTTACGACCATTTGCACAAAACACACAAATAAACTGCGGCAGCTTAATTTAAGAAAATGTTCCTTTTAAGAGTGCCAGTAGGGGCAGGAATGTGAGTGACCCTGGGGTGGTATTAAAGGATTTAGAGGTGTGAAATTCACCCTGACTCAGGGTTGAGACGAGTTTAGACAGGATGAATACTAATGTTTATAGCCATGGTTTGAGGCGGTAAAGTTCCATTTATTTGAGAGCAGTGACATGAGAAGTGACAAGTTACAGAATTGATTACTTTGGTTCTTACCCCATGACCATTGCAACGGGCAATACAGGCCTCCAGCTCAGAGAAAGAAGCATTTTTGCACCGACGATCCTTGCACACCTGGCATTGGAAACAAGCATACACATTCAGTTTAGGTACTTGCGTAGGATGGATCACCTGACCCAAAATATTATAAATGCTTAATAAATAACACACGTGGTCTATAATCCTATAATCTCACCATCTGTATGTACTAATCTCATCTGCTTAAATGTGAAATATCTGTTCTACTGTGAAATCTAAGCAGGTCAAGAATTTCATTTTCAGTATAACAGACATTTAAGGTAAACCTACGTGTGGCTTTGAAGAAAAGCTGTCATTAATTAAGAAAAAAAGTATGAGGGGTTGTGTTGTTATAGGTATAATCACTGACAGGTGACTTTCTGAAGGTGACTGTTATTCTATAACACCATGTCCTGAAGTGTGTCATCTGTTTATACCACAGCAGTAATCATTTTACCATACCATACATACATTATAAACATTTTTATTTACATTTAATATTGTGGCACATCTGTGAAGCAGGTTAGTGAAAGTGAACTATTTGCCTACTGTGCTTGCACACAGAGGAATGTGACCTCCGCATTAAACCCATCCGTGCAGTGAAACACACACACACACACCAGTGAACACTAGGGGGCAGTGAACACACTTGCCCAGAGCAGGGGGCAGCCCCAAACCACGGTGCCCGGGGAGCAGTTGGGGGAGTTAGGTGCCTTGCTCAAGGGCATCTCAGTCGTGTCTTGGGCGGGGATCGAACCCACAACCTTCCGGTCAAGAGACCGGTTCCCTAACCACTAGGCCACTAGTCAGTGTTATCACTTTCAGTAATGCAGCTATAAACAGTCACACCTTTACTAGCCTCTCTCTTTTGTAGTTAACGAGACAAAAATGAAGATTGTCGTGTTACTGTGGTTGTGAGCGTGTATGAGGTTGTCTACTGTCTGTGTATGCCTGTGTGTGTGTGTGTGTGTGTGTGTGTGTGTGAGAGAGAGAGAGAGAGAGAGAGAGAGAAGCTGTTTGTAATAAATGAATTGATTGCTGTACTTCATGAATTTTGACAGGGTGATCAGTTTGATGAGGTGACAGGGCTCGGAGCATGATGATGTTTCTGTTATCTATAACAATAATCACCTGTCCTCATAAGTCGCATCAGCCTAATATCCATTTTTTGTCATTACATAGAATAGACTATAACCTTCCTAATGGCTCCAAAATCATTTCTGCCAGCTTCAGATATCAAGAGTTATGTGAGCTGCTCAATTACAAGTGACATAAAGTGTTTAGTATGCACAGTAAGCAGAGCTGTGGACTGAGTCAAATGGGTCAGATGATGACTAGGCATTCAATTATTTGGGTATGCCAAATGTGCAAACAGGGCAGGTCCTGGAGGAGCTGTGGTCTGTAATTCTCTGTTTGTTTACAATTAATTACATTTTGAATTCAAGAATTTCATAGACTTACTTTAATAAGACATCTGTATCAACCTATAGTGTTCTATATTGGACTTTCTTATTGAACCCATTATTACCTTTTAAGATGACATTAACATAAGCAAGATATGCAATAATTACATTGTCTGGCCAAAAAAATAAGCTGCTGTGTGGATGTCTTGGATGTCTTATGATCAGGGGTTAGTGTAATTGGTCAGGTTTGGACTCAGCAGCATTATGTGGCAATGAAATAAAGTCAGCTGTGTATCTGAGTTATTCTACCTGGGTGACATGGACATATTTTACAATGACAATGCCATGATTCATCAGGCTCAAGTGGCCAAAACAGAGTCCTGGCCTTAACCTCATTAGAGTCTTTGAGATGTGCTTTAAGAGAAATCTTTTCAGAGTGGTCTGACTCTTCCGTTAGAAACAACAGCTTGGCCAAAAATGAATGTAACACTGGAAGGAAATAAATGCTGTGATGTTGCTTTAGGTTGTTAAAACAATGCCGGGTGACTGACTTTACTAATCTGAGTGTTATTATTGGCTGTTTGCTTGCCTTGCCCTCTCCACACTTGGTGCCAGTCATGACAAGGCCTGGATCAGGAAGGTCCCCCTGTCCGTCCTGAGTGCTGTACACATATGTGCCTCGGCATTTGACCTCGATGCCATCTGTGCGGATGGTGGTGTCAATGGACACGGCATTGGTGCCCTTCGGCTTTTTGGCGGCACTGTGGCACTGGATTTTCCCACATTTGGCATCGCTGCGGGAAACAAGATTATGTGTGTCATGAGTTCAACGAGTTGTTTTTCAGAAACAGAATTCAGACTGCTCCTAATTTATCTATTATGTGAACAGCAAAACTGCAGCAGATCATTTTGTCTACCATTTTTTACAAAGGACAATGGATTACTGAGCTGCCCTGCATTGTCTAACTTGAAAAACAGTGAATAAATCAGATAAGGAGCAGAATTTTCACCCACCTCATTCATACACTTATTTTCCTCACCTTTTTTCACACTTGACATAATTGCTATGCGCGTCTTTCCCGCAGTTTCCGAAAGCGTTCCCTGCTGCGTTGACATCCTGGAAACATGCATCGTGTGCAGGCCGTGCACCTGAACAAATCACATTGAGTTTTCTCATTATCATGTTATTAAACTTTCATCTTAATACAGACCCATTTTGAAAATATTGAGTTCACAGAAAATGATGCTGGACCACAGGACCTGAGTTAACAAGTCTCTCTAATTTCACTACAAAAGCAAATTATTCTATCATCATTAATAATGCACGTGTCAATATTGGCGTTATGTGCCGAGCAAACAAAGCGAGCAGTGTGCGGAGTACACAGATTGCTCGTCTGTTCTGATCTGTGGCTTGATATCAGCCTAGAGGTTTGACTGGACTGAAGCCCACAGACAGCTGGAGGGGAGCTCTGCCACCAGCAAATTCAACCAGTGTTTGATCAGTGAGGCTGAAAAAAAAATCCCACAACTGCTCAATTAAGGGAGCAAATTAGAACAAATTGGTTCTTCTCGAGAGGATTTTTGAAGGAAGGCTCTGATTTAGGGACTGTGTTTTTTTCTCCCCCTCTTCTTCTGCACACAATTTAAAACAGAAGGGCAGATGGAAATGACATAAAATCAAATTATAATATGCAGATTCCAAAACACAGACTAATGAAATGGATGTAATTTTATGATACGAACAAAAGCCAGTAAAGTTTATCCAAACCCCTTATAGTTTTGGCTGTGCTGTACATTATTTTAACACAAATGCAGTTACGCTATACGTCAATCAGCCATAAAATTAAAACCACTGGCTCGAACAGGTGCTCTGACCTCTCAAGGTATACACTCCACACCTTGAAGGTGTTTTGTACTATCTGCACCAATACATTAGCAAGGTCCATCTGTGGATCTTCTAGAGGATTAGACCAGGTAGGCTATTAATCACCCTGCCCACCCCCTCCATCACACATACACATCAGTGCAGCCGGTTCGCTGGTTGTCCGTCCTTGGACCACATTTAGTAGGCACCAGTCACTACATATTGGGACGCACCCCAAAAGACCTGCTGTTCTAGTGATGCTTTGACCTAGTTGTCTACAGATCACAGTTTCGTCCTAGTCGAAATCACTTAAAAGCTTATGCTTGCTAATTTTTCTGCTTCCAACATATTTAAGAACTGATTGTTTAATAGCTTATAGATCCCACTACTTTGACAGGCTCCACAGAAATAAGATGAAACATTAATTAAACAAATCCCGAATGAAAAAAAACCCAACGTCAGTCCCACCCACATACGTACTTATAAATATTATACGTTATACAAAATATATATTATAAACATTATAACATTATACATACACTTAAAAATATTAGTGCTGGCATTTTAAGACTTCTTACATATTTAACACTATTAAATTTTTTTTTTAAATACATAAGGCTAAAGCTTATGTCTGATATAATCTGCCACTGCTGTTAGAATAAACACTGCATTAGGCCTGAAAACCATGTTAGTGCATTACTACTAAATTAGCACCTCATGGTATTCAGCAGGATAAGTAATGTGGTAAGTGTAAGAAGGTAATGTGACGGGTGTAAAGCCTGTGCTATCATCATGTGTAATTATGCGTCAGTATAGTCAACCTTGAACTACCTGTTAGGTGCCATGCACACAGCGTGAGCAGTGTGCAGCGGAGTGGAGCGTGCATGTCTATTCTTATCTGTGGCTTGATAAACCTGGAGTTTTGACAGGTCTAAAAATCCATCATGTTGACATTGTATGGTGTGTGTGTTCTCACCGTAGCCCCACAGCTGCAGGCACTGCTGCTCATGAGTGAGACACATGCCGTTGTAGCAGTAGGCGTGGCCGTATTGACATGACGATCCATCCAGGAGGTAAACGTTAGAGGGGCAGTAGGGCGATCCACCCGTGCAGTACTCAGGGAGGTCACATGACCCGGCAGCACTACGGCACATGGTACCTGCCTGCTTCAGCTGAGAGTGGAGAGAATGCAAAATCAAATGGGTGTTCACATGAGCACACTTGTCTGTATTGTACGTTTTGTAAGAGACTGGAATGTATGCATGTCAGAACTGACAAATCAAGAAAAGGAGGCAAGCAGGGAGGAAGACAAATGAATGGAAAACAATGTATCAGAAGTGTGTGTGTATATGTGTGTAGGAAAGAGAAAGACGTGCACAGCTACACACTGAAGAATGATTCACAGAAAAACATGATGAGGAAGTAAGGGAGCATCGGGGAGGGAAAGAAACAAAAATGAGTGAGATGACAGTCAGAGACCTTGCAGCCTTCACAGCAAACGCCGTGGGCACACTGCGCGTCCTGCTTCAGAGTGCAGTTACTGGCATGGCAGCAGTCATTCGTACATTCCTGTAGGAGGATCAAAACACACACACACACACACACGCATGCACACACACACACATATAAGCCACCTCTGTGCTTTTGCTGTTGAAGCACATTGCTGTGTGACCCTGTACCCACACACTCAGTCACTTAGCACAAGTCAAGTTATTCACAGCGACCTCCAGTCCACACACACACTTTCATCACCGGCACATCTGCCGTGGGTGGCGAACAGAGCGGTTTTGATTGCTGTGACAGAGTTAAAAAAATAATAACCTGAACACCGGTACTCGGAGACGATGCATGTCACCGTAGTGACGTTGAAGCACAAGGGTACTCGCAGGCTGAAAGCTTCTACACCCGTTAATTATACAGTAAGGGTCAATACGCAACTGTAGCTCAACATATATTATACACACACAAGAACGTTGTACAAAGTTAACACAAGTACCACTTTTTCTACAAGTACAGAAGAGCAGGTGGTGACAGATTGAAGCTTGAATAAGGATAATTAACACACCCACAACAATGCATAGCAGGACCAGCGCTGACAAATCTGTCTCGAGCTGGAGTGTAGAACAGTCAGATAAGTGTGCTACACTGAAAGTTCGCCTTAGGGTAGCTCTAACAATGTGCACATTAATCTCCCCTCAACGCAGCCTGCAGGTAGCTTTCAGAATCGAACTGGTAAATAGAATAAATAAACAGCACACAATTTTTTAGCATAACGAACTGCGGCGATAGTGAGGTATATAAGTAGCCCTAATAAAAGTCCAGGTGCTAATGTATAATTAGGAATGTCTATCCAAGTCTACCTTACGCCAGATGGTAAACCATCCATCCATAATATGAGCTCTGACAACCTGCCAATTGCAGCTTTGCAGGAAGATGAAATTTTCCTTTCCCCTCCACATTTCTGTCACTCATTGTGTTCCTTTTTTATATTTTGAGTAAGTGCATGTAGCTTTACAATCTGCTCCCACTATTTAAAGACAAAACCCAGAAATTTGTCATAAATTATTTTTAAATAAATAAGCATTCCTGACATTTTTATTTCATCACCTCTTTTTATGTAGAATAATTAAATGAATATTGTTTTTCCTTTTTTTTTTGCATGTAATTAGATTAGTATCTTGTATTTCTTCAAAATAACATAAACCTGGGCATAATTGAATTGATTTATTTCTCATTAAACAAGTACCAAACATGTTCACCAATTTCAGGCAAGTCCTGTTCTACACTTAATAGTTTATATTTTAATATTAGATTTGTTTTTATTATTTCATAATGAAAACATTTAAAAATACATACATATTGTCAAGATTTTTGGACTTGCCAAGACATACCTGGTGTGTCTACAAGTTTGTACATGTTTGTTACCTTTAGATTTCGGTGTAGGATTAGTGTTAAATATCTGTATTAATAATTAAGACAGAAGTTCCTACTACACTAATGACTAGACTAATGTGTGTGCAGCACTAACCTCAGGTTCTCCACAATCACACTCCTCGCCCTCCTCTACAAAGCCATTCCCACACCTCTTCCCCCCCACCAGGTCCTTCATGTTGGGCATGTTAAACAGACACATTCCTCCTCCTTTCTGAAAGTAGTTATCCAGGTCTTTCTTGCTACAGCGGCTGAAGACTTTAGGGAACGGATGCCTGTTGGGCAGGTAGAGTGTCACTAGAAATGCAGGAGGTTGGATCAAGCAACATAGATGGAACAAATTCAGGCAATGTCCCTGAGGCCGTTTTTGTTTTTTTTCTTTCCATATGGAAACAGTAGAATCTGGCCAGCATGGATCAGCCTGATGGCACTTACCCTGTAGCTGCTGCCATCACACAGCCTCCCTGCTCCGCTGTGGCTTCCACACAGCAACCTTCATGGTCATGGCTCATGCCAAAGTTATGGCCAATCTCATGAGCCATGGTGGCAGCTGCCCCAATTGGCAAATCCGAATGATCCTGCAGGAATCATAGTGCTTGTGGTTAGGAAGATTCTGCATTTAAAAACATGTCACTTGTCTCTCTCTCTGTCTGTCTGTCTCTCTCTCTCTTTCTGTCTCTCTCTCTCTCTCTCTATCTGTGTCTGTCTGTCTGTCTCTCTCTCTCTCTCTCTCTGTCTGTCTCTCTCTCTCTCTCTCTCTCTCTCTTAGGAGGCACTTAGGCTTCAATGTGTGACCTGGCAAACTTATTTCATGTGGGAATCAATTTTCTAATCATTCAGAACAAAACAGGCCCTTGGAGCATTAAATATTTCTACATCAATCATAAGCTATTAGCAGTCACAGGGGACGGGGCTGCCACTCAGGGACGAGCAGCCACTTGGAATATGCTGTCAATGGTGATTAGGTTTGTGAAGATTACAACATATCCCTGTGCTATTAGAGTCCATTAGTGTTAGAAAGGCTAAGCTCTGTTTAGGATTCTGAGGATGTTCTAGCTGGGGGAACTGCATCCCCTGGTCAATCCTGTAATTATTTCTTTCCTCGTTCTTTTTTTTTTTCAAAACAAATAAGAGAAAATTTGTATCTGTATCACATAATAAGCATCCAGCAATGTTTATTCTGTCCATTCATGCGACGTATAACGGCAACAAAACAGGAAAGAGGTGAGATTTAATATAGCACTTTTGCACGTTGTTAATTTTTCTTCTCTGTAAACATTTTTATGAGACTACAGATAAGTGAGCATACAAAGATTTAAAGGTCACATAATACCTATACCTATTAATAATATTCTTCAAACTGTACAGACCTCAAACTTCTAATAAAAAGACCCGCCTTGTCTCTGACTCTGAACCTGCGCTCGCATTTTCAGAATTCATATACTTGCTGTGTCTTGTTCCCCACAATATAGATGTAAAAATGTAATCTTTCTTATTAGATTTAAAAGGAAACAGTGTGTGCGATGGCTTCATCATGCCTAATGCTCATAATATAGCCGTTTCTGTTGTGCATACCCTCAGAGAATATAAAGTAATAAAAGCATTTCTGTTCTTACAGATAAAAAATGGGAAATTATTATTTCACTGTGCATTTGCGAAATTTGTGGGTTTGATTGCGTTCTTAGCCGGTAAATGATGCTTTCATATGAACAAACATACAGGAGGAACTGGATTATATCTGGGGAAATAAAGTGTTAGAAATGGTTCAGATTTATACTTTGCAGAAGGTTCACCGAGTGCCGAAGTAGCGCAAGCAAACACCCTCTCTCTCTCTCTCTCTCTCTCTCTGCTGGATACAATCTGATAATTTGATGATGAGCATGTAGCATTGATTTTATAAATATAATAGCAGCACCAGTCCAGCTTAGTAGAAGAACCATGATAAAGATTAACTGCAGTGTGCAGGGGTGCTATACGTATTCTGCCATTAACACACAGCTTTGTTGGACTTTACACAAAGAATGGACAAAGCATCCATGTGTACCGGCCTTGAAAAACATTCACATACACACACATAGCAATCGAACCCATATTTCAAATAACTTTTCCAATCTAAGGCACATAGAATGTACCCAGCATTTACACTCGACCCACTACAATTCTCACAAGCAACTGTGTTTTAAGAATAAAAATGCTCTTAATTACTATCAATCTGTTCACTTTTCTAAAAAAAAATGTTGAACCCATCACACTATGTTAGTATTCCTTACAGCTCTTGTCTGTCACTAAGCAAGCTAATGGAGCCTATTAGAGCCTAATCAGCTGTGAGAGTGATATTGATCTCTTAATCAGACCCCTTGTCCATCAGAACCACACACATACATGTTCACACATGAACTGTATGATGGTACAGTCAAAAAAAAATCATAAAATATTAAGTCCATTTGCTGTCTTACCACATTAATGCCACCAGAATTTTCATGACTGCACATGCCTTCGAGCGGAGCCATGCCAATAGTGGTGCCCTTGAATATCACCCCCCTGCCAGGGAAGAAGAAATGATGCATCAATATGCATTAACCACATGATTTTATGATCATGAGTGTGTGATGGAAACAGTGGTGACTTGATATGAAGCCTTTGTTGAAATGAGCAAAAGGAAAAGAGCTATCGATCACTAACAGAGCCAGAAAAAAAAAAGAGAGACTAAAACGGCATGATGTTATGTATGATCGGGCGTTAGCATGAATGTCAATTTTCAGTGGATTAAATGAAAATCCAATAAGAATGAATTGCTTATCAGTGTTTAAAATCAATATGTAATCTTCAGCTGTGCAAAATGTTTATTAAATGATTCAATTCAGTGTTGACTTGGTTGTCTAATTCTCATTAACAGATATTCACTCTGGGTAACGCTTTCCTAAATCAATGTGCAGATACTCGCTGATAATAATGCAGTAAGGGGAAATCACCTTTATCTAAATAGAGTAATGCAGCAGTGCTAACTCTTTATGTATATAGTCAAAGAGATCATATTCTTTAGCATTCATACTGATATCATAAATCCAGACCTGACTCAGGTCTCTGCCATAACTTAGCACAACTGCATCATAGGGCTGCTGGAGCTGATTATCGTTGTGATGCCGACTATTTCTATGTAGGATATCTCATTAATATGACAATGAATCGTCCCACAAAATGGTATGTAAATATATTAAGTACACTAAAGTGCCAGAAATACTGGTACAGACAAGCTTATTCAGACTATATGTTGGTGGTGGCTCCATGATAAGAAAGAAGACGGTTAAGCCGCCATCCTGTTACACCTGTTACACCCACTCATGTCCTGCTCATGGGTCTGGTCTCTTCCAATGCACTGCCACACACATCTAGAATTATGGTTAGAGGGAAACTTTGGGGTTTTGCCATTCTCAACTAAGTCACCAAATCGCAAGATTATCAAACACATCTGAGATGCTATGCGACGGCTATGGAACCTACCAATTATTAATACACCAGGTATCAGTTTTTCTGGCACTTCAGTGTATATCTTAATATGCAACACAATATGGAAACCAGTTATGAATAGCCTACAGACGTATGCTCTTTTGAATTGTGCTGTACTGCTATAGGTATTTCATAAGCTTATGACTAACGTGAGCAGTTGTGCATTGTCGTGTTTCTTGTGGGACTTGAGCTTCTGTCTCCACTGCAGGAAGGACCACAAAGTGGCGTTTGGCTCTTCGTTGATAATGCACTGATCATGGTCTGTCCACACCTCTAGGCCAATCAGAGGCACCCGGATATTCAGAGCTCTGTAAAACTGACAAATCACAACACAGTATGGGGTCAAAGATCTGGGCAAAAGATATCAGAGATAGTTTTTAAGGTAAAATATATGAAATTGAACTATTTCCTGCTGTTATATTGTACTGTTGTATTTGCATATAACACATCCATGCAGTGAAACACACACACACTTGCCTAGAGCAGGGGGCAGCCAAAATAACTGTGTCTGGGTGGGGGGTTAGGTGACCTGCTCAAGTGAACTTAGTTGTGTCTTGTCTGTTGCGGTGACCGAACCTGGGACCTTCCAGCCACAAGACCGGTTCCCTTAGCACAAGGCCAAGGCTGCACCTGTATTGTAGCTATTACTGAATTTCCTTATGACTTAAATAAGTTATGATTACAATCATATTGTAAAAAAAAATGCTGAATCATTAAATGGTAAATGTTATTTTCCTTATTTTTAGTTTTAAATATATTTTTCTAGAAATAAATTAAGAAATATAGAAATAAAATTTGAAGAAATAATAAAAAATATGACCTTTTTCTCATATTGTCCACACCTAATCAATGATTAAATAAAAAATAAAACTCTACTTTAATATCTAATGGCAAGTGGAGTAGATTCCGCTATGCACACACTTTGCTACGGTCATAATTTTACATTTCACTTAATAAGCCAGTGACAGCATAATGAATAAAAGCCCAATTAATCAAACAGTAATGATGCTCACATATGTGTGATGTTGCAACATACCTTATCAACATAATTGGCAATTTCCATGATTCTCCGTTTCGTTTTTTCATAGTCCTTGTTTTGCTTTCTGTACTATAAAATAAAAAAGACACAGATTCACAGTAAATGGAACATAATTAAATAAATGCACAAATAGAAACAAATACAAGTCTAGTTTAAATCATTAATAAAGTGCAATGATAACAAGATGCTGTTTCTCCAGTGGGCATTATACATAACAACGCTTGTGTTTTATGCAAGGTCAAACATGAATAAAAAATAGATGAGGTGATTAAATTCATTAAAACTATTCTCCAGAGCATTGAGACTCATTTAAACATGCTCAATTTAAAAAGTTAAAGGAATTATGGAATATTGCAGTGGACTATCCCAGTGCTCAGGAGGTATTTAATAATGAAAATGTAAACCTTGTTTTAATCAAAAACTGCCCACCTAGTTCAGTATGTATATATAGAGAGTAAAGCAATATTAGAAAAGAGAAAGTCAATTAATCAGCACTTACTGCATCAAAGCAGCCTAACCTCAAACCTTACATCTAAACCCTTCCAATATCACATCTAAAAAACAGGCTTGCTTTTTCCTCCCTCCATCCCAAGCCTCAGAGTTATGTGTTGCTGAACTCTGGGTGTGAAATCTGCATAGTATTTTCTATTGTGTAAGCTTTAATTACTGTAGCTGTGGGTGCGAAGGGATCAGGCGCTTACCAGTGTGTTGTCAGCGACTATATAAAGCTCCATGTACTTGGTTGTGCCCCAGGCATTTCGTTTTACCTGAGGAAGTGAAAGAATTCAAGGCTAAATGGTTACTGTGGTTACTTCTTTTTTACTTGCAAACATCTCACTTCCCGTACAATGGCATTTAAAAACACTTTACTATATTCATAAAATATTTGAAAGTGGCTGAAAGTCAGTGGGTTTATGCAGAGGCCTGCCTGTGGTTGCGTTTAATTACCACATTTGAGTACAAAGCACACTTTGCCTGCAGCAAGAGAAAAATGTTTAAATTTCAAAAGCGAGGATATAAAAATTCACCAATGTCGCAACAACCACTGACATTATTTTTTTTTATCCTACTGCAAACACTAAAGTCCTAGAAAAATTTGTACAGACGAACCTATGCAAAATACATGTGGCTGGAGGTGACTCCATAATTATTTGGAGTTTGTTAGCTGGCATTCCATGGGACCCCTGGTACATCTACAAATGTCACTGACATGTGAACACATATGCGTGCCTCCTTTCTGATGAGTTAAACCCATTCTGTTGGGTTTGGCCTCTTCTAAAAGGGCAATTTTCCACCACACATGTCTAGAAATGACAAATGGTTTGACAAACACTCATCTGAGGTTGTGGAACACAGAGATCCTACAGATCGGAATACAAAAGAATTATGAACCATTCTGCAGGAGGTATGGTGTCCACAAACTCCTGGAGGATTAGAGTATTAGACTTGAATTCAGTGTACACTGACCCGATAATCCATAATTCCAATTCAAGCACATTTTCAATGACCACCTGTTCTCCCTAAAATACAAACCCATCATAAAACACACACAAAGCTTGACTTTATAATATGTTTGCCTAATCTCTATTATATTAAGTGACTTAATTTAGTCACTGTTTTTCATCCTGAAATGACAATGAAAATTAATTCTTGAAACAATAATAAAAAAAGATCAAGTTGTATTTTGTTCTCTAAGCCCACTGATGGTAGAGATCTATTTAAACTGCTATTGTCATAGTTATGAATGATGAGTTAATTATAATTATAAGCCTCATTGACTGGTCCCTTGAATTAAATGGCTTTCAAATCATAGTAGTCAGACTGTTGTCCTGAATCTGAAACTCATAGAAAAAAGCTGTAATATTATAAATCTAAATGCAATTTTGCTGAAACTCAGAAAAAAGTGTTTTTAGTTTAGGAGTAAAGTTGAGCAAAACACTAACAGCATTAACAAGGATGCCTCTGCCACAACAAGCGAAGTCTTTCTTGTTAATAATCTGTATGCCAGAATGCCCCTTAACATGTACTTCAAACTTAAATAGAGTTATTAAAGTAAAACTAATTCAGACACTTGATGTTGCTGTGACCTTGATACTGTTTGGATAAGTTTAAAATTAAGATGACGATTTGAAAAATCAGTTCATCTGCTGGCCTGGTTACGATACAAATATTCAACTATTTGTTCTTAAGATATTGTGTATATATAAAAAATCTTAGGTATTAGCAGATATACATGAATGGACAGTTGGCAAAAAATGGCTTGCAAAAATCATAGACAGCCAAAAAAGACCTTGATTTCCTGAACATTAATTGGTAAGTAACAGTTTTGTATGTCACGCATTAAAAAAATGATTGAAGAAAAGCTATCTCAGATATTCAACCTTGCTGCAACCTTGATCCAACACTCGTGGCATAAGTATATAAAATGGCTAATGGCCCCCAAAATTCAAAGGTATCTATTTGTGTAATGTGGCTAATATTTAACTAGCCCAATAACTCAATTTAAACTAAAGATTTGAATTATTGTCCTTATACTACAGATGTATAACATTACTTACAAGAGGGTCCTCAAAAGTGTACCCATGACTGTAAAACATTTTTATAAAGATTACGTTCAGGACATCTTGATCTGACAGTAACAAGCCGAAGAAGACGGTAAAAATGAGTTCTCTTTGCAAATTGATAACCAAAGAAATCTAATATAATCTACCAATAATGTCTGCATCTTACTAGTACAATCTTTCCGAGAATCCTAAGATTTTGTGTCTGGATTTTTTTTACACTGAATATAATTACTATAGATATGAGGTACAATATAATAGGTATTTATAGTAAATAGTAGAAATGCTTTTAAGGGTGAAGCAAAGAACAATATTGTGTTATTACTACACAGTATGGTCACACAAAAAAACACACACATGAACACAACATCAGATACACTTATAGTCAGATAGACATAGTAATTGAAGATATCATATCCTTAAATTAATACACAATATGATATTATAATGTAGCATAATACAAATGTATTAAAATTACAAAAAAAAGGACAAAACCTGCTGACCCCCAGTTTATACACTTTCTGGTCAAAACATAGACATTTACGGCATTTGGCAGACGCTCTTATCCAGAGCGACTTACAAGGTTACTGGTATTACAGGTAGGCCAACGTAG
>JAOVVF010000042.1:8817883-8829468 GCA_028565595.1 Duopalatinus emarginatus | reverse complement strand
AACGTAGTGTTAGGAGTCTTGCCCAAGGACCCTTATTGGTGTAGCACAGACTGGCTGCCCAGATCAGGAATCGAACCAGGGTATCTCACATTAGAGCCCAATGATGTTACCACTGTACCACACCAACCAATAGACATGATTGATGTTTAGACAAGCAGTCTGTTATGTGGCAGTAAAATGAAATACTTGATGTATTGAATGAGCAGGTTATAATGTCAATGGATTTTTTTTTTCCTGATGGCACGGGACATAGTCCAGGTCGACTATGCCAATACTAATTGGGCTGAAACTGAGTGATTCCGGGACCATGTGGAATCGTTTCTAAATAATAAATATATAAATAAAAATTGAGCATTGTATTCTGATAAAGCTTTTATACTAATTGAACTGTTCAGAAAGACAGTAAATGCGGAAAAAACCTTGGAGTATTGCCAATACAGCAAACATAACTGATATAGATAGATGAGCAAAAAAAAAACAGTAAATAAACCAGCTGTTCTTGTCATTTCCCAGCATTCCCTGCAGCATTCAAACAGCTTATTGTTACTGATAACATTCCCCTTTTTCTCAGCTAATAATCGTGAAAACAAGGCTGTTTTCACTGCAATGTCATGGAAAGTGTCCACTCTTCTCCAAGCCTCATTAAGTCAGCCACAACTACTTATTTAAGGCAGCGAGAAATGGAGCGAGTTCTCTAAAATACGTCTTTCATAAGAGTGGAATGAAAGATGCAATTAGCCCGATTTGCATGCATGAGTCACTAATTCAGGCTCTGAATAAGGGAGTACATTTTGATGAATCTTTTCAAATAGGCATTGAAATCAACACTGCTCTTATTTACAAGCAGGATCCAGTCATAAATGATTTACAGCATCGTCAGGTTCACGGCATATTGCACGGCGTTTACACATTTTTTTTATTTAGGACCAGATATCTGATTTATTTTCTCATCAACTTTACAGAATACCAGTATTTTTTTTTTTTCTTTTCAAATAAGATATTGGTTTCCTGTGGTTTCACTGAGCCGACAGGCCAAAGTTCTGTTCATTAACTTCAAAAATGTCTTCATCGTAATGTCATATTTGCTTTTCTCAACAGGGCATAAACGACGATATGATATTAAAGATTTTATTGAATATCAGATATCTAAGCCATGTTGATGAACCGCTAATGAAGACAAAGACACTGGGTCCATTTGGCTTATTTGCTTACGTACAACATTGCATCGCTTCGTTAGGAAAGGAAAAAACACGCACCAAGAACTTTAGATCCCCTAACAAGGGATGGGATTTGTATCCAAGCTGCCCAAAAAGGACAAACACATAACAGATGTGAGGAGATTAACTCTCACACCTATCAATAACTCCTCTGGCTCCTCGTTAGATTTAATGGTTCGGGTGGGTTTAAGTGTTTAGAAGCGCGAAGGCTGTACGTTTTTCCTCCTATTTAAGTTACTATAAAATAAGTCGGAATGACTGAAGTGATTTGGCTCAGCTAATTTTTTCACTATAAGAAAATTTTCTTGTACATGAGCAACTTCGGTTCAAGTAAGAACATGGCAGCACAGTATGAATCGGCTGTGGCTTGCATATGTGTATGTGTGTTATGTACGTGTGTGTGTCCGAGTGTGGCTGCATCTTTGACTACATTACATATAATTGAAGCCACTCAGCATGGCAGAGGAGATCAAGTTCTTACTTGGATAATGATAAAATGACTCGTTGTTATGAGTCGTAAAAGACACTGGCAGACGCATTGTGTTGAGATAAGCTTTTTTAGCAATTGAACGCTTCGGGGTTTTTCCTGAAATTGCACCATATTTGCTTGCATGATTCTTCTTTTGTGTGTGTGTGTGTGTGTGTGTGTGTGTGTGTGTGTGTGTGTGTGTGTTTGGGCATATGAGTGTGTCCAGAATGTAGAGCAAATAAGATAGTGGGTAAAACCTGGCAAAAAAAATTATTATAGGCTAATTTCTATTAAGATTTTATGTTAGTATGTTGACTTTGACTGCACGTTTGATTGCATGATTCTGAAAGTGTGTAAAATGTATAAAGCACCTCTGACAAAGATGCCAGTTGAAAGATGTGCTCATGCTTGTGCTACTGTTTCTATAGTAACACCGGAACTTTAATTAAAAAGTGTATTAAAAAAAAAGTGTAACTGTAGATATGCTTGCAGTAAGGAGAAATTTATTTTACATTTCTGGATGGAGTCTCCAGTGTCAGTGCTCTGTTACACAAAAAGCCAAAATGTCAAGCATATTTTTTCTCTCATTAACTTGCAACAGAAAAAGACAGGTTGGTGAGGGAATGAGTGTTTATAGCTGCTATATTGTGCTATATAGTGATAACGAGAGCTTACTTGTTTCATGAACAGATAAAACGTATGATCTGTCAGTTTTCATAATCGATGAAATTGTTGGTGTAGGCAAATTGCTGTGGTATAAGAATAATAAAACACTATAGGACATGCTGCTCTTGGAAAATAATCAACATCAGGATAGTACAGGGATCACACCACCTGGCAGCTGATTTATTTCTTCTAAAAGCAAATTATTTTGAAGCTGGCTGCGTTTATTTCTTTACTTGATGAATGAAAATGAAATGAAAATATCCAATAGTTATTTTATCTAATATTTCTTATTATCAGACAAAGCAGATAAAAAATATAAGATTATCACGCTTGTTTGTGAATGCGTTTACTAAATTTAATTGCCCTTGTCTGTTGGCAGGTTTAGCAGATCAAGATCTTCATACATCATAATATAAAACAAAACCTTGACCTAAGACAAAATAAAAGTGCTTGTTAACTGACCCTTTGATGCAAAGGTTTAAGGAGACCGCTGAACAGGCCATGGTGTCCAGTTTCATGACCATGTCCACATGTACCACCTTTAATTGGCAGGCCGTCTGTGTGATAGAAGACGTGGTGAAGAATCTCCTGCCCTACTACCGGCTCTAAGTAGTACGTGTCACTGGAGTTCAGCACAATGAGGCCTCTGGAAAAAGAAATTAGGAACAGGAAGTCGTAAAAGGTAAAAGACAGACAGCACTATGTTATACTGAAGATGATTAGCATGGACGTTTTTTTTATTACTAAACATCGGGAGAGTGATAGTGAAGGCTCTAATAATTCTGATGGGTTTTTTGCCTTTATAGTAAATTACAGTAATTAAAAGTACAGTAACTAGTAGCTTTGATGGATGTGCTGTAATTGCTGGTGGTGACACTCAATTTGGTGTTTAATTGCGGCTGTTTCTGCCACACAGTTCTTCTAACTATCTCTCTCTCTCCCTCTTTCTCACACACACACACACACACACACACACACACACACACAAACACATGGGCATACAGACCCACACTCAAGCAAACACTTAGTATGATAAGGGCATTGTAATGAGTGAGCCTTTTGTCTGTTGTCAGTGTGACTGCTCGGCCTTGAGTGCGGCAGGATGTACTGTAATGGTCACTGGTCTTTTGTAATCATGGAAAAAGCCACTCATAAACCTACATGAAGAGTCACAACAAAGGGTCTAATTTGTCAAGCTGAATACCGACAATTCTGTTCACAGGAGCATTCACACAAAAAAATTCATTAAAAAATTGTCGGAAACTCACCTACAATACCTACAATAGCGCCAGAGTGTGCAGATTTACACATAAATAATGTATACCAGGAGTGAGCAGCAAAACATATATTTAGCAATCACTTTTCTGGTTTGAATAGCTTATTTGTTTGAACAGCACATACAATTGTAATGAAACTTTTGTGAAACCTGGTTCTTTGAAATATTAAATATAAAAAAATTAAGAAAGCATGCCAACACAAATCCTTAAAAAATAAGCTAAATCCCTAAAAAAATAAAACTACATGTTGCTACATAAAAGCAGGACATATTCATAAACCAGTGCAGTGAATGGTTATTTGGAGACGGTTATATATATTTTTTCTAAAGGAATAAAAGCTGGCATTTAAGTCAGTTGGCAGTGGTGCATGAGAAATCAAAGACACATCAAGCTGCCAGTCTACAGACTTAAAAATCACTGTACAGTGCAGATCTCTTTTTCACTTTGCATGCCAAACCATGAAGTCTTTTCACCTGACTTAATTTACACTAATTTCACCTATACTGTAATGTGTGCCCAAATTTCAACCTTCCCATGTGCTGTTTAATTCTGCTAAATATTTTAATGAGCCTATATCTGGGTCAAAATCATTTTCACCTCTGCCTTTCTTTTTACTTGTTCAGGTCTCTGTGTGCTTTTCCAGACTTGCATGAGCTTTGCACTTTATGACTAATTTGTATTCACCAATTATGCACGAGTACGCATAACCTCTGTGCTACAGGAACCTTTGTAAATGGAAACATTTTACACCTTCCTCTGATAAAGGGGCCAAATGAGGCAGAGTGTTGTTCATTTGGGTTTTTTTTCCCCTACAACCTTAACAGTCGAGTCGATCTTCAACAACAAGTTAGGTGCCATTCTGCAAATCTTTTGTTTACTGTTTGTTGAAGACTATTCTTGTTTATGCTTCAAGGCTTAAACCTATTACTAGAATGGCAGACGCTGTCCTTAAGCAGCTTCCAAAGTCACAAAAAAGTGGGGAATTATTCTGAATATGTGCATGATGTAGATCCTGATCACTGAAGCCTTGGGGAAGTTCCGCTTCACTGTGAATTGCCCTGGCGGGACTTGATTATGCTTTTAAACAATACTGCTAGGAATAAGCAGGGATTTTTTCATGTTCCTTGACACTGTCACAGAGGCTCAGTTTAATACATGCTGATCATTCTGAACTCCAGTGTTGTCAATGGTATGGCAGCAAACAAAGCAGCAGCACAGTCAGAATACATTTTTCTATTTATGAGGAAATGCTGAGCAGCTTATACACTTTTTCTGCCAAAGGCTGTGACATTGTCTATTACTATTTAATATATTTTTAATTGAAAAAAACCCTGGAAATATCTGTAGAGACAGTCTCCTGGGGTTAGCGCTTAATAACGCTGTCATTTTGATATGAATATCAAGCCTGTTCTAATAGTCTGAAAATCGTTGAGAGCACAGCTAATGTCTGATGATTGATGACTTCTGCAGCGGGTGTCTTTCATCACTTTGAACAAACATGCTGTGTTTCTAATGTGGAATTTCAGGGGCAGTGGTGGCTCAACGGTTAAGGCTCTGGGTTACTCATCAGAAGGTTGGGGGTTCGTGTAACTCTCTCTGCTCCAGGGTCGCTGTATCAAGGCTGACCCTAACGTCCTAACAAGCTGGGATATGCAAAAAAACCAATTCCCTGTGCTATAATGTATACGTGACAAAAATGACAGGTTCTTCTTCTTCTCAGCACTTTAGGGGTCATGGTAAATGTATGATGTATACACTATATGACTATGTCTAATCAAGAGCATTATCTTAAACACTGGCAAAAGCATGCATGGTTCAATCAGCATTGTGATTTTGTACTCACAATACACACTGGAGTCTCCCAAACCTGTTATGTTTCACTTGGGTTATCACTTTACATTTACGGCTCTTATCCAGAGCGACTTACATTTATACATTTATACAATTGAGGGTCAAGGGCCTTGCTCAAGAGCCCAACATTGGCAGCTTGGTGGAGGTGGGATTTGAACCCCAATCTTCTGATCAGAAGTCCAACGTCTTAACCACTGAGCTACCAGTGCACTACACAGTGACCATCCTTTCATTTACAGCCACAGAGCACTTTATTAGGAACACTGTACTAATGACTAATCCTGTATTCCTTCCTTTGCTCCTTAAAATAACCACAGAGGCATTTCTTGGACATTGCAGTCCATGTTGATAGGATTCCATCATACAGATTACTGCAGTGACTTGGAAGAGGAAAGTTCACGTTTATTAAACTAGCTTGAGACGAGTTTGCTTTGTGATGTGGAGCCTGGACGTAGACACCAGAAGATGGTAAACTGCTACAAAAGGATGCAGATTCTGAGCAATATTGGCATTAACATGTTTGGCATTTGATTGATATCAACAGGCCCAAAGAAAACATTCTCCACACTATTAAAGCACCTCCACCAGCCTGGACTGTTGACACTATTGACAGGTTGTGGCCATGGACTGCTGGTGCCAAATTCTGACCCTACCATCTGTGTGCCTCAGCAGAAACAGAGATTCATCAGACCAGGCTATGTTTTTTCCAGTCTTCAACTGTGTAGCTTTCTGTTCTTAGGTCACAGAATTAAAACCCTGCACAGTCTTCTACTGCTGTAGCTCATCCACCTTTACACTCACCACACTTGTACAGAGTGATTATCTGGGTTAATCTAACCATTCTGACAGTTTGAACCAGTCAGGCATTTCTTTGTTAAATTCTTGCAACAATATCGCATATCTGTCTGCAGAACTGCTGCTCACAGGATGTTTTTCTTTATTGCATCATTCTAAGTAAACTCTGGAGACTGTTGTGTGTGAAAATCCCAGGAGATCAGCAGCTACAGATATAAGCAAACCAGCCTATTTGGCACCAACAATCATCAACAATCAAACAATTCTTCTGAAGGTTGTTGTGAACATTACGCAAAGCTGATGCTCGGTATCTGCATGATTGCACTAGTGGCCCTTTGATTATTTGATTATGTGATTAGGTTACTGCATGAATGTGTAGCTGTACAGGTGTTCTCAATAAAGTCCTGGGTGAATGTAAATATATGTGCATTTGACTGCTGAATATATATTTGTTAGTCTGGGGTTGTATTCGAAATAGCATACTGCTATAGTCCATACTGTATACTACATACTACATATACTGCATACGGCCTACTGCTATCATCTGTAGTATGCAGTATAGTCAGAAAAGTCGATGTATGTATAGCATACTAAATAGTCGCGTGAGTTACAAATTCGTCCGAGAGAATTTAAAAAGGCAGATGTTTAAAATGTTCAAAACCTTTCAGTTATTATAACTAATCAGTGTGTAAGGGGGAGGAGGGGGAGGAGATCTACACTGCTGTCCAAAACAGCTGTAACTGCTTTCTTTTTGCATTTAAATGTAAGTATATAGTGGCAGCAATACTAACAACCCGTTAGCATTTTTACCTGCTAAAAGTAACCACAATTTTACCAAAACTGTTTAAAATATATTTAAATAAATTTCTTTTACATTAAATAAGTATGGAATAATAAACGTCGAGGCCATGGTGCATGCATGATGGATGCAGTACACCACCAAGATAGCTCCGCTGTATACTGGAAATCTAACCGGATTAGTACGTTTTATGGGTACCTGTAGTACACAGAGCTCCAGTCTGGTCACATACTACATACTGCATACTACTTATAGGCAGATTTAGTATGCCAGTAGTATGTTGTATGCCATTTCAAATACAGTCCATATGTTGTGAATGAGTTCAAGGTGATTCAAGCCCAAAACATACCTTTATATGAACCTAGGGGCAGCCGTGGCCTAATGGTTGGGGAACCGGTCTCGTGACCGAAACCACCAGGGCAAGACATGACTGAGGTGCGCCTGAGCAAGGCACCTAACTCCCCTAACTGCTCCCTGGGCACTGTGGTTTGGGGCTGCCCCCCACTCCAGGCAAGTGTGTTCACTGCCCCCTAGTGTTCACTGGTGTGTGTGTTTCGCTGCACGGATGGGTTAAATGCGGAGGTCACATTCCTCTGTGTGCAAACACAGTAGGCAAATAGTTCTCTTTCTTAAATTGCACCTAAACAATTTATATACCTAAAATAAGAGACAGAACCACAGATGGAGAACATTAAACTCATGTTTAAACGCATGTAAAGCACACCTTACTCACACAACCACACAGAACCCCCCCCCCCACACACACACACACACACACAAAAACAAAATAACACAACCACAAACATTACAGCATATAAGAGTTAATGCATTTTCTACTGCATTATCTAGTGTTACTTACCCCAGACACAATACTAAATAAATTTGAACGCACCTTTACCTTGTTTTGACCTAGGAAAATTAAATTACATAAAGCATCCAGCTCATACCTCACTCCAGAGCATGTGCTTAGGGCAACCCAGGATGAGGAATGGTCCTTAACACTTCCATGATAGAAGCAATGATGATCCTAAAGAGAGCGAGAGAGAGAGAGAGAGAGAGAGAGAGAGAGACAGAAAATGTCACAAAGAAAGAGAGACATCATTGTGAATCATGAACAGTATTCAAATCAAGCCCAGTTCTGGTGAACTAGTTTTCAATTTATAAATCAAACAGGATTTTCAGCCCTGTTTTTCCATGTACATGCTTATATCATCTCCAATGTCAAAGCATCGTCCTTTGCCCCTTTTAGATAAAATCCCCCATAATAATCATTCTCTTGAGTCTTCCACCAACATTTGGGAAATAATGGCACCACCTTAATTTTCTGAATCAGATCCAGATTGTGCGCAGGCGTCAGTCTTCGGCTATTTAAAGGGCTCACTCAAACGATTAGACCGTGAAATTATCTCATTTATTTGAACAGAGAGGAAGCAAGGCGGGACACTCATGCACAGCGGACACACAAATCAATTGTCACTGGAGACATGGACTGACAATCGGCGGTGCTGAAAATCTCATTGGCTATTCTGCAGAGGCGGGAGTGTATCAGGTTAATGCTGCATGTCTAGCACTGACTGCAGGTGCACTTTTAATAGAAAAGTTTCTTACAGGATTCTAGTTGGGGGTTTTGGCCAGGAGAAAGTCCATCATTGTTGTAATTAATTACTATTTTGCAAGATTTGTACCATCCTCAATTAAGTATTACTAAAACATAAAAATCATAAAAATGCTCAGACGCCATGAAATATTTGGCCGGTTGCTTTGCCAGTCTATTGTGTTTGCACTTATTTATTTCATGTTTTTCAAGGAATCCAATCACGTCCACGTCATTGTCAAATAAAACTGTGCACAACTGTGCTAATTGTTTTTGCGCTAGCATTTTCTTTTGCTGGATTTGGTAATGATTGACATAGAATGGCATGTCTCTTTTGTTTCTATGTAAAAACGTTTTCACACTAGTTTTTGTCACTGGTGCCACCTCATTCGTTCCAACTGGGTTATTAAACATTAGCTAACCAACAAGCTGAATTCATTATCTGATACAGCATGACATAATATAAATCTAAATAATAATAATAATATAAATAATAATAATATAAATAATAACATTTTATTGAATTTTCTCAACAGTTACCATATTTACTATTAATCTACTCGAGTAGCCTATGGGGGCAGCCGTGACCTAGTGGTTAGGGAACCGGTCTCGTGACCGGAAGGTTGCGGGTTCGATCCCCACCCAGGGCAAGACACGACTGAGTAAGGCCCTTGAGCAAGGCACCCAAATCCCCTAACTGCTCCCCGGGCGCCATGGTTTGGGGCTGCCCCCTGCTCCGGGCAAGTGTGTTCACTGCCCCCTAGTGTTCACTGCATGGATGGGTTAAATGCGGGGGTCAAATTCCTTTTGTGTGAAAAACACAGTAAGGCAAAATAGTTCACTTTCATTTCGTTGAAAGTATAGATACTTCTTCAATTTCACTTAAGTAGATATTGGTTTGATTTGACACAGTGGCCGTATTTTTACTTTTTGTTTTAATGCTGCATATGATTTTAAATGTTTTCTGCTTACATTGGGCCTCTCTGACAATATAGCACTTATCCGTTCATGCCTAAAGAATAATTAATATAAGGGAAAAAAACATGTGCATCCTCATGGTGGAAAAACAAACCCAGTGGTGACAGAAATACATAACGACCTGTGGAGGCTTTTATGTGAGGCTGTAGTGGTAAAGTGTCTGACAGCTTTAAGCACAAGGTCACAGACTCTGAATAGCCAGTAACAGTGTGTGTCTTAAAGCACGGAGAGATAGCAGAGAAGATATTATCACACTTCCAATTTCCTGGCCTAAAGGTGCTCGATAAAGCTGCCAATATTCAGCCCAGGCTGTGAATCTAAATAGCAAACCTCTTAAAATGCCCCAAACCTAAATATAGTTAAGTCACAATTCAGAGTTTCTTCATTACATACTTTTCTACAAACACAGCTGAATTAGAAACCAAATTACGTGGCAGTTTAGTATCATATTAGCTAATTGAAAATCAATTGAGATTCGAACACACGGAATTACTTTGAGGTCTGTAGGCTTACATACACCCACACTGCATAACCATTAAGGGAAAACTGTCTCAAAACAGAACATGAGAGGATGATTATTTTCTGCTGGAGTTACAGATTGGATAAATCAGGGACTGCAGCAGCTGTCGTGTTTGTCTCATAAACTCTTTATCTCTCATTTTAGAGTCACCCTGCTGACATGCTCGAAATGATTAAAATCGGCGACATGTTCCAATTAGCAGTGCTAAACTGAATGTGGATGATATTTTCTTTATAAAATGAGACCAAGACCTTTCAGAAAAGGAGGGCAGTGGCTAGTAGTGAAAGCAGACTGAAATTAACAGCTGCGATTCCACGCCGACTTCCTCTTAAAGCTGAAGCAGATGTTTCCTACTAAAGAGACAAAGCTATACACAGGAAGACACTCAATATGAAATAATGACTGCCAGCCAAAGGTGCACCATTTAGTCTCTGTCTTGATTTATGCCAGCAAATTAGAAGAGCTTTGAACAGTCTTTAATAACTACACCTGACATATGCATCTCAGTTCTGATAATGAGCGACTGTGGCATAACAGTATAATCTGTCAAGCGCAAGATTCCCACTCAATTGATTTCCTTTGATGTACGACTTTTTCATTAACGTTCTAATGAAAGGAAGGATTTTGCTGAATAGGTGGGAGTGAATGTGCGACAGGGTTTTTACAGACTTTTTAAGTAATGTTGAATCAGTTTAAACCTGGCAGAATGTTAGTTTAGTTTATCAAAATCAAAATTTCCTGCTGTATTTAAATTTGTTTATAAGTATCTGAACTATTCTTATATTTAATATTTGTTAGAAGAGAAATCTTTACTTTCTACTCACTTCACTGCATTGTCAATTACTACATCATTACAAGTCTCCATATTATTATTATTATTATTATTATTATTATTATTTGGTGTTGTTGTTGTTATATGTTTGATTTGAGAGACAGAGATAAAGTATGTGTTAATTAGCCTTAGCTAACATTACTTGTTTTCTAGGTGAAAGAATGAGGAATTTACAGTCAGTAACAAATAGTCAACGTGAGATTTGAATCCAACATGTCAATTTTTATAATAATCTTTTTTGCACTTTTACTTCCATGCTTAAATATATTTAAAGGCATCAACCTGACTGAAGAGTCGGAAGCTCTATTTCAACTTTATCACAGTATCTGTTTAGATGTGCAATTGAATTTTTATTCAAATAAAGAATTTAGATTTGTATCATTAAACACACAGAAACTTCATCTTGTATCTCTGAAATTGAACAGAATGATCACTCAACACAATGTGATTTATTTAGAGGGCTTATTTGCATATTCTAGGCTTATATATATACAGTACTGTGTAAAAGTTTTAGGCACATGTGAAGAAATGTTGTGATGAGGTTTTTATTATTTGAAAGAAAAACCCCACAATGAGCAGTAAACAGT
>JAOVVF010000042.1:8778668-8798225 GCA_028565595.1 Duopalatinus emarginatus | reverse complement strand
GTATGTGAGTGAATAAACTCCCTTACCATTTTCTCTTGTCCCAGCAGTTTTTAACAAGTACTTTTAGCATGACATGTATTCGCCATTTTAATTGTAACATTTCACTTTAAAGCCTTATTCATGTACATAAATAAAAAAATGTGATTAATCGCAATTAACTATATGAAATTCTGAGATTAATCGCGATTAAAATTTTTAATCGTTTGACAGCCCTAATAATAATTAATATCATCATTTAAGGTTCCTTTCTGAGGCTGAAATAAACTGCACAGTGCTTCTTATTATAAGAGAAAAAATATACACAAATGCATTAAATTTAAATGCATTCAAAAATATAAAATGTTATACTTTACATTTAAATAGCTAACATGTAAACCCAATACATGTAGCTGTTTTGCTTTTCAGCATTTCCAGACTATAAAATATAACAATCAAACCAACAGCTAGTGTTATTTGCTCATTCAGTTACAGACCGGAGTTCCTGCGGGTTCGTGGTAAAACATGGAATGGATTCTGAATGGTGACGAATATCTGATATTATGTTCTGTCATGGCAGGTTCATGGTCCAGCGCAGGCATCAGACTGGAGAATGTCCATCTATATATCTGATTAGTAAATGATGCCAATATCGAATCTGATACCGATTTCGGATTGGATCTGGCCTATCCCTAGTTATATAATACATGTCTGCTAATTTCTCCTGAAGTTGACTATAGAAGATAAATGTCATTTTGAAATATCATTTATATTCTATTCAAAATACAGGACTGGAAGGGGCATTTTTTATTAATGATTATTAAATGTGTTTTATACCTACATGTGTCCTAAGCACACCAGTTTCCTAATACTTCCAATAGTGATGGATGTGTTATTACACCAATTTCATTTGCTTTGTTGCCAACACAACCCCATTCTAATCTATTAAAAATAAGAATTGGAGCAAACTAATTTTCTCCGGCCCTCACAACAAGCAGACGCACACTGACTGATATGACCCAACATTCTCTACCGCTCTAGGATAAATATTTATGTGAGTGGACTTACTGAGTTCTCTCCTGACATGATTATGTCTGAATGACAAATGAATGAGGAGCTCAGACTCCAGGAGTCTGGTACATAGCGCAAGGTGCCCACTGCCTGAGAGCTCCCACTGGGCTGCAGAGCAACCATGCCAAGCTGAAAAACTGCACCCTCCTGGGTGCCTATGACAGTACTATCCCACCCCAACCCAGCTGGAGCTCTCACAGCAAGCAAGATGAAGTGAGACATGCGCTGCATAGTCAAGAACGGCTGTGTACTGTATATAGAACAAATGGTGGAGATATTCATGTATCTTATACATAGTGCATGTTACAGTGGAACCTAAAAACAATTCACTTGAGTTGTAGATCCTGTAGAAATTCAATGCTCGAAGAAGTATATGTCTAGTTAAAAAACATCTGAATGCAGTTGTATGAGGCTTGAAATGATGTAAATATGATATTTAAATGGTTTGAATGCTTGATTACGTTCAGGTTCATCTCAGAGCACCATGCATGCACAAATTTACACCAGACTACACCAGGGCAGCAAGTCCACCTACCAGCAGAAAGCTACAGACCCCTAGAAGAAATCCATGTGAACATGGGGAGAGAATGGGTATACAAGTAACCCAGGCTCAGGATCAAAGCAGAGACCCTGGAGATGTGAGGTACTAATACTACCTCCTGCACCACTGTGCCACTTTTAAAATATTTGGCCAGTTGAAGAAGATTTTGCATATCAGTTGCATAAGTGGCTTGGCAATCTGAAATCCTTTCATTATGAGCCGTTATACCAGCCAACAGACAATTTAGAGATATCATTAAAGCACCCGATTACTTTAAATCCATATCCGGAGAATTATCATTTCTTTCCAAGGATTGTTCTTATAAGCTTGTACATGCTTTTCTTATCCTACAGCAAATGATGTCAAGTAGACAAATGATTTGTGGGCAGATTCCAAGGAAAACCCAACATTTTGATCAAATGCACTTTTAAACAGGCCAACTGGAGGGCTGATGAGACACAATATCCCCGAGACGAAGAAGGTTAATATGACCTGTCTGCCATTTTCTGTCTCTGCTACTCCCAGATCATATTTACCACAGACACCCTATGACTTTCAGCCTTACCTGAACAACCATCATTCATACTTTTCCTGCTGTTGTCTCCAATGAGAATCTTACAATGGAGAGATGCAGCAAAAGCCCATGTTTTCCACTGACATTGAAAAATGAAGGGCTAGTTATCACCAGTCGCTAAAGTAAGGCTCGGATCTGCGGAGAGACGTGTCCTTCAGATTACAGTTTAGGCTATTAATAGATTTAGTTATACAAATAAGTTCAGACTTTTCGGTGTCTTGAAAAGTTAGAAGATCTTATCAAACATCTCTGTGTATGCTGTGTGTGTCCCTTTGGATGACATTGAGTGTTACTCAACACATTACCAGGAGGGAATTTTCAAACACAGGGCATGGCGTGGTAACTCTAGCAAAGTAAATGTTTAGTTAGGCCATACAGCTAAATTCAAACAGAGTACACACACACACACACACACACACACACATTTTTAGCACAAGGTGTACTGACCACAGACACAGTGGGACGCAATCGAAAACACTCCCTTTAACGTATTAGAACATTTCCAGAACTCTCAGCTCCATTCATCCTTTCTCAAAAGCACACTCAGACTGAATTCCTGTGGCCCAACAGAAAAGGGAACTCTGAAATAAGTGCAATTCAAGTCTTATCACAGCTTGTCAGTCGTCTCTGAGTCAGTATTTGTAGGACTTTGAAATACTTGTGCTTTTTATCTACTAGAAATGGAAAACATGCATTCAACAACCTTTTCGAGTGCAATATTTATTTGCTATTAAACATAATTTGGTACATTAATATATAAAGGAAACCTATAATATGAATATAATTCAATCCAAACATACAATCCTGGGCAGGTCACAGTCATTCAGTTACATTCTCAGAATAGTAATAATAATAATAATAATAATAATAATTATTATTATTATTATTATAAAGATAATGATGATAATAATAATAATAATAATAATGATGATGATGATGATTATGATAATAATAATAATAATATGCATATGCGTTATGATCAATAAAGAATTAGGAAATCACTAATGAAATTAGGCTCATTCAAAATAGTAACAGTTTGTACTTCACTGCACAGAAATGAAAACCTTAGCAAAGTGGTTAATTCAATCTGCCTGACAGTTTAGCTTTGAATAAAGTAACATAATGTCCTCCAGCAGCTCTATCAGCCTCCATGTGTGTCTGCAGTGAATTCACTTAACTCGTCACCTTATATAAGTTTAGAGATTAGCTAGCCTGCGTACGTCTGCACACATGCCAGTAGCCTATCAATAATGTTTGGACAGTGACAGTAATGTTAAAAAATACAGTGAAATGAACACACACACACACACACACACACACACACACACACACACAGTTTTATTAAACAAATCAGTGCTGTCAATTAATAGATTAGTTTCCTGTAAGCACATTAGCTATAAGGAAGGTTTCTGGTTTATACATGAGGACACATTAGTGGACGTAAGCCAGTGCTGTGTGTGATGGAATTTAAAAAATATGCAGGAATAACTGGGCGGCTGTACATGACCTCATTCAGGAAGATGATATGGTCTAAAGCAAATTGCTACTTATGTATACCTGAGGCTGCAGCGGGTATAGGGTCACCAAACTGAACCTGACGTTTCACCAATTTCTCAATCTTTAGCTGTTCAGTTTTGGCAAACATTTGTACACGAGCCTTCGATTCCTGTTTTCTGCTGACAGGAATGGAAACCGATGTGGTCTTTTACTGCTTTAGTCACCAATGTTTAATGTGTTAGATGTTCTGAGATGCACAGCTGTAAAGAGTAGTTAATTAATTAGTTACCTCCTGTCAGTTCAGATGAGTCTACCCTTTTTTTTCTGACCTCTTTAATTAAAAAGGATTTTTTTTTGTACTCAAATATTTATTGAAAATTCTGGAGTCTTGTGCATGAAAGTCCCAGGAAATACTCAAACCTGGTGTTTTACACAAACAAAAATGGCACATTGTTTTGCCTATTCTGATGTCTGATGTGTACAATAAATGAAGCCATGAACAGTTATGTAATCAAAACTTTTTGGGGGAAAATAATTTTGCGAACTATAAAAATACCCACACAATAATAAATAAATAAATAAATACACACTTTAATATTAGGCTATTTTCATATTTTTACATTTATGTTATAAATACAAAATATGGAAATATCAAAGGGTGAATATTTCTGTATGATATAACACAAGGTCGCTCTTGATTCCATTATCAATTTTTGATATTTAGCTAATGTTATCTGTTGTTACTTAAGTCCAGCTAATCTGCTAAGTTAATGTTTAATTTGAAGATAAAAGGTTTTTTAAAACTATTTCTACTTATAAAAGCTTAGCTAGCCTATAGCCCTATAAGAACACAATTAGAAATGTGCATTCTGTTAGCCATGTTAGCATCGTCACCGCTCTTATGCTATATAACAAATGTATTCATTATTTTCCCAGTGAGCTCCACTGCCTAGTTTTGTTCAGAACTTGAAATCTCCTTTAAAAAAAGCCTTGCTGACTTGAAAACGTTTGTTATGTATTTTGGATCTGGAAAGATTTTAGACTTAACAGATGAAGGTTAAATGTTGACTAATGACCACTGATGAATGGTCGGGTAAGAAATTGGCCAGAATTTACATCCCTAAAGCATGAACACATCCACAATGACTAGTCTGTAAGCATACTGCCAGCTTCTAATGATGTTTTTACTGCTCCAGACCTAATGTTTTAGAGCACATATGTTTCAATCTGTTTGACACACACACACACACACACCAAAACATATATATCTCAAAGAAATCAACACTCAAGGCTAGTGGGAAAATAACAGTGCCTTTATTCTTCGCTGGTTGTCGAGAAGAGAATGAACAGAACGGCTCTGAACATCAGATTTTACATGGTGCAACTTCAGAGCTTAGCCAAGTATCACCTACTCTGAATAAAATGTCCTGGACAGCTCACAAAGTGTAACAAACTCAGAGGTTGGACAAGAAAAGAAAACACACTGAGATGGATCAAATTGAAAATGAGGCAGAGGAATGAGGAAGGCAAAAACAAAGACAGCCATATATAGGAAAACAGAGATGGGAGACGAGAAGAGGAGGTGGGGGAATTAGGAGAGTGTGGGGAAGAGGAGAGGGGGCCTTAGGAGGAGAAATGCAATTCTTTATGGGATTGCTGGTGTCAGAAACGCTTATTTTTGTTCCTCTGGCCTCCTCCCATGTAACCTTCTGCTCACTTTCTCGTCTGCTCTCTCACTTTGGCTTAAAAGCATTCTCAGTACAGTCTGCAGTAATGCTTATATATGATCGCAGTTCTTCCTCAGAAGAGTTATAAAACCAGCGGGGTGAAAAAGTGCACTGATAGCTTTCCCTCTCTTCTCTAACTCATCCCCACCTTTTCTCCTTCTGCTTTTTTACTCCTATCTCCTTCTCGCTCATACTTTCTTGCACCTGGTCAGCATTTCAGGGAATTAGGAAGAAAGGCAGGTGATGCTGTTTCATATCAAAGAGAGTTCTACTGCCATCTGAGGAGCTACGAGATGGCAAACTGGCTGGCTTTACAATTACTGGAGGTGAATGTTTATTCTATCGATCAGATAAAGGAAACAAGAACTGTTACAATGCGCTGCCACAGGCACCTAATAATGCCATACGAATGCAATCATGCCATACTTTGATATATGACATTGTGCTGAGGTACACTAATGATGCTCTGTAATGTATGATGATATTTTGGTGGTACAAAATCAATATGAGGAAATGAGTCTACCTTCTCGTTTTACTCTTTATTTAATCAAGGTACATAAGCCACATTTATATCTAATTTTAGACACCTAAAATTGATTTCCATTTGACTAATTAAACTGCAAAAAAAAAAAAAACATCAGCTTTGTTTAGGGAACTCACATCCCTACATGAATATCTATGCATATCTATATGACACGAACAATGAAACACTATATAGTACTATATTTTGTGGCTCAGGCAATAGACGTGTATTAAAATGCACTGACCTGATTATCCTGACGCTGTAAATGACACATTCGGTGCCCTTTAATTTTTCAAATAAATAAATAAAAGTCATGTAACATTACATTAAAACAGCTCTGTATCAGCAACTCAGCATCCATCTGAATTTGCATTGCACATTTTTCTTTTCTTCTTGCCAAAAACATATTTTATTCTTAACCCACGTAAACTATTAGTGCTGATCACTGCATTATCTCACAAGGCCGTGCATGGATTAATAGAACAATTTTACTATGTTTTATGTTTGAATTGTCACCTACAGAAAGCTGCACAGAGTGCTTACAGTCAAAGCTACACAGGATGCATGTATAAATCAATATAAACAATATGCGTAAAGGCAGACAGGCAGCTGTATTTGTGATGTCAGAATGTAAGTGACCATGTACTGCTCTACTGTTTTCAAGCCTTGGCCCACTGAAAAGCTGTAACCCTTTATTCAAACCAAATCCATTAAACTATGGTTATGTTATCTGTTCTTTCATGTATGAATTTCTTTTATTAGACAGTGTGTGCTTATTTGTGTGTTATTGATTCTTAGTTCAACCTCTAAAAGCATCCCTAGACTGAAATGTATGATAGGCTAATAATAAACCTTGCTTGTAGTTATTACATCCACAACCTTATTGCACACTCACTTTTTCAGTTACTGTTGATGACGTGTCACGGGTGTGTCAGTGAAGATTTGTGAAAAAACACAAGCCTAGTTTATATGAAAACTAGCTAGAGTTTCACTTTGTGTAATCGCCTTAACTGACTGTAACTGACAGATTGCATGAGTCTACAGTGTGAGCTAGAAAGAAATCAGTCCCACCTTCGCTTCTTCACACATATACATTTATGGATAGTGACACAAAATTGCTGGTGCCTGGGCATAGGAATGAGATTTTTTTTATTTTATATATTAATTAAATCCTATGGTCCTAGTAATTTATTCATTTATCATTTATTTTTCTTGCTGTAATGCTTGATTCTACAAAGTCAAAACCAACAACCAAACAAAAATGCTTCAAGACATTTCATGTGAAAACCAAAAAAGGAAAACCCTATAGTAGTAATAATAGTTGAAGTGGCAGTGAACGTACTTAACCACCAGCAGAAAAAGCTACATAATACTATGCATGCTTTATATTTTTTTTATCCATCAAGTTAAATTCTAACTGGTTGTTTGAAACACGATTTTCATTGTGGCAGCTGTCTCTGACATTAACCTGAGACAAACCTTAAATCTGGACCTGGTTTCTATATTATTTAAAATGAATGCAAAACCATTGGTGGTCCTGTTGCGACCGCTTTTCTTTGGCAACAAATAATCTGACATGGATGCCAAAAATGAAACCTTATACTGAGGTCTTTCTCTTAGCCCTGATAGCCCTTTATACCAGCTGACACCACTGACAGGACTTTTTTTTTTTTGTATTAGATTTTTGACCTTTTCCGTCAAACATATTTTGCAACACAATTCATTTTCACCAACGGCACTTGGATGGTAACATAAAACTTTAAAAAAACAATCTTATGTGCTCCAAGTAAAACTGAACTTATGGAAATGTCTCTATCTAAAAATGGATCCAAGCAGGACAGTACAAGGCAGTGTATCCTTAAATGCTTTTAAAGAGTAAAACCTCAGAGCTGGAGTTTAAGCCCCAAAGCACACAGGAAAGCAAGTAAGCGGGAGGGAGGCTTCTTCAGTCTGTTCCTCCAAACTATAGTCTCTGTTTCTGAGAAGTCTGGCAGACAGCCTGCTCCTCAGTCTGTATTCCCATGAAAGTGTATGTGTGTGTGTGTGTGTGTTTATAGGGGGGGTGGATTTTGACCTTGTGGGGACATTTTGTTGGCCCCCATGGGGAAAGTGAGGGTTTTTTGCTTTCTTTATAAGAAATAAAAGCCTAAAGGAGGCTAAAGTTAGGGTTATAATTATGTCGGTGGAGGGTCCTCAAAAGAATAGCAATCCAAAACTCCAAAACTGTGTGTGTGTGTGTGTGTGTGTGTGTGTGTGTGTGCCAAATTACATCCGCATGACATGCATTCAGTTCCCCTCCAAACAGCTCCGTGACTCATTACCTCATAGGCAGAACAGCAAAAAGTCCAGCCAACAGTCCAGAATCTCTCATTATATGTGTGTGTGTGTATGTGTTTGTGTGTGTGTGTGTGTGTGTCTCTCTCTCTCTCTCTCTGTGTGTGTGTTAATGTGAGGCCAACTTTAAAAAAGGGAAAGAAAGACAAGGCGAATGAGAGGGCTGCATGAGAGAGGATATAATACGGAGACAGAAATAGAAGGACAAAAGATGAACAAAGACAGATGATTACAGTTGACAGGAAATGTGGCACCAAATTAAAATGTAGAGCCGACTTACAAGAAGTGATCCTACGACTCAAATTAACAGTGATGACTATCCAATTGTATAGGCTGATTTTTTTTTAAAAAGAAAAGTTAAATACTCAGGGAGGTCTGAGAAGAACGATATTCTCTCAAAGTGTTAAGGTTTTTTTTTAAATATATTCTTTGAGTTTTAACTCTTTATCCTAAAATGCACTCTTTTGTACAGCACTGCCATGTTGACTTTCCCAGTAGTTGCGTGTACTCAGTATGGTTTGTGTATCTGACTTTGAGTCAGTTTTTTTCACATGCTCTTTTCAGTTCAGTCATCACTATGAACAACACATTGTATTGTGCACCAGTGCTGCTACAACTAATCATTCATTCCTATTTACATAACCGTTACATTCCACTCAGGATCAGGGTGGAGCCTAAACCTATACCGCGAACACTATGTCAAATTTACTACTAGCAATTCACTTATCAGCATGGTTATAAGAGGTGGAAGGAAAAAGAGAGCTGGTTAACTAGCTTGCTGTACGGTGGCCTAGACGGCTCTCTTCTACTGTGGCCGAGTGGACACGTAAGGTTTGGGAGCAGGAGCGGCAAAAAATAAAACTTTTAAATTTTAGGGCATTTTGAATCGATTCAGAATTGCCAGAACTAGGAACCGCGTTTCTTCCTGGTAGCTCAAAACCAATCTGGCCATTTTCCTCTGACTGATCTCATCAATAGGGCATTTCTGCATACAGAACTGTTGCTCTGCCCCCCCCCACCCCCCCAATTCTATATAAACTCAAGGGAGTGCTGAGTGTGAATATCCCAGAAGATCTGGTATTAAGATTGATGCCATGGTTTAATGTCACAGCGATCACACGTTTTCTTCATTTGGTTTCTTTCTTCATCCTGTTTGATGTCAACATTTCCTGAAGCTCTTGATCTGTATCTAGATGACATTTTGCATGTTGCTGCTACATTAACTGCATTAATGTGCAGGTGAAAGTGAACCACTTATTCACACAGATGAATATATTCTCCATGTTTAACTCATCTGTGCAGTGAAACACACGCTAGGGACAGTGAACACACTTGCCCCGAGTGGTGGGCAGCCTTATCCATGGCACCCAGAGAGCAGTTGGGGGTTAGGTGCTTTACTCAAGAGCACCCCAGTCATGTCTTGTCAGTATAGTTCCTTAACCACAAGCCCACGGCTGCCCCACACGGTGTAGATGTGTTCTTAATGGACAATGAGCGTGTATTTTCTAATCCATTAAGTTATATTTTTGTTGGTTTCCTCAAGAACAAATTTACAGTTACTGGTGAATGAACCTGAAACAAGCACAAAACCTTTGTTCTTTAAAATAAATGCAAATTAATTCACTCCTTTCTCTTTATGTGGTGTGTTTAGGTGGGTGTGAAATGACACTACATTATCTGTTTGGTGTTAACTGCTTGCCTTCTCTCATCAAAAACATACACACATTAGTTATTCAAAGCTGCACTTGACAGTAACAGTGACATGCCTGGCACATTACTCTTTCCAGGTTTAAGTCAGTGTGTTTACAGTGGTTTCTATGCAAAGTACGATTTGCACAGGCAGCTTTATCATTGTCAACCAGCCCTGCCATGTAGACTGTACTCAAGTTATCTACATATCTCTGAAGCATGCCTTTAATGCAGTAAGGGTGCATTTGCAACCCGTATCCAATTAATGCACATACATTATCATAAACAATTAATCCATTGGATATCATGTGAAATTGCCTTCACCGAAGTCCGTAAGCACTTTATCCTGGTCAGGGTCATGGTGTATCCAGAATCTATCCCAGTACCACTGGAAACAATGCAGGAAAATACACCCCAGACAGGATGTCAGTCCATCACAGAGCACCATGCACACACACATTCACCCACTCACTTATACATAGGGCCAATTTAGCATAGCCAGTCCACCTACTGGCATGTTTTCGAACAGTGGGAGAAAACTGCACTATAGAAAAAGTGAAGATAAGTTCAATAAAAAAAAACAGCTAGTATTATAGATCAAGCATAACAATTATTTCTATTTTTAGTTTAAAGTTTATTCCAAACTTTAAATGGTCTTAGTCTGTTGATGAATAGGTAATTCTGCTTCTTTGTACAAATAAATGCTTGAAATAAGAATAATAAAATTACTTACCAAAATCAAAGTTGTAAAAGATCACTAGAAATAGCCTTTATGATCTTATAATTTGGTTAAAATAAAGAGTATTGGTTGAATTTGGGTATTTGGTTGAAGTTGAAATTGGTTAAAGAAATACTGGTTGAATTTAATTACATTAAAAATATTTTTACTTGCAAAGATATCGCTTTTTGCAGAACTCCATACAGACAGTAACACATGCTCAGTGCATGGTTTACATTTTCTAAAAACAAGATATTGCCGAAAGCAGAACCAAGATAATGTTCTACCTCGTAGAGTTAAGAGATAGCTGGAATTGTTTATCAAAGTGATTTAGATGATAAATGATGCCATTGTTAATGCCGTTGCCAATGTCAGTGAAAAGGTGCCTGGATGAACACTTTTCAACAAATGTCTGGTTTCTGATCAGTTCCCTGTCAGAAAGTTTAATAAAAGGGTTTAAATTTTATGATGATTAGATGAAAAAGTGTGCAACATTACAAAACGATTTTAATTTCAACTAACTGCTGAAAAGAATATTACTAAACAAAATTGACACAAATAACGCTAACTAAAAAAAACCTGTGTTGCCAAAAGTTGGCACAGTGTATAATCAGTGAATGATCAGATGCTGGATAAGTATCAAAGCATTACAATATTCTTTCTAATGGAAAAGCACTGACTATTTGTTATTTACTTATTTTTTAAACTTGTTCTTCAGATGTAACGATTGCCAATTCCTCCCCATTATCTACTTTTCCGTTTCTGCTTCACACAACCAACCAAAGTAGGGTGAAAGCTGACAACTTTCTCTTCCATGCACACCCTCACCCCCCATACTGCCCTGCTGGATCTCCTTCAAATGACAATCAGCAAATGAAGGTATGGTCTGGACTTGCAGTTACGAGAACAACAACCACTCATTAGTGATGTCTTTGCAAAGGTTCGAGAGGTTCACATCACTCTGCTCAGCTATTTCTTTTAGCACATGCCACCAAACCAGGGTGGCAAAGGGCACATACCAAACCCACATTCATGAAATTATAAACTACCCAACCATCCCCCCACCCATCACACCGACACACACATACACATGCACTTACCCACACACAAACGTGAACAGATGCAAAGTCATAGACTAACCTCTTTCCTTATCTGAGAGGAAATGTCATGTTTATCATAATCCATGAAGACGTGTATTTACACCGATGTGTGTTATGTGCATTTCATATACATCGTCTCATTTTGTCATTCAACGTCTTGGCTAGCTTGACATTTCCACGGTGTCTAGAGCTCCAAATCAGCATGAATAGGTTTTGAGGTACCCAAAGGTCAGCAAATCAATACAAGTGAATATGTCAATGAGGAAGGGGAGGCTAGGGCGACATGCCAGAAATGATAGAATTAGTTATACACACATCCATAGATCGCTCTTTATCTCTCTCTTGCTCTCTCTCTCTCTCGCTCTCTCTCTCTCTCTCTCTCGTTGTGTGTGTGTGTGTGTGTGTGTGTGTGTGTGTGTGTGTGTGTGTGTGTACGTATGTGTTGATATTTGTATTTGTCTGTAAATTGCTTATCTTGGAACCGAAACCTGTTGACTTCCTTGCTGACATAAACGAATTGCTCCCAGGAAACCATAATCACATCTCTTCTTGAGAAAAAAAAACCCACATAACCATAAGCATGGAGAGGACAGTCTAAGAGAGGACTGTCCAATTTCGGCAAAAATAGTGCAACGACAAAAGCAGAATGTCCCCACCGTAGGGGGAATAAGGTTGTATATATCAGGCTTCAAGAGGTGAATGTCTCTGCACTTACATATCCAAATAGTGGATAAATCACAGTTGTACTTTTTATCACTTTTAACCCCTAAGTTTGGCAAGTCTGACCCGTTAGCTATCTCTCCCCATGCTATCACACAATATCTACATGATAGAATGTGTCTTTTGAGATAGATGAAGTCAGTCACTGCATTTTTTTATGCACTCTTAATGCTGCCTAATAAGGCAGTGTAACACTCTTCTGCATACATAAGCTCAAGGATGCCTAATGATTGGCTAGTGTTGCAATTTAATGTCCATAGATGTTGCTCTCTTTGGCGCCACGTACTAGCCAACATTTCTTTTTTTTGTCAATTAAACAAACATACACTGAAGCGCCTGAAAAACTGACACGAACAAGCCTATTCAAAATACATAACAACGCCACCTATGCACGTTATTGGTATCCGCCAGTGCATACACAAAGCGACAGAAACCAAATTAAGGTCAGAGGAACACTTGTATGAGTTTGGGGTTTTACCATTCCCATCTAATTTACCAGATCTGTGGACCGGTCTGCAGGAGGTATGGTGTTCATTACCTACAAAATATTCCCACAAGCTTCCATATTTCTGCTACCAAGTATTAGACTTTAATGTAATCAATCTGATAAGATATTAACTGATCTGATCGAGTGGTTCAGTCTTACCTGCGATGTCGCTCCAGCGTCTGTGTGCACCACGGTGTGGGAGATCCAGTGAGCCGTCACTTTCTGTCCTCGCCCCTTCCATTCTGAAACAAAACCAAAATTTGTTTCTTTAACCCTACAGAACGTTGATGTGGACTACAGATGCTCGTCTCTCTTTGCACAGTCTGTCTGGCATGCTGAACAAAACACCACTATTCCAATTACTGTGCTTATATTTATAAAGGAGGTTTGTGGCATATAGACGGACATGGGGGGTAACAGACTCACTGTATAATTCAGTGTCAGATACAGATTCATGCATACTGCTCATTAAAACACTTAATTAACTTAGACTCTCATCAACTGAAAGAAATGTAATAGACAACGGGTCAAAAAATTGCGTTCCATTAATCATGGAAAATTACAGGAAATATGAAAAATAATAAATCACTTCATAATTTGCCGTTCAACTTGTTCTGGCTAATGCAGCTGAGATGTGGTGTTTCTAACAAAGCCAATATTCAGTTTTCTTTACAAACCTATCCAAATATCAACACCTTGTGGAAGATTTCAATAGGAGCCAAGGTCTGTGCTCAGGTTATCTTGGTCTAAGAGATTTCTTCCTGTCTAGCTCTTTTGTCTGTCTTCCTATGACAGCCATATTTAATGTGCGACTCGTACGGGCAAGAAAAACACATAAACAATCCGCTCGCTGTCTCAGCTCAGGCCTATCTGTCCGTTGTAGCCAATCACTCAAGGCTGTCACTGGCATAAATGTAGAAATATAAGATCATTAACTTCCTTGAAATATCCATTTATGGCCTGATCTGATGAAATACCTCACCAACTGAAAAGATAGCGATGGAATTGATCGAAGAGGGGAGTGTGAACGCCTCCCAATATACACTCCATTTCTTTTCTTTCATCTTTTCTTCCGATCCTAAATATCCTCCCCTGCACCTGTTTTCCTCAGCCTATAAAATTACTGTAACCTCCCAGTCATTTGGCATCGATACCACATTCACAAATTCAATCCAGTTTTATTTGCTGGTAGCTTTTTCAGCAATATTCCCTGTCAAAAGCCAGAGCTTTGGCCTCATTATAACCTGCTGCTCAGCAAAACAACAATCCACAGACTCTATGGTCATAGTGTATGTGCTCGGGTTTTAGAAAACCATTTAGCAAACTTTATATTTATAAAATAAGCATTTGCTGTGAGTTAACACTTGACTCCGTGCCACCAAAATACAGATCAGGAAAGAGAATTGAGAGGGAAAAATTCAGAGAAGACCAAAGCAGGATTGGGGCAGCTGCTGCTTAACAGAGAAAGAATGAAAGACTGACCTTTCTCTGGCTGACACATCCATAACCCCCAGAGCATTTGATCGTGCACCAGATCCCACTGGCCGGGAGGAGTCTCACTCCTTTGGTCAGAAGTTTCCATTACACATATTAGGTAAAATTCAGTAATCCCCCTTCGATCAGGAAGATGAAGGTTGTCTTGTTTTCTGCTTTCAGTGACCCCTATTTACACCTCACACTTACATGCGGTCTGCATCTGCTGGATATTAATACCCCAGATAACAAATGATCTAATCTGACTTGTGTTTATATCTGAACTTCTGGTCATCTGCATCCTGTATGCTCTGTGGCAGCAGTGGACTGGAAGAGATCATCTTCAACATTTGCGTCTTATGAACAATAGGCAGGTTTCCACTGCAGTCTTATGCAAAACTGAAGGGATTTTTTTGTCAACAAAGCACAAAAGGAAATGGTCTGTGTTTCCATTAAGTGATTAATACTGGGTTCCTGTGATCATCATTCCAATTAAACATAAGCACTGGCATGATGAGTCTCAAATGCAAAAAAAAATGGGCTTCCATTTTAATTTAGCAAAATATTGCTTCGTTAAATAGTCTGAAAAAAACCTTGTTTGAGCATTTTCCAAGATTTCCATCCTCATTTTTAATAAGCAATTCCAAATTGTGTATCAATCAGGTTAATGAAAACTAGCCTAATGAGAAGCCATGTTTGCAGCCATTGTAAACACCGGATGGTCATTTGCTCTGGAATCAACTACAGCCTCGATGTTTGTGAACACAAAAATATGATTCATCAGGTAATGAAGACATTATGCTCTTTTTTTGTTTGGATGCATTCAATTTTTTGTTTCCATTTTCACTGTCATATATTAATGAGCTGTAATAATATGGGTGAAGAGGGTCCAAGACCCTCTTAGCACAGATACAGGGATAAATTGTTGTTTTCCTGTCCTCAAGCACAGCATTATAAATCTTGTCCCATTTCTTACAACCCAGTTTTGTGGATGTTTATTATTTATATCACCCCACTTCAACAGAAGTAGGTCATTTCACCCACTGAACACTAACTAATACTAGGTAAATAATACAACAGACTTCATTTTATCTAAGAGCTCAGTTTTGGGCTAATAAAAGTGATTACTGCACATTTGTGGGTAGTAAAGGAGAATTCACACTGTAGGATTTTACAAAGTATCTTTTTTGGTACACCAGATTTGAGAGGTTGCATAGAAACACAAACCATTAGCAGCCGTGGCCTTGTGGTTAGGGAACCGGTCCTGTGACCAGAAGGTCCCGGGTTCGATCCCCACAGCAAACAAGACAGAACTCAAGTGCCCGAGAGCAATGCACACAACCCCCCTACAACCCCCTGGGCACCTTGGTTTGGGGCAAGTGTGTTCAGTGCCCTGTAGTGTTTACTAAGCGTGTGTGTTTCACTGCACGGATGGGTTGAATGCAGACTTCATTTCACTTCAGAACACACACACAGGTTAGACATAAACTCCATAGAAATCCATCTAAATCCATGAAAGAACCTCAGGTACATTAAAAGGCAAATGTGTTTATGTAATAGTCTGAAATATTAGTTGCATTACAATACCAGCAGAATTATGGACCAATTTTGCAACTTTTGACACATTTTCACTTCCTTTTCTGTATATGAACTTCTCAATCCCCCTCCAACATTGCTACCATTTTTTATGAAAGCATCTGCCAATCTTTCCCTTCTACCCATATTCCTACACTCCTACAATGCACAATCGCTTTTTCAATCTCGTTAAGACGTTTTTTCTACAGAAGCCACCCCCAGGCTTCTTTTGTCCAGCAATCCTACCACCTGCCTCCTGAACCCTATCTCTTCCATAGTGAACCAGAACATCTGACAAGACTATTCCACATAAGGAAGAGCTACACCGGTACTGAAAAAGCCCACACCAGACAACTCAGACATCAGGAACTACTGACATGTATCACTGCTTCACGCTTCTTCTTTCTTTTTACAACATGGTATATATAGTGAGTAGTTTCTCTTTTTTCCCACCAGAACAGCTTCCAAGATCCTAACCAGTTTGGCTTTAAAGTAGACTATCGACAGAAACTGCCCTTGTGGCTGTTACTGAGAAGCTTCATGCTGATGTATAAGTCAAACTATCATCGATCCTCATCCTCATCGACCTTTCAGCAGCCTTTGATCGAGTCAATCATAAGGTTCTCCTTCTCATCCTTATGAGTCTTATAATTAGTGGAACAACATAGCACTGGTTTGCCTAGTCATATTATGTGACGTGGAGGGGATCCACATCTGAGCCAGGACGACTAGGGTTGGACATTATGATGGTATTTCGGTATTGAAAAATGGTGACACACCAAATTTCTGCTTTATATCTATACTGAACACTAAACTTTAAGACATTCCTCTCATCCTTAATAAAACCAGGTTGATACTTGACAAGATGCAACTAGCGCAAGAAATGACGCCAACAATGGCGCAATCGATGTGATTCTCCCGTCATTTCAGAGATGTATAATGTATAAATCATGTATAAGTCATGTATTATTACCTCTACCGTTCTATTCTGTTCACGTGCCGCAGCACATCTGGTGGACATCTTGTCATAGATGACTTACTGTCTGAAACTAAACTCCAGTAACACTAAGCTGCTGTAAATCCCCAGAGACGCACCTTCCTATCAAGATCTTGATTCTCCCTGGAGATTTCTTGGGAATATGACAAGGCACATTCCTAACAACTTACTATCATTCTGTTTCCTAACCATGGTCAAACAGGGTTCTTCTCTCTGTCAAACGCTACTTTTGGCTGGTCTTCCCCTGAGTGCCATCAAACCTTTTCAACTGATCTAAAACGCTCCTGTATTCCTAGTTTCAAATGACGCTATCTTCTATCACCTACATCAACCTGCTGATGGGTTTCCTGTACCGCTGCATCGGCTTCCTGTAACCGCCTTCATAAAGTTTAAACCACTGAAGCCTGCCCACAAAACCCAAAATAGACCTGTACTTACCTGAAGGCACCTATCAAACTCTAATTTGCTCCACAAAGCAGTTAGATATGACCCACCATCCTCCAAATATCCTAAGAAGGCATCCATCGTGACTCTTTTTCTGTAATAATCCTCCCCTGGATGTCTGTATAACTGAGTCACTGACTGTCTTGAGATGAAAAAGAACTCTTCACTAGGCACTTAAATGACCACTAAAAAGAGACCTTTAAGTGTAGTGTTTTGTTGCTTGTTGTACTAATTCCACTCTAACAGGATTTTAGCTTGAGAGTATATTCAGACTTATTTTTACAAGGACAAGGGTATGTTTCTGATAGAGATTCTGCTTTGGCAAAAAGTTGTAAATGTAATAGTAAGGTGTAAATTAGGGCAGTTCTTTCCCCGTTGTATGTATGTTTGTCTCTTTTCCTTTTTTTGCATGGATTTAAAAATAATAACTCACATTATTCACTTGTTCTCAACATCTTGTGGACCAAAATGAGGGTAAGCATGAAAGTATGAAATATAATACTATAATACGAGGTTTATAACCCAAAAAAAGCATGCTATTACTAAGTTATTGGTCAAACCAGTCAAACTAATGAATTATTGTCAGTTTTTGTCTCAGTAAACAATATGTGCACCAGTAAAGACAAATGAACCCATGCCTAAGTAGACCAAAGATAAGGATCTTAAAAACACATATATTCATAACTCTCTAGTGAAAGCTTATTAAACGCATAAACTGAATGCATTGTTATGATTGCCTATTGATCAAAAGCACAGACGTCATTACATAGCAATGAGATAAATGGACAGGGCTATTCCAAGACTTCACTCCCTGCTCGATCCTTTCAACATTACTTTGATGTGAAATCGAGTGGACAGAAAGAGAAAGAATAACAAGGACCAAGCAAGAGAAAGAGAGAGACAGAAAGACAGAAAGAGAGAGAGAGAAAGAAGGCGAGTTACGTTCTCGTCTTAGCAGTTAATCATCAGCAGCTTTTCAAGCACTTCCTTTTTAACATCCTCTATGAGGTGGCTGAACAACGAGAACGAAGCTGTCTGCGACACGACTGCCTCGCACTTCTGTTGCACAGCGCAAACAATTATCACGCTATGCACAGTTATTTATATGGTATAGGACATAAAACAAAAACATAAAGTAAAAACAATATGAAAGCAATTTTAAAGATGTGCTGGTCAAATATGGGAAAATGTCATATAGCATGGATTTGATGCTGCTTTAATTGCTGTATCAATGGCCTGAGAGAATGGCCTGAAATGGTTATCATGAGTGGATGACCTAAATAAGGCTTGTAACAAAAGATGACCTGAATATAATTTGTGAGTGAGAGGATAGCCTAAGGGATGTTTGGTGTAAGAAAACATAGCCTAAATCAGAATGGTTTGAGGTGGGAAATGGTGGTCTGAATGGTGTTTGGTCTAAGATTCTGGCCTGGTAAGAGAGAATAGCTGGAATAACTGGTTTGGTGAGGTTTTATGTGAGAAAATGCCCTTTTGTAGACTTGCGAGAAGAAATTGACTGCACAAGGTGTGGTGTGAGAAGATGGACTGAATGAGGTTTGATATGATGGCCTGAATGGGATTTGGTGCAAGACGGCCTAAATGGATGGCCTAAATAAGTATTAGTGTGAATGAATGAGATTTAGTGTAAGACGATGACCTAAATGAGTTTGCTGTGAGACAATAGCCTAAATAAAATTTGGTGAAAGATGGAGGCCTGAAGAAGCTTGTGTGTGTGAGAAACATTGGACTGAATATGGTTTAGTGTGAGTGAATGCCCAGAATGAGGTTTGGTAAGAGACAGTAGAATTAAGGAAAGCATGGCCAGAATAAGGTTTGTTGAGACATATTGAACTGAATTAGGGTCTGCCTGAATAAGGTTTGGTGTATAGAAGTAGCCTGAATAAAGATTGTTGAGAGAGGATACTCTGAATGAGTTTTTGTGAAAACTCAGAATGAGCTTTCGGAAGAGTGGTCAGCCAGGATGAGGTCTGGTGTGAGATGATGGACTGTATAAGGTTTGGTGTGAGATGATGGACAGTATAAGGTTTGATGTGAGATGATGGACTGTATAAGGTTTGGTGTGAGATGATGGACTGTATGAGGTTTGGTGT
>JAOVVF010000042.1:8742732-8759411 GCA_028565595.1 Duopalatinus emarginatus | reverse complement strand
TGTGTGTGTGTGTGTGTGTGTGTGTGTGTGTGTGTGTGTGTGTGTGTGTGTGTGTGTGTGTGTGTGTGTGTGTTGGGCCATGTGGGAGCTCCTATGGCCTGGGTATAAAGTCAGCTTTTGAAAGTCTTTATTTGGTTAAGTTACATTAAAAACAAATCTTAAAAAAAGAAATGTCAGATTCTTGGGTGCAGTAGGTCTTTAAAATGCCACCAATGAGCACATCACATTATAATGTATTTTTTTTTAGACCTTCAGTCATAGTTCATGACCAACAAATTATTTTAGTATGTGTGACTTTTGCCTCCAAGAACAAAATTAGCACAAAGATCTTGAAATTTGTACAAAAATAAAAAGCCACTCAGGGTGGCACACAGGGTTAAATGTTATATTAAATTTCATGGAAATTCCACGTTTTAAAGTTTTATTAAATTATAAAAATTGTAAAAAAAAAAAAAAAGTCAAATAAATGTAAATATGCAGACCGTAGTTCCCAACGAGAGTCAAATTTGCTGTCATTTATCTTATTTTATTTTTTTCTGCTGGCAAAAACCTGTGTGTGGGTCAAGGATACTGAAAATAACTGCTAATGCTTTCACTAATATCCCTTTTATAGTCTCTCATTTACTGTATATCAATACAACCTAAAAAATTTCTCCAAATTTTGTCACAGTAAGCGAGTTTGATTTAATGCTTTGCTAATGGACAAAATTAAAAGGCCTCCATTCCAGGAAGATGCATTTGAGTCTTTCACAGCTTACAAATAACAGATACCCACACAAAGATTCTCAGATGGAGGCTTATTTACTGAATACACTTAATAAATACACTACCAGCCTCCCACTGGCATGAATAATGTTCTTCTTTGTGGACAAAAAGGAAAAAGGAAATGAAAGACTTGCTCAATCACTGTGTTATCGTCATGCATCTTAAAGTTCATCTGAGCTGCTCAAGCTTTTCTGAGAAGTACTTGAGGTCCCTGTCCTTTTCCTCAGTTATTATTCTAATGTTATATCTTACCCGGTATCACCGGCAGATCAGATGTGTTGTTTGTTTGTATGTTTGATTGTTTGTTGTAGGGTCTTAATGCTGAGTTAAGATAATGTTAGAGAAGATGACACGATGATCTGATATACATCAGAAAGGCAACGTGTAGCTGCATGAATTTGTAGCGTGTAGTCCAATGGTAGGCTGTCTACCACTAGAGTCTCTGTCTGCCCATTTCCTGCAAATATTTTGTGTAGTAGGTATATTTTGGCTGATGTATTTTGCATGCTCATGCACATTTCTGCCCAGGCAAACCTGCATTACAGTTGCCTGCCACCTGGTGGTAAGAATAATAAATGTGAGATTAGAATAACAACAAACAGGGTGGAAAATGGAAAATATTGACTAAGTTATTTTTGACCACATGACCGGTTAGATCTGGCTGGCTGCATTACCCCTCCTTACCTGGCACACAGGATGTAAGTGGCTGAGGTTATGCGTTCTCACGTTACACACAGGTATTGTCCAGTTTCATTGTATGGGGGAGCAAATCATCAGCAGTTTCAAGAATTGTTTCTTCTGTAAAGGTCTAGACATGGTTCTTCTGTCTCATTCAGAGTTGCAGCTTTGATCTAATGAACGCAGACACATCCAGATATTGTACCAAAAGGTCTGAATGTTCTGTGCACTATTGTACACTGTATCCTATTCTTGATTGCTATTCAAAAGCAAGGCACAAGAATGATCCAGGGTGTCCTTGAAGGTTGAAACCAAGGTAGAAATGAAGGATGCAAAAGGACGAAGTTCAGAAGTGGAAGAGAGAATGGGTGAATGAAAAACAAATAAACTGGGTATGGTTATGGAAAAGCATGTGAATAAGCTTCGGAAGTGATTCTTACTTAGTTGTTTGAACATATCAGTTTTTAAGAATCCAGTTTGCCTTTTGTCTGCAGTTTGAATACTTTTCTCTCTCCTCCTCTTTCTTTCTCTCCTTCTCAGCTAACAAAGATGCCCTGAAGGCCATGGTTACTGACACCAGCATAGACTCTGATGGGTAAGTTATGTTATATGTTACCTTTTAATTGTATAATGTATTAATTTTGAATGATCCATCTAACACAGGCATGGGAAGCTACACATATTGTTTAATGATCTCTGGCAGGGTGGACCTCCAAAAATACTGAGACTCTTCAAATAAATAGGCAAGACATATTGCATAAAGTAAATATCATGCATGTTTAGTGAAAATACTTATTTTCCTTCCATAAAATCATGTTAATGAAGTGATTCATTGTACACACAAAGGAATCTGACCTCTGCATTTAACCCATCCGCTCAGTGAAACACACACACTAGGGTCTAGTGAAAAATCAGGGGAGCTCATCTGGAGGGCATTTGGAAGTTTGATCAAGCGCACTTTAGTTATGTCTTGCCGGTGCTGGGCTCGAACTCTCAACCTTCTAGTCACAAGGCTAGTTTCTTAACCTCAAGTCTATGATTGTCCATGTGTGTGTAATTCAGTTCTACATGAATTTCTAGTGTAAACTACCCCCACAATTAAAAAAAAATATTTTAAATACCACAAATTCATGTCATCCATTATTGTTTTTAATCATATATAAGGATTCACACATGTAAATAAGAATAAGAGCTTTTATAGAGATACAGCAGGGTGTTGACCTGTCCAGGCCACATAATGGATATAAAAAGCAGTTAAACATACCATTAAGCATAATTAGGGCAATTATTACAGTTCACATTGAAAAGTTGCTGAGAAGAGGACACATCAGGATACTGATGCACTATGTGGCTAAAAGCTTGTGGACACCTAATTATCAGCTAACCCGTTTAGGCTTTTCATAAACTGTTTTCCTGAACTTGGGAGCACACAATTAGACTCAAGAGGCTCAAACCTGTTCCAGCAGGACAACATGCAAGCTCTATGATGACATGGTTTGCCAGTGTTGAAGTGGAAAGCTCTGCCCTCAACGCCACTGAAATGAATGAACTGGAAAGCTGCCTGTGCTCCATGCCCACTCACTTGACAACAGTGCCTGACCTTGCTAACACTCTTGTGGTGAAATGAGCACAAATCTCTATAGACTGACTACACTCCTAAAGTGAGAATCTTTTTAGAATGGTGGAGGCTGTTATAGCATCAATGGGGGGACCAACTCCATAATAATGTCCATGGGTTTGAATTGGGATGTTCAACTAGAACAGGGATCGGCAACACTTATTTGGGTGCCTTTCGGACCCGGTTTCAACGGCAAAAGAAAACGCTGGGAGCTGCAAATACTTTTTGCCATTTAAAATAAAGATAACACTGTATATATTGTTTTTTTTTTTTACCTTTGCACTTTGTATGAACAACTACATTGTGTTGCTTATGAAATCCATGAAGTGCTACAGAGAAAGTAAAATTTTATTTATGTAATGAACAGATTTTGAACATTTTGATCTCTTAAAATATAGTAAGAAAACACACAGAGTTGAATTAAAAAGATTTAATTATCCATGTAGCAAACAAAAAATGCCATGAGCCGTCATCCATATATCGCATTTGGGCTTTTGGAGTGTGTAGCGGAGCCTTGGCCTGAATTTAAAAAATAAATTTGGAAACAAAGAGCACACTGAACAATGACAAAAAAATATTTGCAAAATATCTGCATGAATGTTAATTTTACCTGGATAATGGGACTGGTTAACCTGACCCTCTGCACACAGCGTCTGCAAATCAGGGCTGTAGGAAGTCTCACTGGGTTTTGGCGGCTTTCTGCGAGTGTGACGCATATTGTAAGCGACAAAAAATAACAATATAGATTTATTTTAAGATTTCAAGACCACAATAATCTTTTAATTTAGAAGTACAATAAAAAAATAATCTAACACAAATAAAATACACTTCAATTAAATACTTATAATTTACTTTCCTAAGCCATGTGGGTTGCTGACCCCTGGACTAGAACTTATGGGTGTAATGGTCAGGTGTCAATAAACTTTTTGGTATATGGCATAGTTTAGCTTCTTATAGCCCGCTTGACTCAAAGTATGTGCGTAGCCATGTACTACAATCTAGTTGAAAGTCTTCCCAGAAGAGTGGAGATGATCATAACAGCAAAGAAAGACTAAATCAGAAACGAAATGTACAAATACGCTGATGTCCACAAATATTTATTGAACGCTGCAAAGGTAAGGAAGGTGCACAGTGTCAGAACTGGACAACTGATCCTTGTACAGTTGGCTATTTTACTTAACAACACTTCATAACAAGCTATTTAAAAAAAGTTGTATAAAAAAGCCCTTTATGTCAACACTGAAATAAAGCACCGGATCTTCTTCATTGAAAGCACAACCAGAACTGGTGTGTTGTGGTCAACTGAGATCAAACACCAAAGCCAGCTTTTTTTTTTTTTTACTCTGCCAGGATGAGACACTTAGGCAGGGATGGGTCTTTTTTAACAAGACATTGACCCCAGACCTACATCCAACCTCAGGAAGCTGATTGAGAATGTTTCCTGCACCACATTTAAACCCTGTCGAACCCTACCCTCACTTTGAAACTAAAATATGTGATCTGTACTAAAGATCCACATGAGCAAACCCTGGAGCATGTAGACATATAAGCCTCTCTAACCTCATTTAGATGTTGTATGAATAGGTTGCGTCCTACTTTTTTTTTTTTTTTTTTAAAGAAAGCTTTAGCTTTCAGGGGGCAGCTGTAGGCTTGTGGTTAAGGAACCTGTCCTTCAACCAACAAGACTCGACTGATGTGCTTCTTAGCAAGGCAACTAACCCCCAGCTGCTCCATGAATGCTGGATGTGTGCTGACTGCCCCCTAGTGTATGTTTGTGTATGTTTCGCTGCACAGTCAATTCCACTGCACAGTGGTCAGAAATCACTTTAAATGTAAGGACATCTGTAAATTTGAACATATTGTTTTGGGGAAGGCTGTGACTATTGAAGTATTTTAAAACTCGGACACCCCCCCCACCCCCAGATGTTGGATCCCCCCCAACGCAAAACAAGCATGAACCAATCACAAAACCACATTATGCTGTGCAGTGTGAAGATGTTTTCTTGCTTGGCACTTGGAGTCTTATACGCTGCAGACTGTTTCGAGCAGTTCAGTTCAGCAGTACAGGTTCTGTCAGTGTAAACATGAGAGGACTCCTCCACATCATGTCAGACTCCACCAGTGTTGGCTGACTGCTCTTTCCCCCACGCAAGCTAAGGCAGCTCAGGGTTTAAAAAAAGCATTTTTTGTGATCCAGGCCATGGCTTGAAGACGCTGCTGCCATCATTCATGCACAAATCAAGTCCTGAGTATATTTCTGGTTTTAAAAAATATGACTATCAACATGCCCACTCAAGCAAAGCAGTCCAGAACCGAGACTGGTGTATATAATTATTGTAAGTCATTTTGATAAAGCAGGATTGTTTTGTAGCTGTCTGGTATTGAGAGAACTTTCAACCATCTATGTCTTTATATGTTTGTGTTTGTTGAATGAAGGTTGCTTCCACAAGGTGGCAGTGTATGATTTGAAATAAGTTGTCACCCCTTCTTTAGCTCTGTATGTACTAAACACCAGGCTAATATTTATATGTATACTGAGTGGAGTTCATATTAATATTTTATTGTATGGTTTAGTGCACCAGTGTCATGATGCACATAGATATGGGTTTTATGTTTTTTTGTTGTTTTTTTGGTTTGTGAGATACATTTAAAAAAAGGAGAAAAGAAAAAGAACATTGTTCAAGATTTCCACTTACATAAGTCACCCTGTCTTTTGTAAATCTTGTCTTTCTGACACCCAGTCATGCCTGCAATAGGCCTTTTTCTTGTTTTTGTTTTCATTCAGCTCTTTAGCCTTGACATTATGAATGCGCTCATATTTTTTCCCCCCAATAAGTCCGTGTGATGTAAGATTTAGTGAAAGCATCTCATACACAAAACAAGGTCTTCACTCCATTCATAAGCAAAGCATAAAAGCGAGCCAGTGCGTCCTTGAGGAGTGAAAAGCAGGCACGGGAAAAAAGCTCAGCCATGAAAAGCCGAGAAGATGGAAAACCACAGATGAGCTGGATAAGAACAGGGAATGCTTGTGGAGTATCAGAATAGCTCAGCAGTAGGGAGGATAATGATGGCAGCTATGGAGACAGGGAACGAGGGAAGATGTCTCATTTGGAGTCAAAGCAGCCAGAGACAATGAATGATTGACAGAGTAGAAAAGTGTATAGATGAGTGCAAGGGACAGATTAGTTGCAGGCCGGAGTATTCCGGTGCAGTGACGTTGGACAGAGCGCTCATGTTTCCTGACTGGGCTGTTTGGCAGAGAGCCAGAGGGACACTTGGAGACGCAGCTGGGAGGACCCAGAGACCTGTGCTAGCCGGAACAGGCGGGGCAAGTTTGGAGCAAGAGTTGAGTGACAGATTGGAGTCTGTTGCTGGGTGTACTAGTGTAGTTTGAGCTTCCTGGACACGCATAGAAAAAAATTAGCTCCTAAATGTCATTATGTTCCCAAAGTACTTGTGATAAATCATTGTTATGTTTGTGTATCTCTGTAATCTGTTTTAAATTTTTCTTTGTTTTTTTTCCTTTTCCTATAAATTACACCAACCTTTAGACAGACACATACCTCCCTGCTGGTGTGTAGGTGTTGGAGTTAGAGAAGGCTGTAAAAGCCTGTCTCTGTCCTGTCTTCTCGTCCTCCTCTCTTATCCCTCCTGCAGATGGTCATTTACATAACGTGTCTCTCTAACTCCGCCTTTTCAACACAGCATATTACACACCCTCAGTGGTGTCCCGTAGCGAAACAGAGACTAATAAATGAGTAGCTGCTGCCGTTTTCCTCAAACAGGAAAATAGAACCGTATCTCCACTTTAAGCATTCTTTAGCAAGGGACAGAATGAGACATGTGGCAATTAACAATACACAGCATTACAAGTGACAGGAAATACAACAGCCCCAGACAGTTTGATTCTGCTACTATTCTTCAGTTCTTTATATCTTTAGCAGATTTACTGTCATCCTTTTCATGGGCTGTTAATAAGAACACAGGGTGGCACTGTGGTGCAGTGGGACATTGTCGGGTTTGGTCATAAGCTCAGGTTACTTTCTTTGTGGAGTTGCACATGTTCTCCACCATTTGCATGGGTTACGCCTACCTCCTTTTCCTCCCATCTCCTGGAACATGTTATTAGCTGAATTAACTAGGCTAAATTGGCTGAAATTGTAAGTGTGTGTCTACGTGGTGTCACAGAGTCACACCCTGATCCACTGTGCTTACTGAACATAAATAAATAGAAAAATATTATTATTTATCCATAAGCTCAACAGAAAAATACTCTGAATCGTTCAGTACTGAAATCCTCTTGGTTTTGAACAGCTTTGAACAGTTGACTAAAAGGCGCAAAATGACTATAATAAAAAAAAAAGAAATATTAACAGCAGGTACACACCAATGTGAGTCTTTATTTAAAAAATTCTGTATAACTGAAGCAAAACATGTACAATCTGCTTCTTTACGCTCATCATGTCTTTTTTTTTTTTTTTTTTTTTTTTTTTTTTTTTTTTTTTTTTAAATCTTGTTTATTTGCAGTCCTCCGATGACACCTACCACGCCCACTCCTGCAACCCCTGCAACCCCTGCAACCCCTGTAAGCCCCGTATCACCCGGAGCTCCTGCCGCAGCAGCCAAACACACCTGTAACCACCTTCACACCATCGGAGGAGTGGTAGGGCACAACAACATCTGTAACCGCTGCAATCAGAAGAAATGGCCCCTCATGCGGCGCGGCTCGAACAGGAAAGTGGAGCGGCGCGCTTATGCTGGAGAGGTCACTGTGCTGGCAGTTGGCAGGTGTGTGAATGGGGGAAAATAAGCAGTGATGTGGCTTTATTCAAGGGAATGCCCTTTAAAACCTTCACTAACGATAGCACTACATGTGTACTGCGATATAGTGAGTTAATCATGATATCAATTTTATCGCGTCATATCACAACAATTTTAAACTTGCAAGGCATTCTTACACAGTTAGTGGTTTTATTCTGTGGTAAGAAGATCAGTGTAGAGCAGCCCTCAGATTATTATGCTCACCTGCACCAGGAAGGTCATTCATTTATTTGATTTCTGTTCCTAGTGTGCGTCATCTGGTCTTGCACATACAAACAGAAACATGCAAATATTCTAAGCAGGTGCCTACGGTACGGCACGGCACACTGACTGGCACTGACATTTCTATGTGTGTGTGTGTGTGTGTATGCATATATAATGGCCATTTTAGATTATTTATGTTTTGTGGGTGTGTCTGTGCCTGTGTGTATGTGGCTAGTCCAGGACATAGCTCGTTCTTATGTGGGTTCAGAAGGGAGTCTGTGTTTCGAATGCTAATCGAGCATTTCCTCATGCATCCGCTGTGATAAAGGAGAGTTTAAATCAGGGTCACCCTACTCCATGTGTGTTTGTGGGTTGATTTGAATTCATTTGCCCTTATATTTCATTCTTTTCCAGATGATTGTTTGTGAACTGAAAGCGTGGGTAGTTGGTATTCGTGTTGTGTGTAAACAGACATAAATGTATGTCTCTGTCAGTGTGCTAAACGCCAGACTTAAGAGATCGGGTTCAATTTCAGGTTCCGTGTGACCAAAACTGACCCACGGCCGGCCCGGGAAAGACGCAGCCTGCTGATCACTGAGCCTAACGGAAGTGTTCCAACCACTCCGGTAAAGACCGAGGCCGCTTCATTAAACAGCATCACAGATACACATTCTAAGGTGAGCTCCAGCAAGAACAGAATACAAACAAATAAACCACACCACACACACAGGCACACAGTCAGAGATGGCTGCTGTAGAGGAAACTGCAGGGATGCACAGCGGGGCATCACCACTGCCCTGGACTCTGTTTTTGTGCCTGCCTAAAAACCAGACATGGCTGAGTGTCTACTTATTTAATCAGTCAATAGATTAATTAGAAATTTACCAGTCATACCAATTTACATTTTCAGTTTTTAATAATTCATTAAATAAATAGTACCACGGTATGAATTACACTATATGTAATTCACAAGAGCTAATCAAAGGGATGACTAGAATTTGCCCAATGCTGAGCAACCTGCTTTAAAAATATATTTAACGAAGCTGAAAGGAGAGAAAGTGTTGATCGGGATCACAGCTGTTCCCAGGTTTGTAACCTGTGCTTCCAACTGTCAATAACCAACAGTGTTACTGTTGTTTTTACTGTTTTATTAGGGCTGCAACAAACAATATTTTTGATTAGTCTATTGATTAATATTTCAGACTGTTGTGTTATACAAACAACGCATCCTGCGGAGTATGTTTCAGCATGACGCACAAGCAGAGCATATTAATTTCATATAACGGCACAGCCTGTGACCGTCATCCTACTTGTACCACCATGATTTCCTAACAATTAAAATGTTTCATTTATTTATGAATGCCAGATTACACTTAGTTATCGTTATGGGATGTCCTGTTCTCACCTGTTTCATAACTGTCAAGAAAAAAAATCCTTCAACAGCCATCTGTCTCCTTCTCTCTCAAGAACTGAAAAAAAAAACAATTAAACAAAACAAAAAAAACACAGGAAACCGAAAACTCTGTCCTGAAAACTTTCCTGAGCTGGGAAACATTGTGCTACAAAGCACTCACGACCAAGAGTCCTTACATTAATGAAAAAAAGTCTTTGTAGGTTTTACTTTAGGTTATTGTTTAAATTATTTTTAAACAGACCATTTATTATTAGTGTTAGATTATGTGGAGTGTCTACCATACAAGTCCCTGTGTATATACGTTGTTTAATAGTGAAACGTGTAGTAACTTTTTATAGGCTACTCGATTCAAACAGTAGACGTGCTTTTATTATTACTGCTGTGAAAGATATTTAAACTAATAACTGTGATCTGATGCAGGACAGTAGTGTCGGTATACGTAGTACTAACAACACCACACCTGATTTTGTTTCAGTAAAAGTAGCAATGGTCATTGATTCGTTTATGAATTGAGTGTGAATCGTATGTGCTGTAAGTCATGCTGTAATGTGTGTAATTGAGTAATCATTTGCTATTTGTCTCTCCTTAGGCAGAGGCAGATGATAAAAAGTGATGGTTTGGAAGGAGCAATATCCATACAAGTATAGTCAAGAGAATTTTTTTAAACATGTTTTAAACCCAACCACAGCAGAGAGGGAGGAACTCCAAGGCCCCAAAGACAAGATGGAGGTGAAAGAAAGGAGAGAGAAAAAAAAACAAAGAAAGAAGCAAAGTGAATAGGCCTTTTAATTTGAACTGCAGTATTCAGCTCCACGCTCTTGCTGCTGGGGTTTGTTTGTGTATCTGGGAAGGGAGGAGAACGGGCACCAGTTTGTCAGAGTTATTCCATCACCATGTCATTCCTCCCTTTATAAACATACTGCATCATTAACCATGCACTGAGTCGTGTGTATTTTAATGGCTGCGAGCGTATGAATGGTTAACCCACAGTCAAACATGCGCTCGTGTTACAGTGTAGACTCCAAAATGGTTGTGTGACCCAAGGTCATGTGACTGAGTCTACTTCTTCCAAGAAGCAGGGACCCTTTTTTTTTTTTTGTGCACACTTTTCAGTTTGATCACTACGGAGAACCACCTAACCACATTGGGTACAAATTTAATGAAGCACATGTCTGACTGCATCACCCTGTATAACCTTGTATAATCCTGTTCGACCGTTTCACCGGTCCACCACATGGCTTACTGTTTGTTTTTGGTTTTACGAAAGCTTTGTGCCTTTAACTAGCTTAGCTTAATGTTACTGTAAGCTAATGTCTACTAACTTGTCTATTTATTACACTTAGTGTGGCAAGAAATGCTTTCTGTTTAGGATATACGTAGTTTTATAATGTAGCCTCCATCCTACAGTGCTTTATACTTTCTCAGATATCTTCTTGAAGCCATATGCAAGTGTATGTAGTAATATAAACAAATCCTGCTAGAAAATGAAAAAACAGGACAAAAGCTCTAGAAAATGATACAGGGAGCTTCTGTTTCAAATATAGTCCCAATTCAGTAGTTATAAATTCACTTCATTCAGTAGATCTTTAGGAAAATGTTGCACCACATCACCCAAACTACATAGTTTAGTCACATTTTATGTACCTGCCTGGTTACCTCATACAACAAAAAGCACTGTGTTATTATCTAATACTATTACATAACACATGCAATAATGTAATTATACTATCTGTCTATTCTCATACTGTTTCCTGTTCTGTACTTAACCAGGAATTAATGTTTAAAAAAAAAAAATAATGCCAGAAAATAAATGGCCTTGCATTAGCTAGTGTTTTGGATGCAGGCTCTTTGGGATGCTGGGAATCTAGATTCAGTACAATTTAGCCAAAGCACATTTGCCAATGTGTTTATTATATGAATTGTATGAGGAAATTGAGGTGGTGTGTGTGCAGGGTGGAAGTGGTGAATGGTGTGTGAATTTCTAAGTGCACTTTTGTTCAAATGTTTCCCAAAAATAACGAAACAGCAAATTTTGGGGTTTTGTATATCTACAGCAAACGTCGCACTATTTTTCTCACAGATAATCAGTGATCTAGTAATTACAGTTATACAGCTTTATTTTGGCTTGAGGGACAAAAGAGTGCCATCTAATTGTATATTATTAGTAAAGTGTATTTATGCAATATAAGTAGAATATTTCCAAATGCAGTTAATCTGGACGCTTCATGCCAAACCTGCCGATTCAGTCTCGGTTCAAATCACGCTTCTTCCAAAACCCCAAAATGTTCCTAATAAAGAGTGATGACTGCGGACAATTTAAGCACTGTTTCACGTGAAAACGTCTTAGCTAGTCCCTGCTACCTCTCATTCTTTTAGGATATTTAATACGTCTAAAGACTGAATTAAACCAAAATAATTCGACTTGTGTATTTAAGAATCACTATTTTAAAGCAAATGTATTTAAAATGAATTGAAATATTGAAAGTCAAATAAATATTTTGCATTGAATTAAAAAAAAAGCTGTTATAGAACAACTATTGTTTTAATTGTTTTTGTACCTACAGTTTGTATCTACATTAAAAAGTCTTAAATTAAAGCGCTGTGATCCTTTTTTTCCATCAAAGCCAAAATGTCATTTTCTCCCTAAGCACCTGTAATGCAGGTCCAGCAGGTTAATCGACTGGAACCTGTGGGTAATATCTAACGTGTGTTAATAGGTCACCAGAGTGGTACTGATGACCTTGGAAACAGACTCTTAACAAACTCAAACATGAAACGCCTTGCCCTCTCTGCTCCATTAGTTCCTTATGGTTATTTAGGGTGTGTGAATTGGAAGAGACTGCTCAACCACGTGCTTGTATAGGTTTTCCAACTATATTGCATGTTTGTTGACATCATGCCTACACACTTCCTGGTGTAGCACACAAACCTGGTTGACGTGTGCAGTGTAAGACATCTATGATACATTTGGGACAGACATTCCTGCAGTTTCAGAGTGACTAACGCCCGTGTGGCATTTGCACATGTGGAGCTCATGAATGTTTAACAGGCTGTTATATATTATTAGGCCTTGGTATTTTTGGATCGGTGAACTCGCTCCTTCATGAATTACAAGGGACACTTAACTTTGAGGGGGTGGAGGGGTGAGATAATGTTAAATAGCTCTTTATAGCGGACCTGGTCTATTAATGTATTGCTGCAACCAGTTCCTCATGGAAGATCTATTCCAGTGACATAACCATGAATGAAATTATGTGGTTAGTTGTGTGTAAGGTTTAACTTGACGTTTCTATTAAGGCACTGGTTCTTTAATATGGCCTGTTTATTAAGATTCCTTAATTCTTTAGGACAAATTTAAACCAGATATATATGTGTCTCCAGTTGGTGGTCAAAGAGAAGAAAAATCAGTAGAGATGCTGCAACTAACCAACAAAATCAATTATAAAAATAGTTTGCAATGAAATTCAATATCGATAGTTTGGACTGTGTTCTGAAGCATCCTGTAGTGCGTTACACCACTTCACTTCATTTGATGGAAATGAAGGAGTGCATTATGACAGAGAAAATGATTCGTCTCACACAAACATGGAAAGCAAAGGGAGTGTTTCAAGTGTGGAAACGGACAGCAGATAATTATTTTGGCTTTATTTCGAATTTATCTGGTTAGAAGTAAACAAATCGCTGCCATGCTGTGACTGATTATCTGATAATTGTCTTATAGTGCATTTAGTCACCAGATCGTTTTTTATTGAGCCTAGTTGGGAGTTTTGTAGTCGTATTCATTGATTATAATGCTGTAAATAAATCTTTTTAAATCAGTTTTTTTTAAAAAAGAAATCTATCAGAATAACTTAATCAGTAAGTTACTTCAGAAACATTTAGTTGTAATTCATCTAGTTATTTATTTATTAGCATTTAAGCTAACTAAACTAAATTGTGCTCGCACCCATGCTCATATACAGTTGGCGTCTGGACGACTCATCTGGCATGTTCTGAAGAAATATCACTAGATTACTAACAAAGCTAGTCATGATCAGTCATTGTGCTTTATTATTTTTTCTTGTATCTCTTGTTAAATAAGTGGATCAGATTTTGAAAATGACAACAATTGTTTTGACATGTTGATCTCACCATGAAAGGCAATAAATATCGGACGAAACATTGACTGCATTTACATATATACATGTTGCAAAAGAAAATCTATTTGGCTGTACTATAACAGGCATAGTCCATACGTTCAGAATATTTTCCTACTGGAAGTTTAACTTTCATAAACATTAAAGCTTACAAAAGTAGAATTTGAGAAAATAATATGGCTGATAAAGTATCACATAATAACACATTCACCTGCTAAGCTGAGAACAGTGTTGTCCTGTGCTTCTTTATAGTATTGTGGAAATGTAATGCCTTTTCTCACATCACATCTTGAATTGAAAGTTTCAGCCTCTTGAGTTAACCATAGTTTCACAACCGAGAATTTATTAGTATTAGCAGTTTTTTTTTTTAGGTCCAACTACTGTCATGGGCCCTATGTAACTACGTTGACTGCATGAATAACGTCACAGCAGTTAGCACTATAATAATAGCTCTTTATGAAGTCTCTGTGAAATGTAGGTGTCATTTCTCAGCATATAATTTCCTGCTGTAGGGTGATGTGGAAATTGTGCTACTGTTTTCCCAGCATTCAAGCTTGAACCCAGTCTCGTTTCTGAAGAGAGGGTCCTCAAAGTGTTTTTTTTTTTTCTACAGCTAACCTGAGAGGCAGGGTTAACTAGTTTTTAATGTGGGATGTCAGTCTGAAGTTCACTAAAAGCTTTCTGTACACAACGGTGGAATCAAGATGTCAGTAATCAAGACTACAGGGTCGAGGAACAGATGATGTATATCATCAGCATCAGCCTGATAAGAAATTTAATAAAAAAAAAAAAAATCAATTAAGCCCAAAGTAAGACAACAGGGACATGTTTACAGTAGCTTCATCAGTTTAAATTTCAGTAATAAAGCCCTCCTTATAACGGTGCACCTGGTTAAAGCTTCCACTTCCTGTCAAGTGTTCACACTTTTAGGGCAGGAAGCATAACCAGCTCCTGCTCATGATTTATAAACCCATCAGACATTTGCATGGTCACATGCAACAGCCCTCCCAGGCCTTTTAATATATCATCATGAAGTTAGGGAGAATATTGCAGATTAAACACAGTAATGAAATGGTCATCACAGTAGTATGGACTTGCATAGACTATAAAAAGGCACAGAGAAAGGTTTAGAAAGTAACAGCCCATACACTCCATGCTATCAAATATGCTTGGCAGAATATACCCACATTATATATTCTGTTTATATACAGCATGACCTGTAAACAAATAGGAGTCTGTTTAAAACTTCATTTTAAAAATCCTTCAGTGTATAAGTGAAAAATAGCTTCTTTTGGCCATATGTGGTGTTCGTTCATGTCAGGTCCAGGTATCGTGACAGGTGGTGAGCTGCAGTTCTTACTCGTACTCCTCCCCTGCAGTGGCTGCCTCCAAGGCAGCGAGTGCTTCTGCCACCATAGAGTCTGTGACACTCACTGTGTCCTCTGTGTCTTTTCCCTTTGATCCTGCTTTCCGGGACTCTGACGAATCTCCGTCTGTCATTAGCTTGGTGTCGGTTGAGGAGAGGCTAGTGCTGCTAGTATGGATGTCTACTGATATGATGCTTTCCTCATCTGCGGTGTCCCCTGCTCCCTGTCTTCCTTCTGCTTCCTGGTCTGTTCTGCACAAGTAGCCATCAGACCCATTACCCAGGCCCGAGTCTCGGAACCTCTCGGTTTGTTTTCCAGGGTCATTGCCTGATGGTGAAACGGGGCATATGGGTGGAGCGGTAGGAAGGGTTGGTGAGACCCCTCCATCTGGTTGCAAAATGTAGAGACTTGACTTGTCCCCTGCTGTCTGGGCGAGGTTCGATCGAGCCTGGTTTATGTGGTTGTTTTCAATGTCGGATTTGCTGAGGTTGCTGTTGCTGGTGAAGCCTAAATTGTGGAAGCCTTGTTTTTTCCCATCATCTGAATGACATTGGTAGGAGGACACTAAGGAATTTGTGGAAGGATCGTGCTTTAGCCCATTGACTTCCAGCGGGTCTGTAGGTTCATTGACGTAACTACAAGAGAAATAGAGATGGGGATAAAGAACACAATGTAGCTAAATAAAAATAAATGCTTACTGCATTATACAGATAAGATTAAGTCTTCCTTCAGGAAAAGAAGCATCACAGATATAAAGATATATTCAGAAGTAATCAGTATATCAAGGAAGAAAAAGAGACTCTGACAAACCCATAGTGCTGCAAACAAAAGCCTGGCTATTTGCTTCTTTTACAACTTGATAAGTCAAGCCAGTCGATTTGACTGCACACAGAATTTGCATTGGGTACGCAAACGCAGTCTCTGACGCAGTAATGCCCTCTGCATTGAGTCCAGCATTGTGCTCTGCTCTGAGGACACCTCTCTCTTCCTCATTAGATTATTTCATAATGCTGAATCACTCAGAAGCCTCACAACATTTTTTTTTTGAACTGTAAGGAACACAAAACAACCTACATACATGGAGCACACTGTTCCCACCTGTTATCAGGCAGGTGAGAGCCAGAGAATTGAGGAAATCTGTGTACGTGTTGTAGACCGGAGCCTGGGTGTATTTATAGATGGTGATAAGAGCTGTTAGACATTTCCTGCAAAGCTCTTTGTGCCTTTCACACCCTTTACCAAAACCTACAAAACCACTCAAGTATATACAGCGAGAAGGATGGAGAAGAAGACAGATACATCCCCAGAGCTAGACACAGCATTCAGCAGTTAAGGCACCAAACTTGGTTAATCGTCATGTGTACGCATTCGTCTGTAGGTTCATTCTGTCTGTAGTTCTTTTTGTCAGTAATTTTATATATATTCATTTATACTGGCTCCATCAAGTAAAAATATTCTGCACAGGTACAGCATGCTGGATAGGTATGAGAAAGTTAGCAGATGTTGGCAGTTTTTCAATTTACTCAGTTTGACTGATTGACTGACGGGTTTCAGTGTGAATCTGCACTAGCCCTGCATGAAAATCATGATGTTATCATTTTTACGTCAACTGTTTGCCTGCCAGGTTACAAACATCTGGTGCAACCACCTGAATAGATCTGTTTATGCATATTTTT
>JAOVVF010000042.1:8697528-8713293 GCA_028565595.1 Duopalatinus emarginatus | reverse complement strand
GTGTTCACTGCCCCCTAGTGTTCACTGGTGTGTGTGTGTGTTTCACTGCACGGATGGGTTAAATGCGGAGGTCACTTCCCTCTGGGTGCAATCACAGTAGGCAAATAGTTCATTTTCAGCATATATCTGGTTAATCTTATATTGCTTAGCAACAAAATGGGCATGTTACTGCTGCTCAAAAGTACCTGTAAAGACTATTTACTGGGATTTCACCTCCAAGAGTGGTTTGTAACACTTAGTTCTCCTCCGGGCTATGGAATCTGTTTCTATATTAATGAAGGTTGGTACCGGTGTCACAGTGTAGAAGAAGTACTGTTGCCAATACCTGGAATCCTTCTTCATTAACTGCAAACCATTTTATTCACTGCAGGATTTCTCTCAATTATTTTTGTTGCAGTATGAATTCCACCTCAGGCCATGTGAGGCTCTGCGCCACCTGGCTGATGAGAGAACCATGATAACCGTGGAGCAAAAAACACCCAGACTCTGTTGTCATTATTTTTGCAGATTTGAACAGAGCACATCTTAGTCGCAAACTATCAAAAAATACAACACTGCAGCAGCGCTACACTATTTAATTAATGCCTAACACATTATATGGTACTATCACATCCTGGTTTGGTACTTTGATCATTACCTAGTTGTACTTTTTTGATGGCACATGTTCCCACAATCACTCTAGGCAACATTGACTAAAACTATGGCTTGTGTGACCATGACAACGGAGGATAAGAGGATGCATAAGAGGATGTATTTCCTGCAACAACTGAGAAAGTTCAACCTATCAGAGGACCTGTTTAACCAAGGACCTATTTCCCTCCAAAGCCTGAAAGAGCTTAATCACTGACCCTTTGTGCTGAGGTCACCATATTTCAGCTGCTTTCCTCCAGCATGTGTTTCAGATCTATCTATTCCTGAACCACAAGGCAAAGTATTTTATTATTATCACTCCAACACTGATCTCCTCAGATGGTTTCCAGTATATCCAGTATTCCAGTCCTAACAAATCTCTGTGTAGTGCGCCTGTACACAGCTTTTAATAGGCCTGTTAGTATATTTTTAATTGCCAATTTAAAACAATTAATTTCACAATAGAAAACGAGTGGGTGGAAGTTATATGTCTCTAGTGGTATGTAGAGGATATATACACACAAGCTGCTAGCCACTGAAGTTACAATATAGCTTCCAGAGTCCTCCCTAACCAACTTTATGCCTCCCTGGCTTCAAGTTTAAAGATCATGAAACTTGCCTGTGGGTTAATAGTAGGCCTATAGTTCAGTGTATACTGAAAATAACAAGGTAGCTTTGACTGAAGATAAAGACGACAAGAATCAGATTACTTGTTAGTTAGCTAGCAAAACTAGCTAGCTAACATTTCTTGTACATGGACGTGCTCCCTGGACGATAAATTGGACTACGTCTAACTCCATCAGACTACATGGCGTGAGTTTAAAGATTTTTACTTGTTTGTTTTAACAGAACTGGTTCAGATGTCACCAATATTAACCAGATGGGTCATTTCATGTCAAAACAATGCAGCTTTGTGTGGTAGGGTCCATGGTTGTGGCTTTTGTGTTTACACCAACTTGATGCATTAGAAAAAACGTTATCATTAACACTAGATGTTAGTAGGTAGCTACTTGAATCAAGAAACTCTTTTCATACATGCATTCCTGTTGAGTTTTTCTGGACACAAAGTACTATACATTTTCTGAAACAATTTCATTGTCATATTTATATTTAAGGTTTACATGGGCTACGTGTCTTCAGTTGCTTTGTATGTTTACCAGTTAGGCTACTAATTACTGCTAGATGCTGTGTGTGTATCAAGGTTAGCTGTACATTATATATTTATCTCATTATGTTACTTACTTACATGACTGATATGTATAGCTAGCTAGACATCTAATGTTAAGTCACATTTCAATGCAGATCACATTAGCTTGAAAGCAGTAAATTCTTAGCATTTATATGCTGAGTTTGTTCTCAATTAGTCGTTTTCTGCATCATTTACTAAAAGTCACTGAGAATAGAGGTGAACTAAATTTGTGTGATTTGTGTCAATGTTTCAAATATCATTGTAGCAAATGACTTATTTAATGAAGAGGTATGCACAGAAGAATGCATTTGTAATTGCATACTGGCAATATTTATCTTAAACATAATGTTTTTTTTAAATGAATGTATTCTCTGCTTAGCTAGCTGGCTAGTTAGTTAGTTAGGGATGTATTAGCACCACATACACAGGGTATTGTTTAAAAGTCTATAGTTAATTCTCAAAGATTTAACTTTTTGGACCCTACATAGAGTAAATGACTGCCTCGCTTTTGTTGATGCCATTGACCCTTTTGTAACACCACTACTATACCTACTTTGAAGCCAGTGGTGGGTTACCTTGTTTTGTTTTATTTATGGTGACAATCAACAATTAAGTACTTTCCATAGCGAACTCAACAAATATGCTTGGCCAATGAAGCATGACCCTAAAATTGCACAACTTGTGCGACCTTTTGTTCTGTCTGCAGAGGTTGACCAATGACCATTCAAAACCGCATAGCCATATATATTGTGTACGACAAATTATAACAAATCCTTTCCTCTGCCACATTTATGCCAAGACCATTGTTTTTTGATATCTTGCAACTGTTTTTTGATATCTTGTTAAAACCATGGCTACTCGCCAGATGTATTGTATATGTTCTGCGATATGAATGATCTAACAGCAGATTGTCCCTCACACACAATGCACACAAGCCACAAAGCAAAGAAAGATAAAAACATTTTTTCTAGGGACCAAAGGGCAAATAAATGCATAGTGGGCTGTTTGCTAAGCAATTGCATGTTGTGTGTAGGTTGGCCAGGATTGGTAATTTGTTGTATGAATCGCTTAGACCTGATTATTGACTAAATGCATTATTTTGATTAGTCATTAATGTTTGTGTTTGCCAGTAATTAATACCCAGTAGGAATTAATCACTTGTACTCTATTTATATATAATCTAAGTACGAAACAATTATACATGTTTCTGCCATGCAAGATCAGTATTCTTGGTATTCTGTGACCATTGTAAAATGCATTAACCTTGAACAGATTTGAGAACAGAGTTCAAACTACAATAAATTTATTACAAGGAGTGTGTTTACATGTGATATCCAGGGGTTTGTGAAGTGCTAAAGTTAATGCTATCTTGGACCTACATTTTTCTGTTTCTAGGAACAAATAACGACCCAATAATGCCCCCCTTTGTTTTTGGTATGAATGTACATAGACTATGCAACAATAGTCTGCATGAAGAATTGTCTGGAAGGGGAAAGGAATGGGAAATGGCTGGTGTAAGAATGTATCACGATCACTGCATTTTAATACAATTCCTGTTGTGTAGCATCAATTATTAATCTCACTGAAGCATTATTTAGGCAGTGCATAGCCTAAGACATCCTACAATGTGACTCAATTACATTTCCAAATGGCCTCCCAAGGAAGGGCATTTCTTTTATGATCTCTCTCAATCATTCATGCACACGTACATATAAATATGTACAATGACAATTCTCTCACCTGTTTAGCCACCTCAGCAAGCAACAGTGTCTTTCCCGTACACGGTCCTCCATACACGACCAAGGGTGATATTCTCCCTCCTTTGGATGGGTACAGGTATTCCTGCACCATATCCAGGACCTCACTTTTATACACATAAAATGCGGAAAACGTCTTGCACAGCGAGAGATGTTGTATGATCTCGTCATACAGTGGATCTGTTTCTGTGTCGAAGTTTTGTTGGACGGTGGCTTGAATAATGTCCACCATGTCCTCATAGAACTGCTTACACAGGCCCTCCACATAGTGACTCTCTACCTCTTGGGAGTAGCCCAGCTTCATGTCGCAATGGGTGACCGAGGAATAGACACGGAGGTTGGATGCTGCAACTATTGTGGGGATAAACTCATCTCGGACTTTCAGAAGCCGCTCGTAGGCCTCCTGGTTCCTCATGACACGATCTCCACTCATAACAGTGTCCATGTAGCGGGCCATGTCTGGGATCTTGGCAAAGCGGTCGAAATTGGAGATTTTGCGAATGTAACACACACACTTCTTCAGGAAGGCTGGGGTCTGTTTTCCTAAGGCAAAGTCCAATTCATCCTCCAGTGCTATGAAAAAGACAGAGAAAATATTACTTTTCATCCATGCTTTTAAAATGTTTCATATTTTAATCATTATAATACTCTGCACTCAGTTTGATGTCTTGATACTTTGAGGTGCCTATGTTTTTGGCAGTCTTTAGCATGTGATTAGTTGTGCTTCTTTAAGCTGCCTTTAAGGCAAAACATATCTGATATTATCTCTTAATCCATCATTGCAGTGTCTTATCAAAGTCCTCCAAAGAAAGTCCCATTGAAAGCTTGCCAACCCTGTCAGCTTAGTATCGCAAGCTCAAAGCTTGCTTTGTTAATGAGGGGATGAGAGGTAGAATATGGCTGGAAAAGCACCATTTTCGTAGGCTGAAATCTCAGGTTCTCAGGTTGAGCTGCCAGATATAAAGGTTACTGTAGAACAGTGCACTTAAATATACTTTTGTTGTGACCTTGACCATGTTTATGTATTTACCAGCAATCATAGGTTAAAAAAAATAACTGTTTTAGTGTAAAATAACTCAAGACATGGGGTTAGCAAAATGATCCCTGTTGAGGGCAAGACACGACTGAGGTGCCCTTGAGCAAGGCACCTTACTCCCCCAACTGCTCCCCGGGTGCTGTGGTTTGGGGCTGCCCCCCTGCTCTGGGCAAGTTTGTTTACTGCCCCCAAGTGTTCACTTGTGTGCGTGTTTCATTGCAGGGATGGGTTACATGCAGAGGTCACATTCCTGTGCAAGCACAGTAGGCAAATTCACTTTTTTTTACTTTCTTCTATTGGGCAGTTTTTCTACAAACTGAAGATGATACTGCATATGGTCTGTCTATAGTATGTTGTAATAATAACTCAATAAGAAATTTAATTGGAAGTTTGTATACATAGACTTTTTTTTTATATATATTTGGTTTATGAGCCTGCTTCAATTTTGCTTTGCTCTAGTTATAATATACAGGGTAAGTCAAAATTTCGCAGGACACATGACCACCTTCCTATTGGAAAAACTTGCCCTTGATTCAATATTGCAATTTTTAAGATGCTCCGGACATAGCCTAAAAGATCCCTGTCACCCATTACTTGCTGGGGTATTCAGATGTCATTTCCACTTTCATTTCTGAAAAAAAAAACGTATCCTGACTTTTCACTCACCTTGTACATAATGCATATAATGTAATATAAAAACAACAATAAAAACAACAATAATAATTACTATTATTAGATTAGATAGATGAAATACGGAGGAGCTCTACATACACCCAATTCACTGAATCAGAAATTCTGGGATTATAACAAGAAAACCTATATATTATTGAGTGCTGATCACCTACACCTACAAACTGACACAGATTTCCTTAGAAGTGGATTTCATCTGTCACATACCTGAACAAAGAAATTTTTTGGCCTGTGCACTTTTCATGGTTCCTTTCTCTTGTAGTTGTAGGACTGCGGTTCTGAAGATTTTCTTGATCTCTTCAGAGACAGCTCTCCAAACTTTAGCATTCTTGGCCTTTGCAACGCTGCTCGACTCCATCTGTAGGACAGAGGAAAAGAGTCATGGTCACTGCTCTGCCAGTATTCAAAGAAAATAATTAGGCTTCTCTGACCAAGATTTATCTTTACACTCTGTTGCTATGTTGGTCTTTGAATGTTTAAATAGAGATTCTTGGTTCCTTTCTCTGGTTACAAATAAAACTTCCACATCCACCATATAAAGTCTTAGTCAGATATCACTATAGATTGCCATTTGTCATGCTTCCTAATTTAAATTCAGAAAACTATCATATATCTATGTTTACAAAGTGAGGAAAAGGGAGAAGAGGGTAATAGAAATATAAGAGGAAGCAGGTTACATTGGGACAGATTTTTTTTAATGCAGAAATTCAAACCCTGCTGTTTTTCTCATTTTAGTCCAGCAGAGCTACTGAGCCTCACAGACACCCCTTGTAACACAAACTACAAACTACAGTGTGTGCTGAGACCCGAAACATGTCATGACATGGGCCTGGCTGTGGGTTTTTAACTGAGCATATCAAGTATGAAAGAAAAGACGACAGAAAAGATGGAGAATGCAATTATCTGCGAGAGGAATTGAAGGTGAATTCATATGCAAGAGAAAGATAATGACGGAGAAAGAGAGAGAGAGAGAGAGAGAGAGGGAAATCGCAGAAAAACGCATCCAGTGCTCTTACTAAGGTTTAATGAAAGACAAACTGAATTTATGAGCCTAATAAACTCTCTTGCAAGCAAGCAGCTTGCTCTCCTGGGTCAGGCAATTTTCTGAGAGGTCCTCAGCCACTGGTCTAGCACATTGTGACATTTACGGGACGCATCTCAGGAGTTGGGTTCAAATTTGTCTATATGGCTTCTCTAGGGAACATTTAAATGCATAATTTCTCTTTGAGTGACATCAACATGGAGTCGTGCAAGTAAAATAAACTAGTGCTTGCTATTACGGTACATTCATCAGGTTCACAAGAAATACACATTGAATAGGAATTGATTTTTGAAAGACAAAAAATGGATGCGAGGTTTAATAGATGATAGATGATAGCTGATACAGATGAGCCTATACAAAATGCATAGCAATGCCACCTATACAGGTCATTGTTTGTGTTCACCAGTGCGTATATAAAGCAGTATACATCTATGGAAGCTTCTAGAGCCTTTTCGGCTGTGTGCCGAACTCTAACGATTTATGTGATTTTCCTAAAACAAGCCAGAAAAGAGAGTATTGTGGGTCTTGTCTTGGATGAGACCCAGGTGATTTCCAAAACACTGATTTAAAGACGCAGCAATGATGAGGAAAGCGTTATATAATGGTGACTGGGAGTTTAAACCCTCCTCATATAAATGTCATTATTTGGACAATTTGCTGCATTACAAATAAGTTGCAATTTCATGACAATCGACATACCATGGCCAGATTTACATGGTTCAGATCAGTTATGAGTGTCCTATGTCATCCAGATGAGGCAGCTGTGTGTCACCTTATTGGACTTTGATTCAAGTTGCAAATTCTCACTTTGAAAATCAAAGAACATCATTGCTATGTTCTTTCCTTAACGGTGACAGTTCATCCACACTGAATAATTTCAGCATGACAATAATGTAACAAGGCATATGTTGTTATTGTACGATTTTAGAAATCTGGCAAAAAGTGGTTTGCATAATCCTGGATCTCACTTCTATTTAGCATCTTTGAGAAGAGGGCTGATCACAACAAAAGTCCAAGTTTTAGCAACTGCCTAAAGCAGTCATTTTTGCATGAAACAACTAACTGGCACATTGCATTCAACCTTAGTGATTGCTTGCATTTATAAAAGCTGTATGTGTAGCTAATAAAAAGGCAACTCAGTAAACACTATGTTTAAATGTAAAAAGATTTAAATTTTATTACAATACAGGAGAATGTTCACTGGCTTTACACCATTTTTATTATTACGCCATAAATGTTGACCTTGTCAATCACCCTTACCGAGTTCTGATAGTTTTTCAGCATCTCAGCTTTGGGTTTGAGGTAGTATGCCGGCGGTACTGAATTTTCATCCCGGCAGTACCATTCCTCCAGGAGCCGCGTATCCAGACCCGCTTCCACTGCCGCGTCTAGAATCATTTCAAACTCAGCCGATTCCACCTCCCCTGGAACACGAATGCTGCCATACTTCTCACCCACTAAACCCTGTCAGAAGAGACAGACACAAAGGGAAAGACTACACTAGTAAACACTTGCTATGACCAGAAAACACTTCATTAAACACAACCGATGCTACTGCTACAACATTTTGCATTGGCTTTATTACATAAGTTTCACATTAAAATGAACCTCATTATGATTTGCATAATTTTCCCCATCACCTATAACTATATTTAGCAACAGCAGGAACATGAATTTCACATTTCCTACTTCAAAGCTTCAGAGTAATGATAGAGACACATTTATGAGGAACGTAAAGCCTGTCATGATTTAGCTAACATGAAACACTGGGAATATTTACTGATAGTCTTTTTTTTATTCATGCATTCAATCGTTCATTCATTTAAGTATATATGTATTTATTTATTCAATAATTTTATGTAATTTTTTATCTCTATTGTACAGTATTTTTCTGTTTAATTTAAATTGTATGCTTTGTTTTATTTTGCCAACATTAATAAATTATTCCTCAAGCCTTTTGAAATTAGTAGTCAATATTAAGAATATAGAGCTAGATTAAGGAAATGAGCTTAAATGCCCTGAAACTAAATCTCTCCATAATTTACATATAATTATATTAAAGAAATAATTAACGGTTTAAAAAGTATACAGTTTAGTTTTTTTTTCTAGACCAGCTTAAAGAAGTTCACAAAGTATTATATTGATCAAATGCATAACTCGAACACAAGGAGAACATTGTGTTTGGTGGTGTTTGTTTCATTCTTTTTCACAAAAGTGTATGAGGGGGAAAAAAAGACACACAGTTTCATGTTGTATGTATTATAGAAACTGGGTCACATACTCAACGAGAGGTTTATACACTCCAAAAGTCTCATGTCTCAACCTGTGAGCTACTCAGAGTAACGGGTGATTCTAGGCAAACAGTGAAGTGGTAATATATACCTGACACACACACACACACACACACACACACACACACACACACACACACACACACACATATACACATCTTTCAGTAAACATTGAAGATTAGACTGTGTCTGAAGAAAACAGAGCTATAGACCCCCCCTCCCCTTCCTCCCTCAGTGTGTGTATATGTGCATATGTGCACGCACTGCACTGCCACCTGCCTTCTGACAAGCTCCCACAATAATCAGTATTGTCTGTGGTCACAGGTGTGTGTACGGATATTAAAAGGACCCGTGACAGTTTGTTGGCGTGTTATTGCTAATTCACCTGTTCACCTGTACAAGAAATCTATAAAAATATCAGAAATCTGTAAAAATATAAACTTGGGTGCAGCTTTTTATTGGAGCTACTGGTACCCTTATGCTACCCTTATGTTCTTTTTGTCTTTCAGTCCGTGTCTGTCTTTGTCTTAAACTGAGGTCGCAACAAACTGGAGCTCAACCATTTATATGTCATTTAGTTTAAATGTGTTTTGCTTTGGTTTGGCCATGCTTTTAATAAAGATTATATACATTTTTATTAAAATAATTTTAAAAATCAGATGCTGTAGATATCATCAATGATGTAATTACCTATGTGAAATACAGCTTCCATCTCATTTTCCCTACAGTTAATACATTTTCTTTGCCATGTTTTCTTCAAGCCCATTGATTTTTTTAAATATTTTTTTTTAATAGTCTTAGTCTTAAATGCTGATCTGCAGGTAAATAATCTAAGCCAATTACCAGTAAGTACAAAAAATAATCCCTATATGACCATTTAAAAAAACAACACTGATAATCACAATTACACATATAGGAACCTCAAACTAAAATCTAGGTCACAGGGTTTAGTGTTGGCATGTAATTTGTAAATGTGAGTAGTGTAATAAGAGCAGATGGATCTTTAGCAGCTCATTAGTCTTCCAGTTGAGTAATAGGTGTATTTGCATAGAGGAGGCACCTTGAAGAGCTGACCTGGACATGAGATATTGTAGATGGGATAGTCCGAGATGTTCTTAGAGCTCATCAGATGTTTTTAAGACTGTATATAAATGATCATATTAAATCTAAAACACACCAGACCAAGTTGTATGTATTTAGGTAGTTTAGCCCATTAATGAGAATTAATCAAGGCATAGCTTACCTAGGATATGTATAAATAAAGCATTTTATAAAAGCAGTTCAGTCTGAACTATTTAAGTTTTTAAATGATTAAAAATCTGGCTATAAATAGTATTCACATAACTACAGGTAAGCTTGTCATATGGTTTAGTTTTCTGCCTCATTGTGGCAATAAATAGCTTGAGAGAGAGAGAGAGAGAGAGAGAGAGACTTTTTATTTAGAGCAACCTCAGCCTCGGCTTCACTCATATGTATTTTCCCTGCTCTTCATGTTTACTTCTTTCCTCTGCTGTTTAATTGTTCTTTTTAGTTCGCTGGATCTTCTTGCCTGCTAAATAGCACACTACTGTAACATCTGCGAGAAAGAGGACATATTTCTTGTAAATTAGATGTATATGAGGTATATGTCATGCTCTATACACATGGCATATACATACAAACATACAGTTGCCATATGCAAGGGCAGAAGCTTGTATCCATGCAGCATTTCCATTAAATCACTGATTGTTCTGATGCCGTATGACTTTTTTTTTTTAAACGGTGCACTGATTTCTACACGTTTATGACCCACAAGGGTCAGTATTATTTTGGATGTAATGTTGCATCAGGAAAGAAGTGTGTTTTCCCCCATAGGGCTCTTGTGCATGAATAGGCCTTACTTGCCAGCTGCATAAGGATTTCTTAGTGTTAGATTAGGTAGCATTATTAATTAGGGCACAAAAATTTATTTGACACTGAATAACATTTTTGTGCAGTAATTGCACTACAATGACATTTAACAAATGTATATGATATACATATGTTAAATTGCCACAAATTAGCACTGGAAAATGTTTTATGCCTCTGGATAAGCCTCAAATAATTGTTTTGTGTATTTCTGGTGAGTCTAAGAGGGTAGATGTAGCTGCTTCTATCCTGTAGATCCCATCCTATGTTTTTATAACAGATATTCTATCAGATATTAAATGTTTTACAGCATGTTTGCTGTGTTTAAATAGATAATACGAAGAAAGAATATGGCAGTAAATGGGATCTGCCTGGGAGGTCATGCAGAAAGTGCTGATTTCAGCCCAGATTTAATCTCTGTCAACAAGGTGTGTGTGTGTGTGTGTGTGTGTGTGTGTGTGTGTGTGTGTGTGTTTCTTTGGTAATGTAGAAACAGCAAAACGAATACTTAAAATTCCCTAGAATAAAATGCTGGTACAACGACAAAAAGCATTTTTGTCGTTTCTTCTGTAGCGATACGTGATTGTATAACTATAATATGTTTTTTAATCCAGGTGACAGGGTAACAGTCCTTGGTTTTATTTTTAAGGTTAAATTACACGGTAAACAGTGGTTTAAGAATGGTTGGGATTAATAAGAAAGAATTACTAGGTTGCAACTTTGCAGCATTTTTGACTCTTTTTACATATACTGGTGTGTCTTAGTCAGCTGTATATCATCCAATATCTACCTAGGTAAGGATGAAAAGTTATACCTGATTATTATCTTTTTATTTATTTATTTTCTTTTTTATATTTTGTTAAAGTTGGTTGTTTGATCAAAAACCTACGAGCCTTTAGACAGCTTGTTTTAACCATTGGCTTCCTACCAAGTGCTCAGAGTTCAGTGAACCAATTTATCAATGTATTCATTGACAGACTTTGTCTGTCTCAATAGGAGACTCTGATAAGCTGATTTAACCAAATATTAACTTGGTTATTATTTCCAAGGTTTGACTGAATTATTATCTGGTATATTAAAGATCTGTGAGGCTTTTCACTAGTGACTGATGTCCTGGCATGTGCTGCTTGTATATGAAATGTTACTGTATATATTTTTGCTGATTTATCCTAGTGGTGGATCTTCTGGAAGAAAGCATGTGGACAATATTGTGCTTAACCGATACACTTTTATTTCAGTGATACTCAAAAGAATAGGAATAGGAAGCTGCATAGGAAGTTGTATAATAATTGGTTGTCTTGTCTTGTTTTTAGGGAGCCTTTGGACACTTAAAGGCCATTTTGACAGTGGATTTGTCATTTTCCACTGTATTCTATAATAACATTACCTCCTCTGAAGCATTTTTGTCATTTCTTGTGTAGCGATACATGATTGTATATCGTAGATATCTTTTGAAGTGTGTCTGAACTGTACTTTCTTTTTTCTTTGTACTTTCCTCAGACTATCCTCTCCTTTTCTGTCTCTTGCACCACCTCGCTATGCCTGAGGCTTTGCGACTGTGTGTCAGCTGAACTTCTCCTCTAACAAGAGCTTTGATGTTTCTCTCTCTTAACTGAAAGAAACCTTAAAGTCAATGTTTTTTTTTCTTAAAGTGGTATCAGAGGCTTAGTGCAAGTTTAAGAGCGTTTTGGTCATGCTCCCTTCCTTAACCTAAAACGGTAACTTCTATTGACTGGAAATCATATTAATAATATCTGCTTGGAATAAAACTTGACAGTTTGAAATGACATACATGATAGAAAAGTGGCTCATGTAGGGTTTCATCACTAAAAACTACTCATTGATACTAAAAATCGGTCCTAGTCCAGACTCAGAGCTTTCACCTTTTCTTTTTCATTTTAATATGTTCTCACTTCTTTCTGTTTCTCCCACTATCTCTCTCTCTCTTCCTCTCCTTTTCTATCTCTCTCTCTCATTTCTCACTTGCAGACTGTCACAGTCAGGGTAAACAGCTCCAATCTGCACATAGTCCCTCTCTGGAGACTCAAACTGACACAGGCAACCCAGAACTGTCAACTGCAACCCCCCACTCTTGTCTTTTCTCATTCTCTGATCAAACTCTGGGTTCCCAGTTTACAATAAACAGTCCTGAATACATGCATAACGCCTAGCAATGCCACATTACAACAGCAAGGACATCACTGTCACCGTTTCCAGACACCTCCGAGAGGCAAACACCGAGAGGTTCAGGGGGAAATGTCTTGTTTTTTTCTGACAAGCGCTAAGAAAATAAGCTAAAAGTCAGCCAGTGTTTTTACATATCTTGCAAATGGGTCAGAATTTGCTGCCTGGCTATCCAAATCTGGGAAGTCTGTAGGGGTTTTCCTTGAACCTTTTACCTATTTTGCATCACTTCCTCTGGGATTCACGTTTTGGAGAATCCAAACATTTGAACTCTCTCCCTAGAGAAACGGCAAAGCAGATCTAACAGCTCTGAGCTCTGACCTCATTCTCATAGGGAATAATAAAGCAGATTTTTGGCTAGAGCAGTCTGGACAGGACGTCTCCAGACTCCGAACTCAAATAGAATGGCGCAGAAAGAAACTTTTCCCCAAACTGTAAAAAGCACCTAATTTAATTCAGCCATGGTGGAAACCAGAGCAGTTTAAGCAGAGAAAGATATTACGTACTCCATAGAGCTGTGAGAGAGAGAGAGAGAGAGAGAGAGAGAGAGCGAGCTTGAAAGAGGGCAAGCGGAACTTGGGATTTGCTGGAGGACGGGAAGGATATAGATGTGTGAGAATAGGAGGAGTGAAGTGGGAGAGAGTGACAGGAAGAGAGATAGAGAGAGTGACAAGATCTATTAAATGAGGCGTGAGAGTGGGAGAAAGACAGATGACTGAAAACAACGATAAGAGGAAAGGCGAAAGAAAATGAGAAACCTAGATTAAATTAGAAAAGGGATGTTTGAGGACCAGAGAGACTTATGAAGGGGAAAGCAGCAAAATGAAAGATAGCTATTGAAGTGGTGAAGAGCGAGACCGAGGATTCTGTGCATCCTGTAAGTGTGTGACCGAGACACAGACAATCAACAGACATGGACAATGTATATGAGGTAGAGAGAGAGACAGAGATATCACAATGAGAAAGAGGACAGTGGGAGGAAGACGGACCAATGGTATTCCATACTCTCCTTCTGTCCCTTCATTCCACTTGTCATTTCTGACTCCAATTATCCTCCTACCCCTCACCCACATCACTCATTTACATTTTAATCATTTAACATCAATCTCACCCACACCTGTGCACTGATCTCTCATCTGCACTTGACCTGACAGTGATCAGCCCTACACACACCCCCACATACACTAGAGGAGAGTGATTATTACAAAAACCTGTCCTTTATTTCCAGCCACATTTTTGATTACAGTTAAAAGCAATGGTGATTAGTGCTTGTCATTGCACTAGTCTAAAGTTCACATGCGGCATCTGGGATTCGTCCAGATGTTCAGCGTGAACACCTGAGATTTTTTTTTTTAGAGTACTCCTGCTGTCGATGAACAGCCTTGTTCATTACAAGGCAGCAGACTACTCAAAGGATATGTCAATTTCATAGACAGATTTTGATTAGCATATCATTAATTGCACATCTTCAATGCACTGCACATAGCGTAGTAGCAGAAAGAATATCAAGCATCTGTGTTCGGCCTGAGGTTTGAACACGCATTATAATGATAATGGGAAAGATCGCAAAACAAATTTTGTTTTGTAATGTAATATACTACCAAATTTGGATTTGGAGGAAATTTGGAGGAAGGGAAAATAAAACGTGACATGAGGTTATTGGTTAATATCATTTTTCCCTGTTGGTGCAGTGTGATGTGATCAAAAATCATGAGACATTTAGTAATCATTGCATTTTGTTGAACAAAATGACTGTGGATATGAATAAACAAAGTAAACAATAACCACTCTTGATTTTAGATGCTGTGGTCCATGCAGTTTCTTCTCCGTCCTAACACTCTGCCTCACAGGCTTTACGGCAATCTTCCTTGCCAGTCTACTGGCTCACTCCCTTATTAATCTTCTAACATGCGGTCTTCCCGGTCTTGCAGCACTCCACATGACCTGTCTTCAACACACTGCCTCACTAGTCATTACAAGCACTCTGTATTGTTGTTCTTCCAACACTATACATCACCGCTTTTCCAATGGTCCACCTTGTCAGTCTTTTAACAGTCCTCCAACACCCTGCCTCACTGGTCTTCCAACAATCTGCTTTGCTTATTTTCCAAAAATATGCCTCACTGGTTTTTAAACACTCTGCCTTGCAAGTCTTCCAGCACTCTACTTCATCAGTGTCTTCAAACACTGTGTCTTGCCAGTCATCCAACATCCTGCCTCACTGAGTGTCCAACACTCTGCCTCACTGGACTTCTAATAGCCTGCCTCACTAGCTTTACAATGATCTGCCATACTGGTTTTTCAAGAATCAGCTTTGCTGGGCATCCAGCATCGTCAGGCATCTAACATGCTGTCAGGTTAATTATCCTTTTCCATTTTTCTACCTATTGCCCAAATACCTCATTATAAATACTGTTTACAAGGCAGAAATGTGTAAAACATCATGAGAATCATGAGCTGAGAAACGTCACATTCTTTAACCATATTGGAAGTGGCACACTAGTAACTACTATACTTCATCTCCTGAGCCTCACATCTTTTGTGACATTAACAACTCCTGCACAATGTTTTTTAGCTACACACTTGTCAGCAAAGTAATTTATATCCTTACTTTCTAACTAATGACAGTTACAGAGCCTTTCCTTCTTTATGTATCTCTGCATTGTAGCAACTTATTTCTTTTAGCTTTACTTTACCTAAAGTACATAACTGTACTGTGTACATTTCAAAATGTGTGTGTGCATGTGTGTAAGCACATCCATATGTTTTTTGGGGTAATTGGTAAGCATTATAAAATAAAGGCATAGCATTTTACTGTTAAGTGTTGACAGAAGGTCATATATACCCACAACAAAGCATGGACCTGCAGATGTCTTCAGACATTCTTCTAGGAGCTTCATCCGCAGTCTCTGTAGTTCAGGACTGTCCCATTCCTCTGGGTCCACACCCCAATACAGGTCCACCACCTGAAACACACACACAAAGACACACACACACAGACTATAAGTGAACTAAACTATTACCAACAGTAGATATTTCAACTCTTTAACCTGTGATAA
>JAOVVF010000042.1:8674708-8691098 GCA_028565595.1 Duopalatinus emarginatus | reverse complement strand
CAAAGGCCTTTAAATGGTCTCTCAGTCTAGTTCTGTAGGCTACACAATCATGGGGAAGACTGCTGACTTAACAGTTGCCCAAAAGACCACCATTAACACCTTGCACAAGCAGGGCAAGACACAAAAAGTCATTGCTAAAGAGGCTGGCTGTTCATAGAGCTCTGTGTCCAAGCAAAATTAATAGAGAGGCGAAGGGAGAGAAAATATGTGGTAGAAAAAAAGTGTACAGGCACTAGGGATAACCTAGTGTCAAGTCACTCTGGAACAAAAGACAGCGTCAGAAGCATCTTGCCTGGGCTAAAGACAAAACTGCTGCTTAGTGGTCCAAAGTTATGTTCTTTGATGAAAGTAAATCTTGCATTTCCTTTGGAAATCAAGGTCCCAGAGTCTGAAGGAGGAGAGGAGAGGCACAGAATCCACACTGCTTGAGGTCCAGTGTAAAGTTTCCATAGTCAGTGATGGTTTGGGGTGCCATGTCATCTGCTGGTGTTGGTCCACTGTGTTTTCTGAGGTCCAAGGTCAATGCAGCTGTCTACCAGGAAGTTTTAGAGCACTTTATGCTTCCTGCTGCTGACCAACTTTATGGAGATACAGATTTCATTTTCCAACAGGACTTGGCACCTGCACAAAGTGCTAAAGCTACCAGTACCTGGTTTAAGGACCATGGTATAGAACATCTATGAGGTTTTGTGAAGAGGAAGATGCGATACACCAGACCCAACAATGCAGAAGAGCTGAAGGCCACTATCAGAGCAACCTGGACTCTCATAACACCTGAGCAGTGCCACAGACTGATCGACTCCATGCCACGCCACGTTGCTGCAGTAATTCAGGCAAAAGGAGCCCTGACTAAGTATTGAGTGCTGTACATGCTCATACTTTTCATGTTCATACTTTTCAGTTGGCCAGCATTTCTAAAATTCCTTTTTTTGTATTGGTCTAAAGTAAATATTCAAATTCAAATATTCAAAAAGATACTGAATTTGGGTTTTTTATTAGTTATCAGTTGTAATCATCAAATTAAAAGAAATAAACACTTGAAATATATCAGTCTGTATGTAATGAATGAGTATAATATACACGTTTCACTTTTGAGTGGTATTACTGAAATAAATCAACTTTTTCATAATATTTTAATTTTATGACCAGCACCATTAGGTGGTGAAGCTTGAATGTGAAGCTTGAATCTATTAAGTATACAAATTCAATTATTGACTATATACTGTGGTATAAGAGCAACACTCTTGGATGTATTGGTACTGGAAAATAATTACTCCACTCTGCTACACCACAACATGACTTGTGTTTTTCTATAACTGCATGTTCTACTATTTGTCACTTATTCACTGATTCATTACAGCTGTGTACACATCAGTGAAGACAAATAATTGAGCCGATCTCTGCCATAGTTTTTAAAGGTGACATTAAGGTGTGATAAATTTAGATGGATATATTTTTGTTACTATAAGTAGTCTGTTTGGTTGTATAATTGACTTGTCATTAAAAAAAAATTCTTAGGGCTGATTATTTAACCACAAGCCCACGGCTGCCTCATAAGTCATTTAAGTCACTTACAGAAATTGTCAATTATCATGGTTTTCCTCCAACTGGCTTTCATAGTAGAAGACTGATTTACAAGTTTGAACAGATCTACACGGACGCTGTCCTGAAATAAGAAAATGTCCTGCATTTTCCGGACCAGATGAAAAGTGGGGTGTTCATTTAATTTGTCAGACTTCTGAAGAATAAGTCAGACTTCTCAGAGCTGAATTCTGGGAGATCATTTCAACATGATGATGCCCATAGTGCAGAGTGAGTGCAATGATAGTTCGAACCTTTTAAGCAGACTTCAGGATGCTTGTATGTTTCTTTTTTCAGTGATATAAAGAGCAAATTACAATATAGCCTCTACATGCACCTTTTACAGTAAACGAAACACTTAAAGACCTCCTTGTTGTGGTGGTGTTATAAGCTATTTTTAGGCCTCTATTAAATCCACAGGGCTGGAAACTGCAGAGGTCTCAGTTGTCATGAATGCACGTTTATGCACACGCTATCTTCTAGTCAATGCTTGTATAGAAGTTACTTAGTCTTCTCTTAAACACAATACGATGAACTAAACGTAACCTTTTAAACACATTCATCGTTTTTAATACGTGATAGCAGTATATTCAAATGCATGGCACCAAGGGTACAGTAGAACCGTGTTTTAGTCTACACCACATACCTATCCACAAACACACTGTGCTGTGTTGTCTGACACACTTACTTACAGTGCCATACTAATTCAATGATTTACTCTTCAAATCACAGAAAGCCTTCAGAATGAAGTGAAAGTGCTCACGAGTGTAGGTTAGGCAGCGTTCCAACCACTGATTATACGTGGAGGTGTCATTTTAAGAACAGTCAAATTACAGTACTGATAGCCTCCATTAAGGGGCAATTAGAGAAGAAATATGACATGGTCAATTATGAGGAGAGGCAGTGAGGGCGAAACGGTGAGAGAGATAGAGACAGAGGCTTGTTTCTGTATATAAAGCAATGTGTGGAGCAGAAGGAAGGTAAAATACAAAAGGGAGAGATAGAGAGAGAAAGAAAAATTAAAAGCCCTGTCAAAGTTCTCCTGATTTACAAGGCTACCCACAATGCCCTGCACCTTGAGTGCCTCTGCAATTAGACTACTGCTATGGCAACCAGCCACCTAGACTGCACGCCTTTTCAATTTATGAGAAAGAGGGGGAAGAGAGAAAGAGAGAGAGAGAGTGAGCGAGAAAAAGAAAACCTTAACAACTCCAATGTCTACAGATTATGTAAGCACAATATGTAAAATCCAAACACGACAAAGACAATATTATATAGTATTAAAAAAAAAAAAGATTCAGATTCTGTTTAAATTCGAAAGACTGACGGATTGCAGCCGTATGTGCAAAGTGCCCGGGATCCTCATCAATTATCCTCCTCTCGGCATGAACAGGTTAATTTCTTTCCACCAAGAGATACACTTGAGTACTGTGCAAACCATTTCAATTCCAAACAAGCTGAAGGAGCAGCGAGAGACACAACAAACGACATATAAGCCAGTTAAGTGACATATAAGCCAGTGTATCTGAGTCTCTCTCTCTTTCTGTCTGTCGGTCTCTCTGTCTCTCCCTCCCTCCCTTTCAGCTGATTTCCTTCCCTGTTCCAATCATTATGGACAAGGATCCCTAATGTAGACCTGGCAAAAACATATGTTAGACAATTTAACAGAAATAGGAGCCCATACACGCATCAGGTTATTATAATTATTTGTAAATGTCTGAAAATATTTATCAGTTCCTCAAACAGCCATATGTGGCATCCCCAGCTATTTTTTTTTTTTTACTTTTTTTCTTCTTCTTCTTTCTTTTCTTTTCTTTTCTTTTCTTTTCTTTTCTTTTTTTACATAATATCTGCAGGCTAATTTCAAAAGCCAGCCATGAAAGCTCTACCCTCCGCCTGTATCACCAAGCCTGTAATCATGGCACACTGTGGTTAGCGTCGTCATGGCAGCCTGTTTTCATTAATGCTGATGGGTTGCTCTCTCCTAGTGCTCCCTGGCTGCATTATTCATCCCATCATTAAAAGGTGCTGTTTGTATGAAAACAAGGTTTGGTGTGCTTGTGTGTGTTTTTGCGTGCATGCGTGTGTGTGTGTGTGTGTGTGTGTGTTGATATAATTAACTTGAAGATCACCAGCTAATTAAAAGCTTCCTGCATGGGTCCTGTGTTTACTGTAAGTCTCTGACCATGCTCAGATTCAAGAAAGCGAGAACATGGTGGCAGTTTTTGGGATTAAAATATGGTTATTTTCCAGATGTTGGAAAACAATCAACAGCAGAGTGGTCTGATTTGGAACGATGTGAAGTGAAGCATTGTTACCACACTGTATTTCACTGTTCAAATTCCCAGAAGTGTTTTATTTCTCTGTGCCATAGTAATTTGCTAGTGATTACAGTATTTATTAATTAAACCACTCCAAACCACCATTTTTGTTGTTTTTAAGTCATGTTCAATGTTGCACATCTTCGCAACAAGTTGCTCCTTTTTATCACTTAAGTTACACTTGCTACAAACATTAGTCTAACAATTAGTTAGTTCCATATCACTCCTCTTTTTTTTCCTATAATGGTATGGGGTTGTTTAAGATGCCATTCCATTGGACCCCTGGTACATCTACAAACATCTCTGACAGCTGTTCATGTCCTGCATTCATTCTGATGGGTTTGGGTCTAGAGATGCCAAATTATGGTTAGAGGAACACTCATCTGAGTTTGGGGTTTTGTCAGTCCCACCAGATCTCAATGCTGTGAAACAGAAATCCTACACCTCAAAATACAACAGAATTTTGTAAGGTGTTCATTATTTCCACAAGCTCATGGATAAGCGTTACTTTAGCTATAAATTGGCATCTTTCGACGTTTGTGGTGGTGCATTGTCCTGTTGCATCAGAATAAATGCAGGTCATGTACGTGTGTAATCATAGTGGTATCCTGTTAAAGGTATTTATAGATGTACCAGGAGTCCCATGGAACGCCAGCTAAACAAACCCCATAGCATTATAATGCCACCACCAATCTATGTATTTTGCATAGGATCATCTGTACCGTTTTTCTGGCACTCCAGTGTATACAAAATGGTATTACATATTATGTCTTATTTGTGTATTGTATATTATGTCTTAATTGTCCAGACCTGGTGTGAGATCCGGTCCCAAAGCCAGTAACTTGTTTGTTCAAGCAAAGCAATGACCAAATCTCCATGTTTCAATATTAATCAAGCTCAGTATAAACCTGCACATAAGCCACATAGACCAGCTGCTCTAATTCCCTTTCATACTGTAACACTATCAGAGCTCCTCTTCATCGTGTATGTATGTGTGTGTGTGTGAGAGGGTGTGTGTGTAAGTAAACAGGGAAGACACCCAAGGCATCTTCCATTCCCTATCTCTGGTCTACACACACACACACACACACACCCACACACACACACATACACACACACACACAGAGAGAGAGAGAGAGAGAGATAGATTTGCCTTGACATCCATTCCAGGAATGCCACAGGAAACAGAAACAAGTAACAGTGACCAGAAAGAATCGTGATTTGCCACATCATATTTACCAGCTGAGAGATTTTTGTACTGTTAATTTGATCTTCATAGTTTTAAAATGATTTTTGTAACCTATTCACTCCCAAAGGACCATTAATGTGACTTTAAAGCATTACTGTGTAAAGAAATTAAAGGTACGCCACATGCTTGTTCCTAACGGCCTGCAGCCTTGTTTCCTTTAGCCCATGTGAACTTGGCCAAAATAGGTTAACACCTGTGTGCTACACTGGTGTAAACCACACGCTAAAAATCACATTATGCACTGTGCTGGCAGTGTCATAACCAGAAATGATTATAGTGGGATGATGAAGTATACAAAATATAATGATGATTGTGTTCCTGATCTTTAGGGTTTAATTGGTTGGGTGTCAGGTGGATGTCAAACAGCTGTGTTTTAGGTGAATGACGGATAGCGATTACATATAGTAATAGTCTGAAGTGCTAGAAAAACTGGTACAGATGAGCCAATGCAAAATCCACAGCAACGCTGAGTTTCCAGATGCTAATTTGAATTAGATAGCCATGTACTCTACTAAAAGTGCAAAAGATTAATTTCCACCATAATCACAAAGTAAAATGGATGTTTGCTTGTAAAGATGTGTGTGAATACTAATGTTGTCTTGAACCTTTAATCTATTTTGTATATCTGTGCATAATGAACATAATGTTGAGTTTGAAAACAGATCAGACACTTAGGCCTTATGCATATACCATCATACAGACAAGGTTGTATAAAGGGGGCAGCTGTGGCCTAGTGGCTAGGTAACTGGTCTGATGACAGAAAAGTCTAGGGTTTGATCCCCACACAGGGCAAAACACGACTGAGGCGTCCAACACCCCCAACCGCTCCCTGGGTGCTGTAGCTTGGGGCTGCCACTTCCGCTCCGGGCAAGTGTCTCCACCAGTGTGTGTGCGTGTTTCACTGCACGGATGGTTAAATGTGGAGGTCACGTTCTTCTGTGTACAATCACAGTAGGCAAATAGTTTACTTTCACTACTAAACTGTGCTCTTCCAGGTTGTCATACCTTTAAAAGTGTGATTTTTGTTCCTTTAGTATCTATCATTTACTTAGATAAGCACATAGTAGTGTAGTGTAAATATTTACTCTTAAAGGTAATCACAGTCCAATTATCTACCTTAAACATTTTTTATAGGGTATATTATATCCATGTTTCTGGGAAACAGATAAGTTTGAGTGTGTAGAAATCATTGTGTGCAGAAGGATTTCTCCCCGGCATTGGAACTGTTCTCTGTAACATGTTAATACACCTGCAATCTTCAGTGATAATATAGCAGTCACATCAACTGGTGATGCTTTTTAATGAAATGACTGGATAAATGCCGGGCTGCATAAAAGAGGAAAAGCAGGTGGTGCTGAGGCTGAATCTCAATTACTCACTGGAGCTAAAACAAGCTCATTTAAAAGCATTCCCAAAATGCTCCTGCTGTAAAGGTCTCAATGTCTCGGTTTTAACCATAGTGAAATAATTAGACACTTTCAAGAAATATACTGTCTCAATTCTGAATATTACACAATCTTTCCATTAAATGGGGCATGAGTTGTTTGCATAAGGGTAAGAGATGCTGGAGGGAAAGCTTTCTAAATTAGGACAAGCCCCAAGCCTGTGTTGTTTTGGTCCAATCATGGGCATCTGCTTCAGCCGCCGGCCACCGTCTCTCATGACCCTTCTAGATTTGTTTAACAAACAGCCACGACAGAGATCTGTCCTCTCTCTCTCTCTCTCTCTCTCGCTCTCTCTCGCTCTCTCTCTCTCTCTCTCTCTCTCTCTCGTTTCTCCCTCAACACAATTAATTTGCATTGTAAACCATCCTCAGTGAGCATGGTAGGAGGGAAGGGACGGAATCAAATCAGGATGAAGCAAAAGGTTTGTCTCATTCAGTGCTTAAACCTGGTAGAATAGCTTTATGAAGTAGGCGGTTGAACGAGAGTGAGAGTGAGAGAGAGAGAGAGAGAGCGAGAGAGCATAATGGTATGAAACAGACAGAAAGATTTAGTCACACCATTCCTCACACCTGTAACCCTGTTAAACTGAAAAAAGCTCTGTGATATTATTTCTGGTGAACCAAAAAGTCTACCAACCCTGCTGGGACAAACAGAGTGCACATCCATATCTTTTACCTGGAACTCGATGCCATAGTTTTCTCTACAGAAATCCCTCAGCTTGGGGTAGACGTGTTCTTTCAGGGCATTCCTCTCTGCTTCTGTATCTACAATCAAACACACAGAACATAGGAATAAAGGCTCTTTTATTTCAGCTGAAAAAAAAACTCAGGCAACACATTTTTAGTATCTTTGACATCATGAAAGCTGCTTGTGATCGTGTTCATGTGACAGACTGTAGTCAGAAAAGGGTTGGATTATTCTTGTATTATCTTTATCACGCATGTTATCATGATCTGTGCAACAAGTGGGTGGTTACATCATCAAAAGTAGCACACCAGCCTGTGGCTCCGAGTCAGGAGGGAGGTGTAAGGTGTGGACATGTGAGTTTGTTAAATGCTTGCAGGCGTCAGAGATTAAATGCACATCACACCACGCTGCCTAATTCTATCCTTCTATTGAGAATACCTGTACTTTATTTTGTAAATATACAACAGTGTACATTTAATGTCTTAATCAAAATGTATATTAATATATTAGAAAGTGAAGAGATTGAAAAAAAAAGCATATTTCTCTATATAAACATTTACTGTATCTGTGTAAATCTCAAACTTATATATATATTATTATATTATTTTATTATTTTATATTATATATTATATTATATATATTATTTATTAAAAATATAATGGCACTTCTTTCTACAAACAAATAAATGTGAATGAAATTATCTCAAGCTTTAAGTCAAATGAATAAAATAGCTTAGCTTATATAATGTAATTTGCCCTTTAATAATATTATAATAAAAAAGATTTCACTTTCATGATATTTGGATTCAATAAAATATCTTTTGTAGTCAGCACTGATAACATAGCATCTAAATAAATATGAAATTTAAGTGTGTGTCCTAAATGTTGAGACAAATTCACTTTGCATGTCATATTTACAGAGGAATATATAATGATATAAAGAAAATAAATTAATAAATACTAGTTAGGTCACTCGTATGTAAATATCGTATCGTATATAGATATCTAGACAGCTCAAGGTCAGGAGTTTCCAATGTTAAACACATTTCAACAGTCTTTTGATACCTACTATTTTCCCTTGTTTGCTCAGGTGGGCTATTGTGTCTAGTGACAAATATAGTGTTGTCTAGAATGCATGATGTAACCCTCAGACTAGATATTACAAAATGGGTTCTTTTCAATATATCATATAAAACTGTGAGTAACTAAACAGTGATTGTTGCTTTGGGCGAATGAAATGATGCAGAGAACATGATTTTAAAATGTGGATGAATTTACAATTCATTGGAAAAGCTGTTTAGGTAGGTTGATGGTTTATAGCCTTCAGGCCAACAATTTAAATTGCAAAAGATTTGCTTTAATATGATGGTTGTTTTTCATTTTAGCATTAATTTACCCATTGTTTGTTCTTATTTTAATAATAGAATAAACGGTCAGTGTTTTTTATATGGTACACACTACAGTCCTAAATGAAAGCTTACATCCTGCTTTTTATCCTCATTCTCACAGTGATGTTATATACACTGTGCTGAAGTGCAAACAGTTAAAACAGAAAAATAGCATTGATTTTGGTTCAACCAAACAGAGTCTACATTTCAGTCATTATTCATCCAGCTTTTTTCATGTGGCATTAATCCTATACTTTATTGATAATACACAAGAAGGTCTGTATTTGATAGATATTAATTGCAATGTTCTTGTTATATCTATAAAACTATACAGTTGCAATGCTAAAATCTGACTTGACATTTCCGTAACAAGATGGATATTAACAAATACGGTTTGACATTTACATTTTAGAAAATCATTGCAAACTGTTTTTCCCCAGTAATGATTTTTACTATACCTTTATGAACTTTATGGAGTCACTATATTATTTATGTGTCCTTTACATTCTGTCCCCTCTCACTCAATGACTCAATAAACCAAAGTGGCTGTAACCTGTATTGACTTATTCCTGCCTAATTATCCTCTTGAAGTCTTTGTCTTGACAAGTTACTTCCCTGTCTATCACATTCATTATTAACACACAGCCACTCCACAAAAACCTTGGCAGCCCAAGGGCCAGGTTCGGGAGACCATTGTAATGTGCTGATATAGAGGGCAGGATGCAATTCATAAACGCATAGTCAAAATCATAATAAATAGATAATCATTAACCAGACAAAAATATGAAATAGCACAAGATACAAAGAATAGTAACCAACTGAAACTATGGGGGGTGGGGTGTGGGGGGTGCATGGTAATACTTCACAAAGGAACTACGATGCAACTGCATTTATATTGATAAACTAATCAGGAATGAGACACAGAACAGGTGAACAACATCAGGTAACGAAGCAATGGCAGGATAGGAACAGAAACAGGACTATAACAGAAAAACAAGCATACAGCAATATAAAGAAAAAGGCCGAAAATTTGAACCCAAGACACCATGACAGCAGCACTCATTGTGCACTGGAACCATAAGACCATTGTGCATGGTAATAATTAAAATCAGTCATTAAAAGTAGAGAGACTTAAATAGTGAAATATAAATAAAACTCAATATTTTTCAAAGTTAGGTTTTCCCTATTAGCTTGGAGGATCTGGAAAAGTTATTTTTGTGTGACTTGGGAGTTTGAAGCAAAAATGCCTCTGTACCAAGAACACCACACAAATAACATGATTGAATGATGTCAATCTAGATAAATAATGTTATGTCAAATTGTCAAGAGCAATAAATGGACAGCTGCCAAAAGGCAGATCAGTGCTGCAGACATCTGTTGATGCTTCTAGCTAGTTTCTAATATAAACTAATAATAAAATCTCTGATACCAGCACATAACCACACTATTCACTGTTAACAACTTCTGTGGATCACAGATGTCAACTCTACTAATACAATTCGGGTTATATGGAGTATTTGGGATTTCTATCAAGAAATTTTACCATGATGCTAGCTAGTTTTTCCCCACTTTTGAGCTAAGAATATTTCTCATAATGCAGCACAGTAAACAATGGGTGTTTTTATTATTTATATCTTAGAAATATACATCCTACCTCATGACTTACACAAGATATCATGCCAATCTTTGGTAATGCTAGCTCTAATATAACTCTGTTGACCTCTCTAGTTTCTGGGGCCATTGATACATGGGTGAGACATGTTCCAGTCTGAAGTGGACACGTCTTCCCAATGTTGTTTTACTTTATTTATTTAGCCTCCATGTTGATTGATCTCGGCTGTTGCACCTTTCATATGCTTCTTTAATGTAATGTATTTTTCTAAAACCTTTTTTTTTTTTTTTAGAATATAAACATCTGAGAATGTGTATTTGCTCTTTTAATCTCACCCAGTGATGAGTGATGTATTAACCGTAAAAATTCAGTGAGACTAAGCAGCCAACCTTAAGCAGCTCACTTAAGCAGCCATCCCTGATTCCACCTGTTTAATCACTTGGTTCTGGCTTTCAGGACTGTGAGATCTGCTTCTGCTTGGTCAGAATGAAAACATACCCTCACACCAGCCCTTTGTGGATAAAATTGAACACTCAAGCAGTAGGTGGATTGGCTACTATAAATTGCCCCTATGTGTAAATATGAGTGTGAAACGTGCCCTATGATAGATTCACTGTGACCCCTACCAGGATAAAGTGCATCGCTGAAGATGAATGAATGAATGAACAAGTAGTGCTCTTTTAATCTGACCCAGTGATGAGTGATGCTGAAAACATAAAATAAACATCTGAGATACTGGTGCCAGACTTTTGCACAGTACTGCATGTAGAAATTGATAATAAATTATTTAACATCACATGCTGAGGGACTCCTACAGCACTGACAATTGACTCGTTGTTCATATATATATACATGCACATATATTTGGCCATGTTTCTACATAATTAATTTAATGTTCATGCTTGGCTGCAATTTCTAAATGCAAATTAATTTGAAGCAAATTATCCAATCAGCTGCAAATGATAGACTTTCTTTAAACAGAAATGTAATGCATGGAATGTTAAATGTCCCATTTATTCCCTTTTTAGGGTCTTATTTTTCATCACTGCTAAACAAAACAAACACACAACAATGAAAAGTTATTTATCTATCCCCACTGAACCTAACTTTTCCTAGCTAAAGCATTTTTCTAGCTGAAGTATTTGGGATAGGCTAATTTGGGTTGTGCACAGACATGGTCCAAAGCACACATACTACAGCATGAATCTCAATGCTGACTGGGTCTATGATTTGCATTGTTGCTTCTTGCATTTTGAAAAGAAATTGTTAGTCTGCACACACACACACACACACACACACACACACACACACACACAGGTTAAATCCTAGTCATATCTACTATTATCCATTCTTTCACATTTACTATTGCTCATTCTCTCTCTCAATATACATAAACTACCAACTACATCATCTTGTAAAATCTAAAATCTGTCTCTCTCCCACACACAGCAAACACACACAGTCTCTGGCAGCAGTCTGGCCAGAGCTGTAGCTTTCACTTGGGCTTTATGGATCTCATGGCTTAAACGTTTGCCGTGATTGATGATGTTAGGTTGTAAACCAGGCGCGAGAGAAAAGGAGTGAAAACTGGTGAGATCATTTCTGTGAGAGGAGAGAGAGAGCGAGAGAGAGAGAGAGAGCAGTGCCAATAAAGCATTATTGAACTAGATTGTATTGAATGGGGGAGGGTGGGCTGGAGCAAAAAGCAGGGAGAAAGGGATGGGCAGGGGAGAAATAAAATTAATAAATGAGACTTTCAGTTTCTCCCATAAAGCCCTGTGGCCTCATTCAAAGCTCCAAAACACTGCTATTAAACATCTTTTCAGTCTTGGGAGATGGAGCCTGAATTGAATGAAATAAAACAGTCCTTTATTGAACACTTTTAGAGCGCACTTTCTGTGATTCTCTGCTCTCCATTAAACAAGCATACCCTAGCGAAAAGCCAACACCTTTTAATTTGTTCGTTTGTATACCAAGAAGCTAAGCTTTTCACCTGGTCATATGATACTAAACATTCTTACAATTATTCATTTTAATTCTATGCCTTATATTCACAGAAAACAGAATGTATTTCAATATCTCACGTCTTCTTGTTTTGTTTAGCTTGTGAAATCCTGCCTAGATCATTTTTCAGTTATTATTTTTGGGCACATATATGTATTTTCCATTGTTATACCGTGCCTGTTGCTTTGAGGAAAGCTTAAACGCTCTCTCCCTGTGAAACACACATCGATGTTGGACCGTGCATGTAGATGAGATTTATATCGACAATTTCTAATAGTGGAGCGTAGGACCTTCTTTCCATGACGTATAGAAACATAGGAGGATTGGACAGTTAACCCTGCAGCTTATGAAAATGTATGCTTTCTTAGACTTTAGACAGATTAATTACTTAAGCTTTACATTGAGGTTTTCTTCTAAATGACAGCATTTAATGCATTACCATAATCTTCATTATAAAGACCCCGTAAGTAACATTAACCACCCTAATAAACACGTTTGTCAGTAGTATTAACTGTAAAAATTCAGTGAGACTAAATAGAAAATGTTTCACATGTTCTGTCCATGTTTATATAGAAATCCTTTAGGTTCAGTTTTTGTCTTACACTCACAAAGATAGTGGGTGAGGGGTGTCCACTCTTATCCACAAGGGCTGGTGTGAGGGCAGGTTTTTACCCCACTTAAACAGCCATCCCTGATTCAACCTGTTTAATCACTTGGTTCTGGCTTTCAAAACTGTGAGATCTGCTTCTGCTTGGTCAGAATGAAAACATGCCCTCACACCAGCCCTTTGTGGATAAAATTGAACACTCAAGCAGTAGGTGGATTGGTTCCTGTAAATTGCCCCTATGTGTAAATGAGAGTGTGAAAGGTGCCCTATGATAGACTTGTTTAGTGTTCACACTTAGTGTTCCTGGAATAGAGCTCAGATACACTGTGACCCTTACGTGCATCGCTGAAGATGAATGAATGAATGAACAAGTAGCATGTTTTACTAACATGTTATACCTGGACATCATCATTTAGTAAGTTATCTACTATTAGTAATTTAATCTGTTCTAATTTATGGGGACTCATTTTTATTCATGAATTAAATAAACATTAACCAATGCGGATATATTTAGTTAACATTTAAACACATCAATTAATCTTTTAACAATACTGATGGTTTATTAACATTAACATTTCAATGCTGAGAATTATATTAGTTCATTAAGGGCAACTTAATGTCACTGCAAGGAACCTTAATGTAGAACATTATCTATTAAATTTGTTTAATCTTTATTAGATTAATTGGATTAATTGTGAAAATGAGTTTAATTATACACAATGGAAGTGAAATTTGCATTTCACTATTTTCCTACTGTGCTTGCACCCATCAATGCAGTGAAACACACACTACTGAACACTAGGGAGCAGTAAACACACACACCCAGAGCAGGGGCGGCCCCAAACCACGGCACCTGGGGAGCAGTTGGGGGTAATTCAAGGGCAATTCATTCATGTCTTTGTCGAACCCAGGACCGTCCAGTCATAAGACCGGTTTCCTAACCAAAAGGCCATGATTGCCCCATGGTCCATATTTCTCCAATGCTACACAATAGGAGTGACTCCAAGTGTGCTATACAGTGATTTATATGTTTTTAGTCGTGAACCACATATCAACCCACTGTAGTCAGGAAGTAAGGTCATGGTCATTATAGAATAATGTCCACTAAAAATAATTAACAGTGTCATAAACCAAGAGTGTAAGGTGTTAAGGAAGTGCCTATATAGTACAAGGGTGACTGTGAAAGAACACTGTGAATATCAGATCCCTTTCTCTGTTAAAAAAAATAAAAAGCAGCACTCATAAAATCTTAAGCACCCTGGATTTGCCCTAGAGAGAGACAGGAGACCCAAACAAGCGTATAAATGTTATTCCCCCTGTTTCCTCAAAGCTGCCTTTTCGACTGCTAGTGTAATTCTGCAGCTTCATCGACACAGCAGTGCTTTTAAAAATCATAGAGAAACATTGAACCGTGGCATGAGAAAGGATCATAACACACAAAGAGTGTTTCGGGGTTAAGGTTAATTAAGGAGGAAGACACTTATTATGAGGCGTGTGGGTGAATTTCTGGTGAATTAATTGCACCCTCTAGTGCTCATGTCGGATGAGCATAGCACAAACAGCAGGGGACATAACCATACTCCTACGCCACATTCCTTTTCATACTGTACATGGTAAAAATGTATACCCTGTAGAAAGCTTTCGTCTCACACCTCACTGCTTTTTTTTTTTCCAGGTCTTTAATCCCTGATTGTTTTCCTAGAGCTGAAGCTGTCCGCTGCCTGCACTTTGCAGCTGTGGTAGAGAAAGGTAACAGATTTTCTACTGATTAGCTGGAGGTTAGTTCGTTTGATTGCATGCTTTTTTTTTCTAGTAAGCACATAAAGCTTAGTCAAGGAATGAAGGTGTGCTGGCTGTAAGAACACTTAATAAATGCATCAGGATCAATGACAAAAGCATCCACATTAACTTATTACTACATCCCTTGGTACTGCTCTGAAAATCCATTTGCCATTTATTAGCTTTACAAACTTCTTTCACCTACGTATTGTTGATGCCACACTTGCTATTTTGATTAAAAGACTTATCTCGGCACTTTTTATATTCTGCACAACCAAATTTATTAAAGCTACAGTCTGTGATGTTGAAGATGATTAAAGTTCAAATTTCAGACAAATGCAGCCTCTCCTTAGAGTGTTTAACCCAGTGCCTCCAGGTCTTAATGTAAGTGCCAGTGTGATTGGCAGGTAAGCACACACACTTTTTTTGTCCTGACTGGTTGGATGCTGTTGATCCACATCATTCGTTTTGGCTTCTCTTGATTGAGTCGGGGGCACTACAGAGTGTGTTTTTCCTCTGATTAGATATTTTATTGACAGCTGGAGGAATGTGAGGGGAATGTTGCCAAACATGTTCGAAGATTTTTTTAAGTAGGAAAGCTAAAAATATCACTGAATCCACTTGTAAGTAAATCTCAGAGGAGGGTGTGAAGTTAAATTAAGGTTGTATAAGCGTTGACATTTAGCACAGAGGTAAGCGTACATAATATCATAATGTCTCGTATTTGAATGTTTATGATTAGTTACAGTGCAAGTTTATCCCATTCTCCTTTGTGTTTTACTCTCATGTCACCATTCTGTCTGTCTGCCTGCCTGTCTGTCTGTCTGTATACCTCCCCCCCCCCACCTCTCCTCTCACCTAACCTGCCCTTTCCTTGCCTTGTTTACTCCCAGATTAGAAGGCCTATTTTAAGTTCTTCCTTCAGCTCAGAGTCAAATCTACTGCTGCATGCTTTTTGCTTGTACCTATAAGTAACATATTGCTACACACTGGGTCTTTAAGATACTCCTAGAAATTCTACCACAAGATCGTATTGTGATTACAGTAATAAGTAAATATGTGTGTATTGTCAGATATCTACTTGTAATCACAGTCTGACTGATTGGCTAAAACTAGCTTTGAGCTGAGGACGTTTGATGATTACTCCTTAATTAACATTAATTTAACAACACTACATATATGAGTTGGTTTAAAGTGAATTAGGTTTGTTTTACAGAGTAAAAATGCATATTCTCATAGCCCTGCTGCTTAGTCATCATTTCAGTTTTCACACTACCAACACCCTTTCCCTAATGGCCCTAATGAATTTTTGCAAACCAGTGCAGGGTTATTTTAGGATTGCCCTTGCTTTATGTCCTAACAGCCTGGGCTCTTCCTACAGTGCCATATTTATTGCTTTTTTCCCCCAGCATGACTGCACTGACAGCTATCACAGTAGTTCAGTCATAATCACGCTGGTGACACACAGCTGGCTGTCCAATCGTATTCTCAGAGTCATCTGAAATCGTTGCTTATTGTTTGTGTCCATTGATAAATATAATGAGGGTTTTGCCATTGATCCATCCAACAAGAGGGAAGGTTGCTTTTTTCCTGTCCGTTTTTTCCTCCAATATCTCCTAAACTATTGACTAATACTAGTCAAGCCGTGGCCTAGTGGTTAGGGAACCGGTCTCATGACCGGAAGGTCGCGGGTTCGATCCCCACCCAGGGCAAGACAC
>JAOVVF010000042.1:8645661-8658817 GCA_028565595.1 Duopalatinus emarginatus | reverse complement strand
TGTAAAGCTGCTTTGAGACAATGTTCATTGTTAAAAGCGCTATACAAATAAAATTGAATTGAATTGAATTGAAAATGTCTCTGACCGGTAAACACTGTGTTTCTACTTTCTAATGTGTTACACATGTTCATGTCCTGCATTTATTCTGTTGGCTTTGGGCTCTTCCAACAGAACAATGTCCACCACACATGTGTAGAGATGCAAAATATGGTTTAAGGAACATTCATGTAAGGTTGAGGTTTTGCCATTCACACCTAAGTAACCAGATGTCAATGTTATCGAACACATCTGGGATGGCATGCAATGCGCTGTGGAACACAGAAATCCTACACCTTAGATTACAACAGAATTGTGGTCCATTCTGCAGGAAGTATGGCGCTCATTGTGTACAGAACATTTCTGCAAGCTTGTAGAGTCCAATGCTCTGTGGGGGACCTAACAAGTATTAGACTGGTGTACCAGTTTTTTTTACTTGAGGTACTTTAGTGTATATGTATAAGCTGCCACTTACTCCATATTTCACTGAAGCTCCCACTTTGGTTGGTGTGGTACAGTGTAAACATCATTGGCTCCCATGTGAGAGACCTGGGTTCGATTCCCCGTCTGGGCAGTCAATCTGTGCTACACCAATAAGGGTCCTTGGGCAAGACTCCTAACACAATGTTGGCCTACCTGTAATACCAGTAACCTTGTAAGTCGCTCAGGATAAGAGCGTCTGCCAAATGCCGTAAACGTAAACCTAAACTTTGACAAATGTAGAAACATGGCAGCAAAAATGTTTACGACATCAAAAACTAATTTATTTTTTGTATTTTGTTAAATTAGTCAATGCAATATTAGTCAATGTTTTTAATTAATAACCCATGTTCATTACTCTCACTGCCCCAACCCAATAAATACATAAATGAATAATACATTTTAAAATGCACATGCTTCACATAATCAAAATGCCGGTGTTGAGAGTGTGTGAATGTCATCTATGTTTGGATGTGCATGTATGCGTGTTTGTTATATAATATTAAAGAAGACATGAAAAGAATTTACACTGGATTATCTCATGCCCTTATTCTTCAACCTCTGGTCTTCACACTCTATTAACTGGGTGCTACATTTTTGGATTTGGAGTCACTGAATCACAGAACGGTCCATTATTCTACGTATTATAAGTTTCTGAATTGCATCTGATTTGCATGAAGCAGTAGGGGTTCATTTGAACACATGCTATGAGATACAAGCCCAGTTGGAACAGAACCTTAGCATACAGGCTTCGAGTTTGACATATGCTCTAAACATTTATCATTTTGTGAATTTACACTTCTATCATTTCTTTAAAAATGTCAATCTAACTTGGTAACATTTTGATAATCAACAAAGAAGTCAGCCCAGAACAGATCTGTTGATGTCGGGTAGATAAGGTCATAATACATGCTTTTTGTCCTTGCCTGTCACAGATCATAGAAGTGAGACGTATGAAAGCTATAGCGATGATGACATTGCTCTTCACTCTGCCGCTTTTTTCTTAATCAGTTGACTTTCAGAGTGATTCAGGGTGAAGGGCTCAATGATGAAGGTCCACACATCAGTTATTCATTTTGCATATTTTATATGTGTTGTATTATGTTTTTTTTTTTTATAGATCCACTCAAACATTCATTAATACATCCTCTGATACACCAAAGTAATAGTCATCATCACTGTCAATAAAATCTATTTGAGTGTGAAGAAAATAAAAAAAAGAAAACACCTACTACAGTATGTGAAGGACTTTTGGTTTGTTAAAAAATATATATTTCATAGACAGGAAAGTTCTATATCAGTATCATGTGCTGTTTTAAACCTATAAAACTAAGGCTGTATTAAAGGAACTGTGTCAAAAACATATTCCCTATTACACCTATTACTTTACCCTTAGTTATTAACATATAGTATCATACCATTCTCAGGAATTAGAGCGTGTCTTCTATAATGTTTTGTATAAATATTTAAGGGTTAAGTCTTTATAAGATAGTGTCTTCTATTCTGGCTTTTTATAGTTAAAGGGCATCAGAGAAAAAAAGACTCTTTCTTTACCTGGTGAAGTAAGTCAGGATTCTGACAGGCTGCTTCCTGCCTGTGGTGTCCACTTCAGTTAGATTTAATTGGAGACAGTATAGTCAGTTTTTTTTTCTTTTCTTTCTTTTTTTTTCGAAAAGCTTTGACATTTGTTGAGGCTTTTTAAAACTGTTTAAATAATGCATATAAATATCAAGTTAACTAATTAATAATTGATACCAGATTAACCAAACCAATGAGTATTTTTACCTACAGATTAGGGTTACATAAAGGAAATGTTCAGCATGGAAAAGAGAAGGACTGATAAAAAAAGATAAAAAACATGACATGATGAAATACATCATTAGTAAAAAAAAATTAATAAAATCAACATGCATTGAAAAAAGCTCATTAATTATTTAACAGATTTATCTTTAGCAACTGATTCTGATCCTGGTCACAGTTGTGGTTGTGGAATCAAACCTGGAAATACCAGAGGAGTAAAGGAGAAATACACTCCGTATGAGATCATTAAGGGATCACCGATGGCCAATCAGTGAAATTTTAATGCTTGGTAACGCCAATCAGTCAATGAAGCAGCAAAAAATTCTCTCTGTCTGAAATGATTTCAAACCTTTTTAGTATTCCGGTATTTTGAGCATGATTCCCTTTCAGACAGAGTTCTTCGATTTTTTTTTTTTTTTTTTTTTTTTTTTTATTGATTGGGATTTTTCTCCCTTTAAACTCTCTTAGTCTTTCCCTTTTTCTGTGTGAACGACCCTTACTCTTATAATCTCTTTTAACTCTGTGACGATTCCGCATTTTTTACTATTCTACCTGAACTACTCAAAGCCAGAGTGGTCCTACCTCACTTTTCTGCACTCATCACTATTGTGTGTAAAGTTTCAGTCCCCTCGTATCTCCACTGGGTCGTGTCTCCCTCCTCACCTCTGTCTCCTGTAACTCAGTGAGGCTAACATGGTCGACTTGGGTGTCTGCATTTGTGCTGTTCGCTTTTGATAATGCTATGTCTCCCAACATTAGAGCTAGCTTGAGGAATTCTGTATGTGTTCTCACTCCTCCAGTCTGGTCAAGTTCTGCCTCAATGTCTCCACTTAGTTTTTTCTATACATCCCACCATCTGTATTACTAGCAGGCTTGTGGCTAGTACCGTTCATAGCTAGACTAATTCAATTCAAATTTATTTGTATAGCACTTTTAACGATGGACATTCTCATGAAGATGCTTTAAAGAAAAAACATATATTCTAGATATGAATTATAAAGGTATAAATTTGTCCTTAATGGGCAAGTCAGAGGTGACTGTGGCAAGAAGACAACGAGAGGAAAAAAACAGGCACAAAGGTGGACAAATCCTCATCTGCATAACAATGCAATTATAAATGTTTCCCTTCTAAGATAAATGATCAGAGTCATTCATGAATTGATTATAGTTTTAACTTGTAGTCTACTGTAAAGGGGAAGTATTTGCCTACTGTGCTTGCACACAGAGGAATGTGACCTCTGAACTTAACCCATCTGTGCAGAAAAACACACTAGTGAACACTAGGAGACATTGAACACGCTTGCTTGGAGTGGGGGGCAGCCCCACACCACGGCACCTTAGGGGAGTTCGATGCTTTGCTCAAGGGCACCTCAGTCGTGTCTTACCCTGTGCGGGAATCGAACCCAGGACCTTCCAGTCACCGGACCAGTTCCTAACTCAATAAACCTTATATTCTCTCTGCCGAGTGGTTGGGTCTTCCTTCTGCATCTTGCCACTCTGAGAAGTCTGTACTGCTGCATCAGTGTGCACCTTCTCCAGACTGTACAGGGTAAACAGCTCCAGGATCATGTCAGTGCCTCATGACATTGTTGTATGTTACCCCATTTAGTTGATTATTACACACACTGTAACAAAACAGACTGTTAGTGACATTTGTAACTGCTGTTCTATGAACACAGCTTAATGCCTAGGCTCCAGGTTCTCAAGGTTCACTTATCTGATCCAGATTCATTAAACAGATCATCATACATCTCGTTATAACTTTATAGAAGATAACGTTCATTATTTGTAAAACTGGTACACCAGTTTAATAATTGTTAGGTTTCCTACAGGAGCTGTATGGAAACGCCATACTTTCTGCAGAATAGTCCACAATTTTATTGTTATTTAAATGTTCAGTATGCCGCAGTGCACTGTATCCCATATGTGTTCAGTAATGTTGTCATCTGGTGACAAGATAGGAATTACAAAACCCCAAACTCAAATAAGTATTCATCTAATCATTATTTGGCATCTCCCGATGTTTTTGGTGGAGCATTGTCTAAGGTCAGAGCAGAGTGTGTGGTGGTGCAATGTCAGAGTTGTTTGTAGATGTACCAGGGGTCCCATGGAATGCCAGCGAAACAAATCCCATACAATTACAAAGACACTGCCAATTTGTATGTTATATTAAAGTAAGGTTTACTATCGCATTTAAGCTTTTGCTGTAAGTTATATCAAGGTAAGTTTATTGATACGTGTATAGAGTAAGTGAATTGTAAGTGCTCAATGAAATATATAGTGTAGTAGATACAACATTACTGTAAACTATGCATTAGTATAAAACAAGTAATATTTGTTTAAGGAACAAGTTGAGTTGCAGGCACAATGGTATGCAATATTGTGTGTGTGAGTGTGTGTGTGTGTGTGTGTGAGTGTAAGTGTGTGTGTTTATGAGCTCCACAGCTACATCTGTTTCCTGACAGCAGCTGACTGCATTGTTGAAGGAAAGTGAAACAGCTATCACGTCACTTAACATCTGATAAATTAGAAATGCACCTACGCAAAACACCAGGGGAGGGGGTCATGTTAAATAAAACATCACAGGGCTTTTCAGTATGGTTTAATATTCTACAGCTGTACCTTCGGTGAGTCGGCCTCTGATAGATCTGATCTGTAATCACCACTTCACATTTTATTACATATAGAATTAAGAAGAGCGGCAATTACGGAAGGTCATATGAACATGTGAAACCTTAAATGGGTCAAAACGTGATTGTAATCAGGACAATTGGCATAGAATAATAATTAAATTCAAAATAACAATAGAAAAAATCTATTGGGGTGGATGTATAGAAATATAGATGAGAGTAAGAGAGAGTGTTAGGGTTTGAGGTAGCTTTGTTTTATTCCTCCATTTCTATTCTCCTTTATTCTTCCCATCAATTTTCCATGTCCACATCCCCTTATCATCCATCACCCCCAGCCCCATCTCCCTTTCCCTTTCTCTGTCTCTCTTCCTCCTTTTCTTTCTCTCTTTCTATGAGCTGATCCATAACTACAGACCTGAGTTCAGGTTATTTTGAGTTATTTAGTGTCAGAGGTCTGAACTCTAAAAACACAACAGCATCACCCCCACACATGAGAGAGAACACGTTTGACACTAAGGTGAATCAGATACTGTAACTGAAGCAAGTCACAAGTGTTTCTCTCACAGGGCTTGAGTGTTTAACGTGCTCATAGTGGTGATGTCACATGAATGAATCAAAACCCTGAGTCACAGCCTTAGAGACATGACTTTCTTAATTGTAATGCTGTTTGACTCACTATAATGTTGCCCCGTGTGTAAGTAACAATATTTAACAATGAATGTGAAAAGACACAGTTTATCTTGTTTAGCTAAAGGAAAAGACACGCAGTAGGGAAAAAAAAAACAGTAAAGCACTATTTAAAACTTAATAAAGCTTTATGTTCTCCATTCTGTGGCTTATTAGGCAGCCAGGGCTCAGGGTTGCATAATTTGTCCCATATCTGCTTTGGTTTGTTGTATCTTTTGTATTTGAAACAATGGAGAGAGAAATGCATGTAAAATTAATGTAATAATGTAATGCACCACCACACACATCTAGAGATGCCAAATTATGGTTAGAGGAACACTTATCTGAGTCGACAATGAAGTCACAAGATTTTATTGTTATTGAGCACATCTGGGATGTCATGCAATGTGCTGTGAAGAACAGAAATCCTACACCTCAGTTCTACAATACAGCAGAACTGTGGACCATTCTGCAGTAAGTATGGAGTTTACTGCGTACAGAATATTATCCCATTGGGGACCCACCAAGTTTTAGACTGGTGTACCAGTTTTTCTGGTACTTCAGTGTAGATGTTGCTTTCTGATCAGGCATCCACAGTCTTTTGCACTTTAATTAGATACTAAGAAAGTTTATATAACTGTGTTGGCAGAATTCCACTGTAAAAATAAATAGCTTTAGTGTGTCATGAACCTTGTCATCCACCCATGAAATGAATTCCCCATAAAACATATGTTCTAACTGCAGCCCTGATTTCTTGTGTTGGAGACGTTACAAAGCTAAACTGCTTCTAAGGATGTTTTTTTGATGAATAAATAAACAAAATAATGCTTCTGTGTGAAGAGATCTTTTTTTGGTTTTCTCATTTCTGAGCAGTAGACAAAAAAAAAAATTCTGTGATGCCACACCATCATATTTTTTGCTCCATCACCAAAGAGAACAATAACCTTGTCTTAATTCCACTGAGATAATTATTAACATTGCAATGCATACACCCAATTATAACAACCCTTAAAAGCCTGCCCGAAACCTCGGTAACAAAAAGAAAAACCTTTTTTCTCTTTTACAAAAAAAAAAAAAAAAAAAAAAAAAAGCTTAGCCTTGTTTAGACCAGCTAAAGATGCCCACAAGGTCAAAACTGATAGACATTCCCATCCTATACATTCAGTCTTATCCAGGATGAAAAAACACCTCTTCCTACATACAAACAATCAATCAGTAGGACAAGAGACCGAGCACCTTAATGAGTTCCCACAGGAGAGAGCTAGCCTAGCAATCTGACAGTACTCAGACTGTCACACACACACACACACACACATACACACACACACCCTCTGTCATATCAAAAAGATGTCTTACAACAGGAGAAGCACAGTCTAACTAATGACCTGAACTGTAAATACTCTGTGACTGATATGTATAATAAAATAGAACAGAATGAACTAACAAAGAGCAATCTGCACACGTGAAGCTGAACGAATCGACTGAACTGAAATCTGTCTTTCCTAAATGAACGAGCATAATCTATAGAAAATAAAAAAGCCAATTTTGCAGTCAGGTTTGCCTCCAGATAATGAGCACTGTGCTCATAAAACTGGGATTGGAAATGAGATTCCAGCTGTGGCATGTTGAAGATGGAGGCATATGGAGGGATACAAGCGCAGTGTGGATTCCCTCTTTTCCATCACTTATTTAGTGGCTTAGTGCCTGTCATTTCTGCCACCTGAGCACTGTCGTGTCATATCTGTACTGTATCATGACAAAAATGTAACCACATACAGTATATGCGTTTACCTTTGTAGTCAGATGTGTCTTTGATCATTTTGATATTAATTTATTTATGTAAAAAGCATTAATTAATTACAGAGTTCGGGTGGCATGGTGTTGGGGCAGGTGGTGTGTGTGCTACACAGCTCTGCTGTCTGTGAGGAGTTTTGTATGTAGTCTCCCCATGTCCATGTGGGTTTTCCGCAAGTGCTCCGGTTTTCTCTCACGTCCAAAAAAAAAAAACCCATACATAATAGGTGAACTGGATATGCTAAATTGCCCCTAGTGAGTTAGTAAATGGTGTGTGTGTGTGTGTGTGTATGTGGTACCCTGTGATGGATAGGCACCCTGTCCAGGTGGTATTCCTGCCTTTCTTGCCAGTTAGTCACTCATTTTCTAATCTGTTTAGTCTGTCAGGGTCATGGTTTGTCCAGTGATTCCAGGTGGGATCTGGACAAACTTGTTATTAGTTTCTTTAGGCAAACATGGTTGCCACCTGAAATAAAACTAGTGATCTTATGTCATTTTTAACCTGTTATACTCACTAGGTCTTCAGTGACTACTAGGAATTATTCAGTAACGACAGTGAATTTAACAGTAAATGTATGTAGTCATGAGAAGGATGTACAATGATCTATCCATCGAGCTTATATTGAGTATAAATATCCAAAAAGTCTAACACCCAAAGTAGCAAAAAAATCGAAGAACATTATAGAAGCTCAGTCACACCACAACAAACTGAACTGATCCAGGGAGCAAATGAGGTCCAGGTAGCTGTGCACTGTCTCTTAAACCCGTCTAACCTCTGCTAACTCATGAGAATGAATTTCCTATAAATTACTTTTTTCATTCTTATTTTTCAAACTCTCTCTGTTTGACGTTTTTTTCTTTAATTAACAGATTCACGTCCAACTCTCATTATTTCTATTTCTATCTCAGAACCATTTCACCCACTGGCCTCGACCTCATCTGGTCTTCTTTAACAAACTCGATACCCATTATTTTCTTACCATCTGCATGCTTCTCTTTCTATGTATTTTTAATTAACCTTAGTTGCCCTTTTTGGGCAGGAGTGGACTAATGGTTAGGGAACCGGTCTTGTGACCTTGAGCAAGCTACCTACCTCCCCCAACTGCTCCCCAAGCGCCGTGGTTTATGGCTGCCCCATCGTCTGTGCAAGTGTGTTCACTGCCCCCTAGTGTTCACTGGTGTGTGTGTTTCCCTGCACAGATGGGTTAAATGTGGAGGTCACATTTCCCTGTCTGTAAGTACCGTAGGCAAACAGCTCACTTTCACTTGTTCTGATTCACATACTAGTGTTTAACTATTATCTCTATTAATTATATATAATTATAAAAACAAACATTTAAAAAAAATATTGATTACATTTTATCATTATTAAGCAGTGATTCCTTTCTTTATAATTAAGGAAGTGACCTCTCAGGATTACACTAGATTTTGTAGCACACTGCCTCATTAGTGCCTACACATACATGATAAGAACCAGAACTCAGAACCAGGACATATTTCCACTTGGCACACTGCTCAGCACAGTTTCAGCAGGATACATACAAAATCACCCGAGCGAATTAGCGTTTGTATTTGTACCTGTTAGGGGTATTAAAAAATATGAATTATTACATTTTTGTGGATTTTAAATACATGTGCTCTAAAAATCTCCCTTCGCAGACTAAACCTGCTTTTTATTATGTGCAACTAACACATAAGAGCCCAAATGTATAATTTGTTACAAATGAGAGAGAGAGAGAGTGAGACTTGTCATGTTGTCATGAATTGATTTATAAGCACAATTCAAGCTGGGAGCTAGCTAACAAGGTAGCCACATTTGCTAATACTTATATTATCTTCTCTGACATCACAAAAGTCATGAGACAGTAACTAGTATTGTATAGAACCCCCCTTAAGCCCAGCGAAATGCAACAACTCGACATGGCATACCGATGTCCACAACTGGACAGAGGATGTCTGGAGGGATGTTGAGCCATGATGTATTGACCTCCATCCACAGCTAAGTGGTATCTGTAGGTGCAGGATCTCGGATGCGAATGGGTGTTAACAGTGTCTGTGTTGTTGTGTTAACAGAAACACTCTGGAGAGTCCCCATAGCCCCATATCCCAGTGAAGCTAAGGAACGCTGCACTGACCTGTGGGATGTGCATGTGTGGCCTCCTGCATTGAATGTGTATGTGACTCTAGCCAAAAACCACAAGTCACCATCATTAAGCATCTAAGGGCGGCCACTGCACTGTCTACTGTGGGTTGTGATGCCTCCTATGACGTATTCCTGTGACACTGTGGATCGACAAATGTTAAAATGGCTGCACAATTTAAAAAATCCATTTGACATCCATTTGTTTATGTGGATGTTATAGCTCAAGTAGTATCAAGGAACAAAGTGTAAATAAGAGTGACTGTTAAATGAGCTAGCAGGGCTAAGCTCCTTCGCCTCTCTTTCAACGTGATTTCATTCTAATCCAGCGTGTACATGCTTGCAGGAAGTCAGTGACAAGTAACAAGTAAATAAAACATACCTTAATGTCATGTACCTTGAGTTATGTGTTTCAGCCTGGTTCATAGTAACATGTCATCGCCACTGACTGAGAAGGCACTCATAAAATACATCTGCATGTCTAATGAGCATGAATGCGGTGAAAAATTTATTCTGTCATTTTTTTTCCTACCAAGCTTTTGGTGGCGAAACTACAAGTAATTAGACTAAGCGCAAGCTGTGCAATAATAACAGAATGACAGTAAGATATCGAGCCAGTACTACAGACTTGGATGCATGAATACAACCACAACCACCCTGTATACACTTGATTTTACTCCAACCCTCTACTCTTTTATGAGTGAGCACAAGATCTGTGGTCAAACGCGCCCCAGACCAGCCTCAGTAGGTGGTTTGTGGTGGTGTGGTACAGTGGTAACATCATCATCTCTCATGTGAGATACCCCGGTTCGATTCCCGATCTGGGCAGCCAGTCTGTACTACACCAATAAGGGTCCTTGGGCAAGACTCCTAACACTACGTTGGCCTACCTGTAATACCAATAACCTTGTAGGTCGCTCTGGATAAGAGCGTCTGCCAAATGCCGTAAATGTAAATGTAATGTAAATGTTTATGTGATCAGATCACAATGCATGTTGGTGTTTGCTTACATTGTATTAGGTGCTGTCCACTTAAGATCCGATTGCCTAACTTGCATTTTAGTGTAAACATGGCCCAAGTTTGTCTATAAGTGTGCATGCAAAATTTTGCCGGACATCATTCGTATTGTGCTGTTGATGAGACTTTGTGGTCAGATCTATTATTTTCACTTTAACTCATGTAATATTGTGACTAATAATTACTGTGTATAAATGAGGCCGTAGGATACTGACTAGGTAACTGTTCTTTTTATTGGACTTGGAAAGATGCATTAGTCGAGTACAGGTGTGGATCTTTAGTCTCCCAGATTGTTGAAACGGCTTTGTAATAGAGGATGGACAGTCTGTAAGGGGAAATGGCTAAATCTAAATTGGACATAAACAAGGACTAACCATGTTTCTGTGCTGAGGCGGCTCAGTGAATTGCACTTTGAAATTGTGCAATTTACCCAGAATAAATTGCAACATATAACTAACCTGCTGTGCAGCAATATGAATTGTGTGCTGTTTCTTTTAATAGCTGTTATGTCATGTACCCAGCGAACACACATGAACATTGTAGATGTCGCAAGCACCACAAACACATACATACAGAGCTGATGGTTAGGTGATCAGCAGTTTTAATTAGCTATACACAGCAGACTGCCTGCTGTTGATAAATTAATTATTCTTCCTTCCACTTGCCATCAAATCAAATCTCTATCCCTGCGCTAGTGCTCATATCCACTGAAATTATGTGAACTTCCCTTTGATGCGTAAAAAACTATTACTTTCAGACCGAGTGCACGTCAGACATGGCGAAACTGTAGCAGATGCAGGTGCAGTTCATTTGATGAAAAAATGAACAAATCAGTGTGCAAAAACTCATCTATGAACAACGTTAAAGAGGGCAAATCCAAAACTCAAGGTACAAAAATCAAGAGTAACATTCTCTATTAAGAAATCACAGAACAGGGCAAGACAAGGCAAAGGCTAAAGTCAAACACAGAAAACAGAGAGTACAAAAAACAACAGCTTGGTAATGATAGGTACATGAAGTACAATACGTGCGGAAAACAGCACTGCTTAAATAGACTGTGAGTGTAAAGAGACCCAGGTGTGTGCACCCAGTAATCAGGTGACCTTAAATAGGCTAGGAATTACAGTTCACAGCAGCAGAGTCTGTAGACTGTGGGTATTCATGGGAGATGAAGTTTTGTGCTGTTTCAAACAATTCAATATAATAAAAAAAAGTATAATAATAATAATAATAATAATAATAATAGTTGTTGTTGTTGTTATTGTTATTATTATTATTATTATTATTATTATTATTATTATTTTGGTGCAATCAGTAATGATCCGGGACATGTTACCAAAAAGAGTCACATATCATTACAGCACAGGGCATATCCCAGCTTAGTCTGTGCATGTTCTTAGGTCACTGTTAGGTAGTTGATTTTAAATGACAGCCATAAGCTGGCTATTCAGTTCAATTCAATTCAATTCAATTCAATTCAATTCAATTCAATTTATATAGCGCTTTTAACAATGAACATTGTCCCAAAGCAGCTTTAAAGAAATAATGAAAAGGGTCAAATATACATTTATAGAATGAGCAAGCCGGTGGCGACAGTGGCAAGGAAAAACTCCCTGAGATGACAAAAGGAAGAAACCTTGAGAGGAACCAGATTCATAACGGAACCAATCCTCATTTGGGTAACACAGAAGTGTGAATATAAACAAAACAGCAGGTAGCCGGAGAATTACAGTCTGTAATCTAATTCATGGTTTCTATATCTGTCCATTATGGTGTATTGTAGACTGTCCATGATCCATGGTGGGTCAGATGAGACTGCAAGAAGATAAATGGGGTCACAGTGGATTACACAGGGTTTGGGGAGCAGGAGGAATCAGGACTCAGGGTTGCTGGTATCTCCAGGTGCCTCAGCTGTAGCAGGTGTAGCTCATCAGAGTTAAGTATGATCTTTATGTATTGGTCACTTTAAATATAAGGATTGCAGAGAGCAAGCAGAAACTGTGGCAGACTAGCTAAGACAGCATAACTACAAGGGAGAACCAGAAGATGACACAGTCATGAGGGCACCCTGGGACATCCCAACATCCCAGTTTACCAAAAATATATACGTATTAGGATCCTGTTAGGCTGCAGTATTAAATATTGGGTGTCCATTAACTTCAGAAAAGTGCTTCTGTACAGAGTAAGTAAAGTATGTTTGATTGACTTCATTGTGACCAAATCGCTTGATGTAAATGACAGGTAATGTCTGATCTTTATGAATAATGTACTGGGTAAAGGCCATTATTTATCACAAAGCATTCTCTCGTAGCCAGTGTGTTAATTACTACTGTGTGCTGCTACAGTTTCAGGTTTAAGATGTTTTATCAGGTCATTCATCATGTAAGCAGATGCTGCAGTTCCTGCTTTTAATGTTTAATTTTTTTCCAGAGCATCATTTACTTTGCTAACTGGTCAACTATGTCCAGATCACTGTTGTCAATTAGCACAACAACATACACTAGCCACACCTAATATCACCCAGTACCAGATGTTGCCATCAGAATAGATTTTTACGAGTATTTACGAGTAACACTGTTCAGACATAAATTGT
>JAOVVF010000042.1:8616665-8629858 GCA_028565595.1 Duopalatinus emarginatus | reverse complement strand
CTCCACATCATTGCATTCAGTTTTTATTCACAATTTGTTTAGTGTCCCAACTTTTTTGGAATCCGGTTTGTAATTTGCGTTAACGGCACTATTTTTTTAAGCGTGAAAATTTGAGATCACGTTAATGCGTTATTATCGCGACAGCCCCAATTTATTTATTTATTTATTTTGAGAAATACCATAACATTTCACAAGCTCAGGTTATAACCAAGTAAACAGACACAGCAATTGTATGTCTGCAGGTGTGAAGGTTGAGTCAGGGATAGAGAATCCTCCTGAAGGTGAGCAGCGTAGCTTGGATAGAGACAGCTGGGAAACTACAGTAGAGAGAAATTGATGATTAGTCAGCTTTTCAATAACAAGCAAAATTATCTGCAAATCCGTCAGAATAAATGAAAAGTAACAGCAGAGAGAGAGAGAGAGAGAGAGAGAGAGAGAGAGAGAGAGAGAGAGAGAGACTATATAATAAAAGAAAGCAGAACTAAAATATTCCAAAAAAAGCCAAATCAGATAAACCAATATTCAGTATTGCATTAGTGGACAAGGCAATAACAGACATCATACATCAGTGGCATCAGTGAAGAAGAAGCTTGAGCAGAAAGCACTATAAAAGAGCTTGCTTTTTATAGGCAAACTCACACTGATAGTACAAACTCAGGCTTGGTGTTTAGTCACAGAACTAGCTAGAAGTCTCGACATTCACAAAAAGGCGAAGACAAACAAACAGAAACCGATGTGAACTATAACATACAGTATCCCAGCACAGAGAAACACACAACACATTCCTTCACTAACAACAAACACATTATCTAATGAAACACAGACATTAAACATCACATCAACAGGCAACCCCCTGGAGCTCATGGGTAAACAAATTACATTTACAATGGCACAGCGGCACTAATATATCAAAATAAAATGAACATTATTTTCAACAGCAGTGAAATGTGGGATCACATAATCCCTTATACACATCTTGATCCCTGTAAAAGTACACAGCAATACTGTAAACAATATTGCCAGAGTTGGATGAATTCCCTCTATACCACCCTATGTTGAAAAGGCTCACTAGCTGCTCCACAGTCCTACTATCACCAAGCCTACATCAATATCTAGATGTGCCTTGACATGGATCCCCTGACGGATATCAACTTGAGATGTCATTATTAATATACAACCCCTTATAAAGGCAGCATGGCGGCAAGGTGGCGGCTTTAACCATCCCAAGCTTGGCCTACATGTCTCTGCAGAATTTCACTTTTCTATTTTTGGGGCCTTCATGTTCCTTAACAGCTTCTATGCACAACAGTAGGATCATAATAGTCCATGATTTTAAGTCATGCTCAGTTTGCCACAGATCAATCATTTTCGTACACTGGAAAAAGGTAACAAACCACTTGGTACTAGGCACATGATAATGACATGAAATCTATGCTTGTCTACGTGTGAAGTCAATGCTTGTCTATTCTCCCTAAGTTATTTCCAGGTTCAAAAATTTCTTCTGACCATGCAAAAACATGTATGTATGCAGACTGGTTATACTAAATTGCCCGTAGATTTGCATGTGTGTACAGATGGTGCCCTGAAATGTACGGACATCCCATCTGGAATGATTATCCTGCTTTGTCTTCCCCAAACTGTAAATTGAAATAAAGCAATTAGTGAAGATGAATAAAAGACAAATATATTACACTTATTTTCAAATGCAGTCAACGTGCATTCTAATCAGAAGTCGGATTTTTAAAACCTGCTCGGATACTCTGAGTCAGAGATTTTAGGCAGATGGCATACAAATGAACACCATGCTGGACATGCATGCCACAGTGGACAACCATAATGCATAATACCTTATATTTCAGTCTGGCTACCAGAGCATTATGTGTTCTATGTGTACAATATAACCTGAAGTGACCTGCTATAAATGCAGACAACGTATTGTAGAAAGTACAACTTTCTCTTTTTCAGGTACACAAAACCACACTCAACACCAACACCTATAATGTTCTTCATTCCATAGACAAGACCTTGTGCAGCAAAGTACCTGATAAAAATTTCCAATCACACAGACCATTTCATAATCTGTGGCCACATTCCCAACTATTCCGACTTTAGTCTGGGACAGGTGAGCTCACAGTGTGTGACCTTTTGCAGAAGCAACAAATAAAGCCATGTTGCGGAAATAACACTGATTGGCCTATTATAGTTGGACATCTGTCATGTGTGACAACTTGATGTGAATACCCGATCAGCTGAGGGGTCAGCTGTGAGCCCACCTCGTCACAGCATGTGGTTCAGAATGGGGAGAGGAAATTTATCATGTTAATGTCAAGCGAAATGATTAAGAATATATTTAGCTTTGAGTTTAGCTTTCTGTGCCTAACGTTCTCGTAGGAGATTTTCCTAAATATACTGGTTTAGAGCACTAAATTCTCTGTTGGTTTTGCTCTTTTGACTCACTCTTTGTATTTTTCCTTGCTGAGGCTCCTCTTTTAGAATAGATTAGGTTTAACTTTACTGTCATTGTGCAGACTACAGGTACAGGGCCAATTATAAAATTGCAGTTAGCATCTAACCAGGAGTGCAAGATATATTATTATGTGCAATATTACATTAAAGTGCAAGTAGAGATGATTATTATGTGCATATATACATGTATGATAAGTTGTATACAGAGTATGTTCAGTAATTATTGTAACTGTGAAGTGAATTGAATTATTTCCTCTTATTACTTAGAGTAATGTTTCACACCCATTTATCTCCTTCTCTCAGGTATGAAGTGATCTCCTGCAACATTTGTTTTACTTGCTTAGCCCAATAAAGGCTATGCTATGAAAAAAAAAAAAAAAACTCTATTCCTGTTTCCTGGAGAATTTGTCTGTCTGCTCTCATTCACATTCTGAGGAGTCGGCAGAACTCAGGGTAGAAGAGATGGTCTAGTGTGTGAACTGATAAGAATTTGGACATTGCGTTCACTAGTCTTAAAGGAGGTTTACGGATTTATACAGAGTTTATACAGAGACATCTTGTGGTAACTTATCAGAGATGAGCTTTTCATTGAATTGTGTGTTCAGATATTTAATAAAAAAAACAACTGGTTTATGAAATGTTTTAGTATGATTTTATCTCAAAAGTGTGAGAAAGAAAAACGTTCCTTAAATCACCTAATGTATATTAATCAGTGTGCATCCAATAGCTGAATATTAATGATAATAGACTGAATCATTTATCATTTTTACATGCAAATAAAACTGAATCTGTTCTAATTTCCAACAGGCATCATCATGTTTTAGCCCATAATATAATTTATAATTATAATTGCCCTACTGTACTTTTGAAGTACAAATTTCGTTATTGTTTCCACATTATTAAGACATTTTAGATCTCTAAGCATTACTTTACCAAAAAAATGCATGTTACAGAAAATGATTGTATGTAAGTAATGAAAACAACCAACTAAATAGGGGATCGAAAAAAAAAAAAAAATGAAGGCTTTTGACTTTTATATGCAAAAAGATGCAAATGTGACAGTCAAACCATCCAGAAAAACTGTGGCAAAGTAAAACTAGCCCCCTAATTTTCTCATTAAACCACTGACAAATAACCATACCTTGGACTACTATTTAACAAAACAAGCAATGATCGTCACACCTAATATTGACCTTTAAGTTTATTACTGTTTACTGCACATTGTAGGGCTTTTCTTAGCAAGTAGCAAGGATTTATTTTCATTATTTTTTTTTCATTATATATACCTTTCAGAAGGAAAGAAAAATGTGGCCTGACATAATTATTGAATTAGTCAGTGCTCCATGATATTCTGCATAAGCATATATATCAGAAATAAATATCTCTGTAAATGCTTTTGCACAGTTCCTTTTAACAACTGATATACAGCACTTCTTATGTGGGTAATGAAAACATTGATGTGTCAGTATACTTATAGTCACCAAGGCTGACTTACTTATTACACAGCTAAAGTACAGTCTTAACCCCACAAAACCTCTAACATGTAAAGTAAACAACATTGATTATTTTGTTACAGTGAAAAGCTAAGAATTTTAACAACTTTTACAAGGATTGGGTCAGAACATCTCTAAAACGGTCTTGTGGTATGTTCCCAGTATGCAGTGGTTAGTACCTAAACCAAAGGTGGACTACTTGTGAACTGGAGACAGTGTCATGGGTGTCCAATGCTTACTGATGTGTGTGGGGTGCTAACAAGTCATGGGACAGGAACTTGTAGGATTCCCTCTAGCCTGGCAAAGTGCAGCAACTCAATGTGGCATCAATTCCACAAGTGGACAGAAGACACCTGGACAGATGTTGAGCCATACTGTCTGGATTACCACCCATAGCTGAGTAATATTTGCAGGTGCACAAACTCAGCTGTTAATGGATCTCCACACCACATTCCATAAATGCTCATTTGGGCTCTTGCTGGGCGAGTGTGCAGGCCACAAAATCCACCAGAACTCTCTATAATGTTCCATGGACCAGTTCTGGACTACTTGGGCCTACAGCATTAAATGTGATTTCCGCCAGTGTTGCTCATTAAGCACCCATGGGTGGCTAGTGCACTGTCCACTGTGGGTAGTAATGCCACCTATGATGTATTCCCAGTACACGTGACACTATGGCTCGAGGAATGTTAAATCGCTGCACAACTTATCATGTCCAGATCTATCTGACACCCACTACGTTGTTCCAACTAATTCGCGTCACCTTGCCATAAGCATGCTGGCCAGTGTTCAGCCTCACTCACAAGATAATACCTCACAGCTTATACAGGTGTGGCTGTTCCCAAGCTGTTCCTTAAGTTAATGCCACTTCATTATCAATATATATATGTATGGCAGCTATGTTGTTTTCTTTTTAATTTGGTGTGATTTTCCTAACATTTTCAGACAGAAATGGATATACTGTATATGAATTAACTGTGCTTAAAATATGTGTATAATCAGCTGATGAATTACTGTATAATTTACTGATTTACTGCTGTGTATGTAGAATAACAATATACACATACTCACTAACTCTCCACATCGTGGTCAAATTTAGTCCCATGCACAAAGATTGCACATTTATTGAAAACCAGGTCAGATTTGTTCATACATCAGTTTATTTATTGCTCTCACTAGTGCACACACACACACACACACACAAACACACATGCACACACACATAGTACACTTATCTCATTTGTTAAAGATGCTGATTCATCCCTATGGGAGAATGTACTCATCAGAAAACAAGCAAAACAAGGCACTTCAGGTCCCATTGATTTTAAAGGAAAGCTAATCCTCCTTACTTGCAGCACAACCAAATAGTGATTTACTTCCTCAGCTCAATTAGTAAATGAGGTACCCTGGTGTCGATTACACTCCTATTCATCAGCCTTTTGTACCGCACATACACCCACACCCACTTGCACATCAATGTTCACTTTCATAACCTAATCATTTCTCTTTAAAATGCATCATTCATTGTCTGGCTGTACCATTTTCCAACCATTGTCCATCTTAAATCTGCTAATTAATTCACATTATTGTCAGGATGCTCTGTGATTGCTTTAAAGACAGGCAGCTTGTCCTGGCTGTAGCAGCACGGTTAAAAGAATTACTGAACGTTTTGCTGAGGGGTGTTCAATAAGAACATTTCCCAGCACAGAGTGCCTCAGCTTTTCTTGCCTGGAATAACTGCAGCAGGATATTTTGCACATAAGTACCACTCTCTCCCAATAGTATACCCTGTTCAGAGTGATTTATTACCCAAGCTTTCTAAAATGTTTTTAATACACTACACTTAAAGTCATGTTTTAATGATATGTCCTTTATAATTTCAGTCAAGTGGTTTACAGAGAGCCTTTTTGCTGGTTGGTGTATTACATCATGCTTCATCATTATGTTCACTATTCAGAGTCATCTGCACCCTAATTAAGTACCAGTGCTGATTATGGTTCACTTTCTTTCTATAGTATTAAAAGGACAGAACACAAATCACACAGGTGGAGCTAGAAATAGTGCAGACTATTGATCGGACAAATACAAGTATCACAATGTTGTCACCCAGACATTTTTACACACTAATTAGGCCCTTTGTATTTATTTAACTACAGTTCTGTCTTTATATTAAAGCCCTGAACTGAAATGCTTAATAATTTATTATAATAAGGTTAATTTGCTTAATGTTTCAATATTTTGATTAATAACTTATTTTAGGATATTGTCATAAGTCAGGCATTTTATTTTAACTTTTTTTTAACTCTTAACTTTAATGCTTTATTTTTTTATTTTTATCTCCTTATTTCAAAATAGTATATTGTTATAAATCGTTTATTGTTACTATGTTTTTATTTCACAATTTTCTTACTAAATAGCTCGCTACTTACAATATGATTATCTCAGTTTAATGTTTGATATTTCCTTATTTCATTATGTCATTTTATGTGAGATATTTTGCTTTATTATTAATGTAATATAGGTCAAAACGAGATTATCTTAATACTTGACTAAAATAGATTATTACAACTACATGTTTTTAATAAATAAATAGCAGATCATACAGTAACCCCCATAGCCCAGTTTCAGTCATTTCACAGTTTGCTGAAAGAAAATGAATAATTCAGTAGACTACTAAACTTGACATATAATATCTAAAATAACATACTTTGTTACAATAATGGGTTATAAAGGTATGAACTTACAAATAAATACAATATTAAGAAACACAAAATTAACTTTTCCCTAGTGCAACTTCAAAGTTAAGTTGCAATTTTAAAAAATGCCATACGACATGAACCTAAACTATTATCCTCCTGTCTCATTCCCAGAGCGTTCCTCGCTCCAAAACCCTCCTTTCCTATTCTCTGGTTGTCTGCCCTTCACATTCTCTGTTCTATCTGTTTACAGCTCAGCGTGGAGCTTAGCACTTCTGAAGTGTTGCTGAAAGCCGTGAGACACAATCTCCCAGCCCTGGTGACTGTTCCTCTTGGGTTTCACATAGACTGGACGTCTCCACACACTCCAACGTGATTCCAATTTTACACCTGCAACAAAGGCAACCCATAGCTAGCAGTGATCTTTATGTGAGACAAATAACTATACAAATAAAGCAAATATATGAAAGGGAGGATGCAACTGAAAAAAGCAAGGCATTTACTTTAAGTCTCGTTCATAAATCTTGTGTCTGAAATGCATCTAGTCATTTCTGTTTCATAAATATTTAAATGTGCAGAAAAAAAATAGCTGCTGGGTTTTCGGAAATGCTGTCCAGCAGTGTTGTATTCAATTACTCATAAGCATGTTTTCCTCTAAGCTGAGTGCATGCACAGTCTCATGTTTCACAAAGTCTCCCAGAAAAAACATAAAATTTGTGCAGAACCTCATACAAAATAATTGTGTTCTTAAAGTTAGTCAGGTAGAAAAACAGAGAGATGTTGGCAGTGCAGTCTGAGCCAACCACAGGTACATATGAGTTTTTTAACAGCAAGCTCAAACAAGAACACGTCAAAACAGAAACAAACGCCTTCCCAGCCTCAAATAATATCAGCTGGCTGCATAAGTCAGCCATGCTAATTGTTCAACAACTCACCCTCACCTCATCAACACATCATGCTATTAGCATAGTGCTGCTGCACTGTTTTCTTCCCAGGCTAGCTCCTCTGTATACTAGAAGCATGTTTAAAGAGATTTGATTAGTTAATTTGAACTCAATTGTAGTCGTCTCCCAGACTGTTAAATGACAAAGGCTGGGAGACTCCAGTTTACAGGGAGTTGGGATAGACATATAAAGCACCAGGCAAACAAGGTAACAGGAGAAATATTGACTAAAATGTTCAATCATAAAGAAAAAATTAAACGTCACAAGAGACTGCTTCAGGTTTGTTCTGTCTCTTTTCAGCTGTGATGTCCAATACCACTAATTTGCCTCCCCTCTACGTGTCCCTTTCTAAAATAAATGAAGAAATAAATATTTTTAAAAATAAGGATTTGAAGGCCCAGCAGTGAATTTAATAATCTCTTCTTTTGGAGTTTTGGAGCTCATTAGTTGAACACTTGAAAGTAGGAAAATATTGACTATTAGACTGAGTGTTTAATGATAGGTTCGTAATGCTAAGTACTTCATTATCCAGCTTGTTAGAAGGTTCCTTAATTAATGAGTGTTCCCTGAAACCCCTTGTAACTAACATAGCATATGAACTCATTCACATGTGTTATTCACATTTTATGCAGTTCTTCCTCAGAAAGACAGATGCTGATCATTGCTATACAAAAATCCTCTTATCAAATGACTCACTGCTGCTGAGAAAGAACCCACACTGACAGTCTAAAGATCACCATAATGGACATATGTAGAACCCATGAATTTTGCTATGACTGTGACTGATATAAACAGCCCTCACAAGATAATTATGACTGAATGAATTTACTCTTTATCAGTCAAATGCCCATCAGTGAACTGTTGACAACATTCAGCAAAATCAGACTTCATCTTATAAATATAACGAGCTTCCTTGTTAATCATTTGCACTTTTGTAGCAAGGGATTATTTATAATCACACTATCCAAGTCACCCAATTGAGGATGGGTTCCTTTTTTGAATCTGGTTCTTTTCAAGGTTTCTTCCTCTTGTTATCTCAGGGAGGTTTACATTGTTGCTGTAACAATTTAACAGCATTAAAATTTAGATACATATAAATATATAATCTGTTGCGATCTATTGTCCCAGTGATAACTTCATTTATTATGCAGATAGATAGATAGATAGATAGATGGATAGATGGATAGATAGATAGATAAAAACATATGAAGCAAACTAAATAGAAAAAAATTGCTCATGTATATCAATTCACATGGTTCCAATATGTTAATTATAAGAAATTGTAATACATTTTATTTATTTTTAAATTATTAAAAAAAATATATGTACATAATTGAACCAAGTAAATTCAGTGAATCTTTTTTGTTTCCTTTTTTTTCTTCCTTTAAGTGGTTGTTGTTTTGTATAGTGAAAAAAAATATGTGCAAATAATTTAATTTAAATGTGCAAATCGGTTCCAAGTGAATGAATTGATTTGCATTTACACAGTTTGTTTTTGTAAAACCAACATGATTTGTTCATGTATATGTAACATCAGGGTACAACTAAACTCCAGACAGTCACCCAAGCTTAGCATCAAACACAGAACCCTGAAGTTGTACAATAGCAATGTTATCTACTACACAACTGTGCTGCACATGAATTAATCTAATGAATTTACTACCACTCAGTGTTAAAATATTCTCATCTTTTCAGTGGAGCTCCACACTGTGAATCTATACTTTGACTATAAGGTTTCCACTTTTGGCATTTCTCCAGACTACCATGTGTCCAGTAAATATTTAATAATGAAGGCTTTCAAGGACAAAAAAGTTACAAACCAGGTTCTGTATTTGATATACATCATTTGATATACGTCATCAACTGTTAATTTGTAATGTACATCATGTCGTTCATGAATCTGCCACTATTGTCTGATCATCGGGTTGAATTTTTTTCTTAATCACTTGTAAGTTTGAGCCTACTGAACAGCAGAGTTGGACCTACTGGCGCAGCACATCATGGCATCTGTCACTGTAACAACAATGTAAATCCTACATTGCAACCCATACATCCTCTTGCTAATAGGCTGTTTGGGATATAGGCTGCACATCCTACATCCTCATGCTAATAGGCTGTTTGCATGTGGCGTCAGGTCACTCAAGTCACTATAGACAGAGGGCAGGAAGTGTTTATCTACATTGGAAGCACTATTGCACGCTTTTAAAATGGCTCTGGTTGAAGTTGTTTACAGTTGCTGAAATCAAAGCAAGAGACCTTGAGGAGCTTTTATTGAGTAGCAAATGTTGTTCACAAGGGGGAAATTGCAAGAAATTGACAGAAAAACTGTGTCAAAAAAACCCTTGCAAATCTTTTTCTGTGGTCAAAAAAATGGAGTGTTACTATCATTAGTAGGAATGTTTTATCCCTTTTTAACCAACCTGATAAGTATCACTAAACTAATGACAGTGTGAAGTGAATGTGCAGGAATGTGCATGTCAGAGATGACCTTTTAGTAGATACACAGAATTAATGCATTTTCTCAATTCCTCTTTGATAGCTGCAGCCAGCTGCACTCTTAAGCAAAATATTACACACACACACACACACACACACCCATCCCTAGCATGTTCCTTTAACAATTTTCATTGAAATTGTTCATTGACAGGTAAAGGTATTTATTGGTAAGGCCCAACTAGTATTGGATAGTTTCGGCTTTGTTGTGTTTGTTTAAATATCTATGTCAGGACTTTCTTCAGATATAATGATACATATAGTTGGGATAGAGTTGGGATAGACATAAAGCACCAGGCAAACAAGGTAACAGGAGAAATATCGACTAAAATGTTCAATCATAAAGAAAAAATTAAACGTCACAAGAGACTGCTTCAGGTTTGTTCTGTCTCTTTTCAGCTCTGATGTCCAATACCCCTAATTTGCCTCCCCTCTATGTGTCCCTTTCTAAAATAAATGAAGAAATAAATATTTTAAAAAATAAGGATTTGAAGGTCCAGCAGTGAATTTAATAATCTCTTCTTTTGGAGTTTTGGAGCTCATTAGTTGAACACTTGAAAGTAGGGAAATATTGACTATTAGACTGAGTGTTTAATGATAGGTTCGTAATGCTAAATGATAAATATAGTTAATTAATGCTAGGCCTAATCCTAACCCTAACCGTAACCTCAGTAACCAAAAAGAAAACTTTGGCTGTTTTAGTTCTTTGATTTTTTTTTTCTTTTTCTTTTTTTTAAGTAAAAACGTTTAGAAAATCAGGACATGCCCTTTGTCTTTACATTTCACCAAGAGTGTACATTTGTCCATGCATTTTACATGTCCTGGTATTTCACATAAACAACACACAACAGCTGATTTAACCAACCAATTAAAAAGGAAGTCATCCATCCATTTTGACACACATAGCAAATACCAATACAAATAAGATCCAGAACCCCTTCGGGCTGGGGAATGACCTCTGCCTCATTTGAATGCTAGCCTTTGCCCAGAAGAACAAGCTGATAGATGCAGAGTTTGATTTGACATATGAAAATTTTAACCAAGTGAAAAAGGTCAAGAAATCTATCTTTTGTTTCTCATCTCTAAAGTTAACAATGGGTTATTTATACAGCGGGTTATTATTTGGCTCTGTGTATTATTTTTTTTCATGGTTACAAATTCATATGGCTTTATCTGAACCTTCATAATTCTATACAGTAGAGTACACAAGTGAATTAGAATAAAAAATCATAATAATACTCACGTCAGTAACACCCACCTACAACATGATGCCTTCAATTTCTAGATGTGAGGAAGACGCTTTGCCTTACTCCAGAAATAGGAGGGCTAATTTAATTTTGATGATGCTATATGTGGAAAATTTACTAAAGAAAACATGGCTAAATGAGGCATCACTGCATGTTCTCTAGAGTATTACAAATAAGCTTAAAACGTTGCACATTCTCGTCATTCTGGCAAGGACATCCACTTCTCCAGATGCAGCCATTAGCATCTCCCTCTTCCCCCTGCTATGTAGTGCTGCACCAGCTGCAAAGCGCCTCATTTCCTGTCATCTCATTCCCTCACACATTCACTCCAGCATCAATTCATCTTCCCTATTTTAGGCAATAAGAATGCTCAGACACCACCTCTATACCCATGATGCCACACGTAAGATGTGTGCTGGTGTGTGTGTTTGTGTGTGAGGTCATCCCTTGGTCATTCTGTCAAGATTTAGTGACCAAGTATGGAGGAGGAAGAGGATGGAAAACAGTGGAGTGAAGCCTCTGATTCACTCTTTTAAATATCTCTCATTACTCGGCATAGTTACAGGGATTATTTGCACACTTATCCCACACACTTACGACTATTCGACTATTACTTGCAAAATGTCAGCATCCAGTTCTAGCACACAAAATACAGTTTTCACCCTGGGCTAAACGTCTGAGCTCTCTCAAGCTCTCTCAGCTGGAAAAGCCAGCTGTCGTTTTCCTGCAACTTCTGTGCTATGCTCCATTTTCAGTGCTTTTGTACAGTATGTCATCCATGTTTTGGACTGCTTATGAGATTTTCTGTGTTTGCTATGTCTGTGTGTTTCTTTGTGTTATTTTGGAAGTCTGCAGCAGACAGGAACAGAAGTGTGCTTGAGTAGTTATGTAGACACTGGTATACATGTGCAGTAACTGTTGTACATTTTAATTATGTTATATACACAACAAATATTTTTATTTTATTTTATTTTATTAAATAAATGACATTTCCAACACATTCCCAACACATTCCCTGTTTTTTTTTTTTTTTTACCCAGCTTCCACACAGTACCAAAAGAAATAGAAGCATGCCTGGGATAAAGTGTATTGAATTCATGTGCATTCATCAATACCACCTATTCTTTGTTTGTTCAAACTCCTCTTCTGATGTCTAGTAACATAATAAATAAATAAATAAATAAACAAATAAATAAATAAATAAAACTACATGCGTAATTACTAAATATAAAAAATATATTAACATATTTGGCTTTGTGTTCAGAGTTTATTCTCATCCTGTATTCATGTATTCACCACACTTTAAACTAATTTCATGTTGAGCATTGTGGATAGATTTGGGCAGCCATGGCTCGCATTTAGGGAACCGATCCCCTGTGACAACAAGACATGGCTGAAATGCTCTTGAGCAAGGCGCCTATTCCCTAGCTACACTCTGGGCGCTGTGGATAGGGGCTGCCGCCCGCTTCGGGCAATTCAATTGTTCCAGATTGAAGGTTAATCACTTCACTTTTAAATATGTTTTGTTTTGTGTTGGTTTTAAGGTCTAAGGGTACTGTATTATGAAATCCTGTGTAAGATCAAGTGCTTCTGTAACTTTTCATCATGAAGGCTACGATAAGTGGTTTTACCCACTGGAATGCCACTTCTGGTTGGAGCCATTTAAGCGGTTTTTAGTTATTAAGTAGTAAGAAAAACTTTTAGTTGATGTGTAGTTTTTTGAACTCTAGTATGAAATAAATACATAAACATTTCTTACAACTTTTCTTGTCTTTAAGAAAAGTCAGAGGAAAATGTATTGTAAAATGTAATGAAAGAAAAATGCTACTTAAAATATGCTTTGTAACATTTACA
>JAOVVF010000042.1:8578089-8592571 GCA_028565595.1 Duopalatinus emarginatus | reverse complement strand
TGCAGTGAAACACACACACCAGTGAACACTAGGGGGCAGTGAACACACTTGCCCGGAGCGGGGGGCAGCCCCACGGCCACCGGGGGGCAGTTAGGGGAGTTAGGTGCCTTGCTCAAGGGTGGATTGTGGACATATGGATTGTAATGGTCGGGTAGCAATATACCTTTGAACGTATAGTGTATTAAACTTCACACAGACAGCACCCGTATGTATCTGATACAACAGTCAAAATAATTATGTATTGCTATTATAATTGAAACATGCAGCCCCTAAAAATAGAAAATACACATCCACTACTGCTAACAGTCTGATACCAGAAACAATAATAATTAATAATAATTAATTAATGTGTCATTAAATCATTAATGTGACTGCTACGTTACCAACTCACATGAAATGAAATTGCATTCAATATGTCAATATGGGTCGATACATTTTAATGAGAACCACTGCTTCACTTTATTTGTCTCCTATATTTTTTTTAGCCAGACAGTCCGGTCTGTTCTCTGGTATTGCAGAATGCTCTCTCAGCCATTCTGAAGTGATTACATTGCTGAGTGATTATATTGCCCTCCTGCTTTTGGTGCCCTTTTTTAATGATATCAGTCATCTGGCTATAGAAATCCCACTTATAGTAGATGACTATGTATAGGAAAAGAGGTAACGACTTTCATGATGTGCATTTAGATGATGGGTTTGAGTAGCACCTGAACAATATGTTTAATATCATTAGTTATGAAAATTATTACTATTATTATTATTATTATTATTACTATTATATTGATGTTGGTATGGCATTATAAATAATATTTATTAAAAAGGTGGAAAAACAGTCACGCAACGGCTATACGGAGTGAATGAAGGATAGAGTAAAGATAGAGGAGTAAGAAAACAGAGTAGCAGAGTGCATGGCTGTGCAAGGCTGTGGCTCATTACTGAACTGGCCCTGGATTCCCAGAGCAAATCTCATTTATTAACTCAGTGGAGCTTGCCTAAACACACACACACACACACACACACATGCATGTCCACACAGACAGATAGCTGCATTAAATTTAATATCACTCAATAAAGACATAGCACATAAACATAATATATATATATATATATCGATATAGATATAGACTTTGTGCAGTATATCTTTCAATGAAAAATTAATTTATTTCATAATATAGAACATCTAAAAAGGCAAGTGTGAGTGTGTACACGTGCATATGCATGTGTGTGTGTTAACAGAATAAGCAAATAAGAGTCGACCGTCTTTACTTTTCTCCCTGTGCTCACTCGTGACTCATGCCAGGACCTCAATAAGAACCCTAAATGGGATGAAGTGAATTGAACTGCTTCCCCAGCTAATGATAGTCTGCTGTGAGGACTAGATCACAATGATCGTCTCCCTGCCGTCAATCACATGTCCATGCACCATAAATGCAAACCTACTTATTTGTACAGCTGTGTTTTAGGTCTGATAGTGCCTGATAGTGTCTTAAATAATAAAATTAACTATATATGCTTTAAACGTACATCAAATAGATCTAGATTTGCACAATTTTCTAAGTAGGTGTGGCCATACACTGAAACACATCTGACTTGAAAATCGCATCTCTGAGAGCTCTGTTACTCTTAAGCAATGCATGCATGAGTCATATGTGAATGAGTTCGTTTTGCAGTTCGTGTTGATTTAAACCATCACTATATTTTTGTTGGTGCTTTTACCAAATCCCTTGTGTATTAAGAACTGCAGAGCAACTATCACACCAATACACTAATGTAGAGTAATATGGCCATTCATTCTCATATGACACATTATAATTAGAGGGCCACACAGTGGCCAGCAGGTAGTGTGTGTGCTACAAAGCTCTAGGGATTTGGGATTGTGGGTCTGATCCTCATTCTGGTCTTTGTCTGTGAAGAGTTGGTAGATAGATTGGATGTGATAAAATTGGATGTATTTCCCGGTGGGTTCTGGACAAACCACGACCCTGATGGACAAAGCAGATAAGAGAGTAACTGACTGACTGACAATACAATAAGATATGGTGGTATCTCAGTTTGAGATTACACAACAAAAACGAGCATCGCTAAACATGTCTCTTAGGTTTCCATTTGAAAGCACTGTAAACGTATAGTGATTAAAACTAGTATAGTGTTTGTGAGATCTGTTCAAACTCAGCATTGGGGTGACACTAGGTTTCGTGTGTCTGAAGCCCATTTCAGCTAGCTCTGCTAACAACACTGCTCTTTGTAGCTCTTCATGTGTTTTTGAATCTGCATTCTCTACTGTTGAATATGAGCACCTCAAGTGGCAATGTTATATCTTCAGACCCTATTAAATAAGTGAGGAAATGTTGCTTAAGCGCAGCGGAGAGTGCATAGACACACACTCTGGTGTATTTTACACATATTTGACAGATTCATCACACTTTAGGTCTGCTCTCACTAAGTCACTTACCAGGAAGCTGAAAAGCTCTATTACACTAGATCTTAAAGATCTGTGGGAATCTTTCAGCTACTGGTTTTTGCTGAATGTAGGCAGAACTGTTTTTCCTGAGTCAGTAAGCTATGCTAGTATGCTAGCATATTAGTTCATGGAAACAGTGTTCTTAGGAGAAAAATATTTTAAACCTCCAGTTTCTCCAGATTTAAGATATAGTGAAGGTTAAAATAAAGAGAAGGGAATTTTGGCCTGATTAAGTTTGGGGTTTAATTACACTTTTATCATAAGTTGCCTACATTATTGTGCAGTCTGTTAAATGTATTGTTTAGGACATATTTGTCACTACTCCTGCCATGCCATGAACAGGGGCAGCCGTGGCCTAGTGGTTAGGGAACCGGCCTCGTGACCGGAAGGTTGTGGGTTCGGTCCCTACCTAGGGCAAAACACAACTGAGCAAGGCACCTAACTCCCCCAACTGCTCCCTGGGCACTGTGGTTTGGGGCTGCCCCCTGCTCCAGGCAAGTGTGTACACTGCCCTCTAGTGTTTACTGGTGTGTGTTTAACTGCACAGATCGGTTAAATGCAGAGGTCACATTCCTCTGTGTGTAGGCACAGTAGGTGAATGGTTCACTTTTAGTTTTTTTCTTTTTTTAGTATCAGCTAAGACTACGATTCCTAGAATGCTCTCCTGCTACGCAACATGGCCACAACTCACTACTTTTTATCTGTCCTTACTGACCCCTGCTTCACGTTGTGTATTTAAACCCTGTCTTTTTTCAGTGAGGTTGCAAAGTAATTGGAATTCCCGTGTCCGTTTTCCAAGCCGTTTAGTTCTTGTCTTAGCTCTTATGGTTCTGACTCTGGTTTATGGGTTTTAATTTCTGTCTCTGTTTGTGATATCCTGTTCAGATTAAACACCCGCAATTGTGTCTTGAGTGTCTTTGCAGTGAAACCCTGACCACACTAAAACATTTAATTGAGAGCTTCATATTGCATAAAACACCATTACACCCATTACAGCAAATGGTACCATATAGAATGAATGCATAAAAGTTTCTCCACATTATTTTAAAATATAATTCAAACATATTGTCCAATTTAATTGTAACCAATGTAATACATTAATGAACAAATTCAAATAAGAAATCACAGTTCAGGTTTTTACTTTAGGCTGTAGTGCCACTTTTTTCATTCCATTGTGCTGTGTCAGGTGTTACAACCTGGAATCACTGCTGCTTTTGTTTAAAGCAGTTTCAGTGCTGTGTGTTTTTATTGATTGAGAAAGAAAGAGAGAGAGAGAGAGAGAGAGAGAGAGAGAGAGAGATGATGGTGATGATGATGAAGATGATGATGAGCAAACTCACTGACCTTTATGTAGCACCAGTTGTGCCACATGATAGCATCCAGCTCTTCAAAGCCTGCAGCCAAGACTTGGATGAGATGTGGAGTTTGAGTACAGCAGTGCATTAACCCACTTAGTGCCATGCCATGCCATGAGTGAGAGAGAGAGAGAGAGAGAGAGAGAGAGAGGGTGTAAATGTTTTGTGTGTGTGTGCGTGCAAGAGAGAGAGAGCGATGGGTGAACACAGCATCAAGAAATAGGAGGATTCTTTTTGGCAGGAAGCACAAGTTCCCATCTCCTCCCCTCTCCCTTTTCATTTTTTTTTTTTTTTGGTGTTACTTTTTTTTATATCCTGTTCTTGCATTTCCATCAGTCTTAGTCTCTGCTAACCATTACTGCCAACTGATAGCATTTCAAATGACATTTTCCTGTATTTCTTTCAAATAAATCAAAAGAAAGGATGTTTTTCATAATCTAAAATGAGAGCATGAGGACTGAGGATTGTGAATTCAATCACCAGGAGGATGATATCAAATTATTATGTGCTTAACTAATGAAAAACAGGCGATAACTTGTTTAGTTATCTTGGGAAAAGATGTGACATCTGGGCCAGTCTATCGTTTCAATGTGTGAAAACACACACATTTACACTCACTACACAATCTGCTGTCAAGTCCATCAGAAGAAGACTGCTTTTTTTAAAGGCACAGGGAGAGAGTTGCTGTCACTATTTGCTCTGTTTTCCTCAGCACTACCTCCCTCTGAGGCTGACCATGATGCCCCCGATCATTATTCTCACCCGTGTCTACTCTATTTCAGCTGTCTCTTGTTGTTTTGTCAGCGCTGCCTGTGCTTGTATACGCCTTGATTTTTGGTGTCATGGTATGAAGGCTTTTATTTGTTTCCTGATTTCTCGTTCCATATTGCTTCCCAAGCTTTCAGTCCCTTGTGTTTGGGTTGTCATGCTACATTATGCAAGTTATTGCTGAAGCAAATTGCACATATAACATTGCAGTAGACAAATCGGATATCATCAAGTGCTAAATCAACACCTAGTATATAAGTTCATAATTTATGTTAACTGTATGATCCTTAAAGTCCAATGCAAAATGTGCATCCCTGTTGCTCAGTCAGTTCTAGGGGAATGTTGGCATAGCCAGAGCAGTTTTGACCAGGTTCCCTGTGGTAATCCCAGTAGGGTCCTTAAAGCTCTTCAGACAAGTTGATTTACTTTTAAGGGGCAGTTGTGGCTTGAGGTTAGGAAACTAGCCTTGTGACTGGAAGGTTGCTGGTCAGTACTCCTGCCATGCCATGAACAGGGGCAGCCATGGCCTAGTGGTTGGGGAACCGGCCTCGTGACCGGAAGGTTGTGGGTTCAGTCCCTACCCAGGGCAAAACATGACTGAGCAAGGCACCTAACTCCCCCAACTGCTCCCCAGGCACTGTGGTTTGGGGCTGCCCCCTGCTCCAGGCAAATGTTTACACTGCCCTCTAGTGTTAACTGGTGTGTGTTTAACTGCACAGATCAGTTAAATGCAGAGGTCACATTCCTCTGTGTGTAGGCACAGTAGGCGAATGGTTCTGGTGTTAACTGGTGTGTGTTTAACTGCTGAAGCAAATGGCACATGTAACATTGCAGTAGACAAATCGGATATCATCAAGTGCTAAATCAACACCTAGTATATAAGTTCATAATTTATGTTAACTGTATGATCCTTGGCATATAGGATCCTTGGAATGTTGGCATAGCAGGAGCAGTTTTGACCAGGTTCCCTGTGGTAATCCCAGCACGGTCCCTAATGCTCTTCAGACAAGTTGATTTACGTTTAAGGGGCAGTTGTGGCTTGAGGTAAGGACACTAGCCTTGTGACTGGAAGGTTACTGCACAGATGGGTCAAATTCCTCTGTGTGCAAGCACTGTAGGTCAATCACTCCACTAAAAAAATAAACATTTCACAACATTAAAACCCACAGTGACACATGAAAAGAGAAAGATACAAACCTTTACATATTAACCCATGCTTAAGAGAGAACCAGAGAACACGGAATCGTGCTGGAGGTGCAGTTTCTAATACTTGCCATTTTAAAACCTAATCTCAAAAGTTAGTTCAGGTGGGGGTTTGGGGTGGTGGGGGGACTGTTATCCAGAATATTTAACTGCTGTAGATCATGTTACTTTACATTTCTTTGGCTCTACCTCAGTAAGAAACTGACAACTCACAAACCATATGTAGTATCAACAGAGAGTTTTTAAAGGTGGGCTTCACTGTGGGGAAGTGAATGACTTGAGGATGGTTTCAATGCAATTTGAATTTGTTTTATAGCAAGCAGAAGCCTTTTCTTAAAATTACATACCATGCCCGTTAACCCAGATTTATACAGTAATGCCAGGATTTGAAATCAGCGATAAGACTTCCTGTGCATCTACATCTAAACGACACATACAGAAGTCACATACTCAACTTATGTATTAATCCTCTCATTTCTCATGTTCTGAAATCACACAGCAGACGACTGTCACATTTCCTCAAAATATGTTTTAATCCCCAGAACACAGTCCTACACATTCTGGTGGCTTGCCACTTGAATTGTTACCGTGGCGACAATGACTGAGACTGGATACATGTTCCTTGAGAGCTGGAAGACACCACAAGCCCTGCGCAAAGACAACCATGAACCTCATGAGCAGCATCAGTGAAGAGAACGAAGCAAGATTATACCAGTGTTGGTTTCAACCTAAAAAGTGGTATGTCATATTTGTGTGTGTGTGTGTGTTTGTGTGTATGTGTGTGGGTCATAAGTGTGGCCTTTATTAATAATGAAGAACTTCAGAAAGGTTGGCGCCAACAGGAAATGAGTTCTGCACTCAGTGGGATTTCTTTCTGTGACATTTAGTAATCGCAGGTCCTCCATGCATTTCTTGACCACCCACCAACCTGACGAGTGCCGCTAATGATGCACCCTGCTGCCAGAAGCGTGTAGCAGGAAGAACGTACACATTCGTCTGTGCTGGTGTGTGTTCAGGCGTGTGCAAAAACCCTATGTGTGTCTGTCTTTTGGCACACCAATGTGGAGTGGTTAAAAATGCAGGGTGTCAGCATGATGGTGTTTAATACTTCATTACACTTCCTCTTCAGTGTATCAGTATCCGCTTCCTCCCCACGCTCCACAGTGGTACCTCCCAATATCTGGTGAATGTCATTTCCTCTGTCACCTGGGGGTCTCATTAATGTCAGTGACTGGAACAGTGTAAATAGATCAGCTAATAGATCACACATTTGGAGAATGGTAAGCACTGATATGGGAATATAAAATACTGTGTATACATAGAGGCAAACTAAGAAACCTGCCTAAAAATAATAATATTTTTAATTATTAAGGTAGAGATACGCTAAAACGTGAAACATAAAATAAAAAAAATGCATTGAAATTATAGCCCAGTGTTCTTTAAAAGATTAACTTTGGTTTTATTTTTTTTCATTCATTATTGAACTTTCAGTTCACTGAGTTCTTTTTCAAATGGCTTGGACTTGTGAAGTGAAGAAGAATGATTGTTCTTTTATGGTTGAAAACATTCATCAACTTTTTAAATGGCTTTGGATCTGTGCTTTAGTTCATCTTGTTTTTTGTTTGCATTTTTTTTACTACCATGTCAAGCTTAGATGAACACACATACATAAAAAATAAATTATTTATATATTTTTAGAATTGTATATCTTTGTATATTATTTTTTATATTTTATTTATCGCTAATAATATAATCTACAAATAATTATAAAATATATAACACTACTTTTTTTAAAAGATTAATTCTTCGATCAAATTAGAAAAATGCACATTTATGTGTTTGCATATGATTTTTTTTTTTATTTATGATTTAAACACCTTTGCAGTAAAGAAACTTGCTAGTTTCACTGCATTATATTCTTCAATGCAATAGACTTTACCCAAATCATCATCTACTGAACAAAGAACAATGGCTGAATGCCTCCCAAAAGCTTCGCTAAACCATATACATTACATAAAGCATAAAATAATGGCTTCTGGTTTCATGTTAGCTGATGTTAGCTTGGAAGCAAATATCTTGATCCTAAATCTGATGTTTCCAATTATAGGAACGCACATCCCTTCAGAATGAACAATCAGTTTCTGAAATTGTATAGGATTTTAGAGCTTTGAGTATTTATGTACTTTTACTGACACCCTGGTTGCAGGAATGTATTACAGTGAAGTTTACATTCCACCCACTGTTAATGGTAAGTGGGCGCTCTGTGAACTGTATTGGACTGCAAAACACACATCCTGATGATTTTTATTGTTCAATACAGGACGAGACAGTTTTCCCTAAATTTCACCAACATATGAATGAAAGGGGCTAACATGCTGGATCTTGTATACACATCCTTGTTACGCTAATTCCAGCATACAGATGATCCAGTTTGTCACATGATCTAAACCAGTTCAAAGCAGGTGAAAACCTGGCCAGCAGGGAGCCATCTCTGCTCTTAAGGACTGTTTTCAACACCCTGACTGGTGAATGTTTAGGGAAGCTGCAACCTACAGTGACACCACAAGCTTAAAGGAATACGTGTCATCAGTGACCAGCTACACTGGCAATTGTACAGATGGCATCACTGTCTCCAAAACCATCACCACACTTTCCAACCAGAAGCCATGGATGACTGCAGAGGGTGCCTACTCTGCTGAGACAAGGTGTCCCTAAAAACAGTGAGGGCCAAACTGTCCTGGACTGTCAGAGAGGCAAAGTGGGCACATGGTCAGAGCATCCACAGCCGCTTCCAAAACAGTAGTGACACATGGCACATGTGGCAGGGCATCCAGGCCATCACCAACTAAAGGACAACAACACATTCCTGTGCCTTAGGTTCAGATATGCTACACAACCTTTACATACCTTTGAGGCACAGAGTGATACAGCAGTGAGGAAGCCCACCCCAACAATCAGATGCTGTGGCTTATTGCAGCTGATACGTGAAAAAACTCTGGTGGACCAGACAATTCCTTGCAGAGTGCTCAGAGGGTGTGCAGACCAGCTAGACGATGCCTTTACTGACATCTTCAACATCTCTCTGAGCGGACCATTGTCCCAACATGCTTCAAGACTACAAACATTGTCCTGGTGCCAAAGACGTCTTTGGTGTTCTGCCTCAGTGACTACTGTCTACTGAATGCTCTTCGTAGTCTTTAGTTCAGCATTTAACACAATCATTCCTCAGCACCTGAACAGAAATCTGAACCTATTGGGCCTGGACAGGTCCGTCTACAAATTGATACTTGACTTAGTTAGTGAGGACAGCTGAGAAGATCAGCTGTGTCTCTTTCCCTTTCAATATAAACATTTACCCCACATCCTGCAGCCGCAAAGCAACCAGAATTGTGGATGATCACACACAACCCTCACACACGCTTTACATTTCCACAATCGGAACACTAACACTAAAAACACTTACCTGAACTGAATTGACAAGTTTAAATTGTCCAGGATTTTAAAGCTTTAAGAATTTCTTATGTGCTTTCACTGACATCATGTGGTTGCACTAATGTATTACAGTCACAGGCAAATAAGCAGAAGCAAGATCTTTCTCCTTTCTGTTTTACACATATGTAAACATCCTCATGTTCATTACATCCATCACATTCTAATATAGCCCTATACACAGAGGGTACAGTTATAACACCATCTTAAATAAGTTATACAATATCTTTGAACTTTTCCACAGTTGTAGTGTTATAGCCTAAAAATAAACATACTTAACTGGGATTAGACATTAAAAAAATAATACTTAATTTAACCTTTAATCTTGACATGAATGGGGAATCAATACACTTTTTCAAAATAGTAAAGGTTGTGTAAATATTCATCCCTGATACTGTGAACAATTTGCTCTTTTGCAACCAGTGGCTATCAGAAGTCACATAAATTGTTCAATGGAGTAAGAATGAGACTCAGACTCAGCTTTATAGTCATTCAAACCACATGGCATGATAAGAACAAAATAGTCACCAAGACCTAACTAAGATAAGTATAAACAGAATAAACCAAAATAAAGTATAATTAAAATAGCTAAGTATTTACGTTATAGAATATTGCACTGCAATGTACTGCAGCAGCAACAGCTTAAATTCATTAAGGTGCAATAGTACTAATCTGTATACACTTATAGTGCCATGTGTCCTTAATAGAAATATAACTGTTGCTGGTAGGCCATGAAGTTAGTTAGAGAATATACCTACACAAACATCATGAAGATTTTATAATAAAATCGTATTTCAAACAATTCCAGTACACTTCATATCCAGCCGAGCACTATTCAACAACCATTATATAAAAATGGGACAATAAATGTCAATAAACAGTCTCACAATATGACAATACATTAGTCATAAAGCAGCATACATTTTAAAGTATAAGACCTTGGTTTATAAATCGCATCTATGCCATATATTTAAAAACAGTTTTTCATGGCTGTTTAACTTATCACACCTAACACATAGATTATATAGACTATTTGTTAAAGAATGGAACTTTGCTCTCATAAAGGCCTGTGATGATAACAAGGTTCCATTTAAAGCCCTAGTAAAAAATTTTATACTAAATCCATTTAGATTTTATGTATATTAAATTTACTTGATTTACTTGATCATTCACTATAACTTTTTAATTTTCTTAACTCAAGATGAGTTGGAATTATTAATTTTAGAGTGCAATATATATATATATGGAAAAAACAGAGTTTAAAATAAATATTAAGGGGAAATATCATAACTCTGAATTTTGATAATAAAAAAATTCTTATTAATAAAAACCTTTGAAATTGTCTATTTATGTGTGCATGACAACAGATAAATATTAAATGTAAAAACCCACTTCACTGTAATAGGAAATGTATACATGCAACTGCCATTCACAAAGTGATTTTCAAGCTTAGTGTATCAGGTTCCATGGGTACAGAAATAAAAATTTTCTATTGAGACTGCACTGTTTTGTACCTTTGTCTACAAAGCTTCAAATTGCATATGTATTAAGGTATAGACACAAAATCAGGACCAGTATCAGAATCATTTTATTGGCCAATTATGTTTTCACATACAAGAAATCAGAGTTAGTGAATTGGTGTGTAGCAATAAAAAAATATATATATATAATAGAGAAAATATAGTAAATAAAATAAAATGATTGTAAATAAATAAAATGATTCAATATATAAATAAAAAGAGTGAAACAACTGCCCAGGAACAAACAGCTGACAGTTGTGCAATAAAAATGTACAATGAAATAAAAATGTTTTCATGGTACATTTTTTGTACCATGGGGGTTGTTTTACTGGGGGTCAAGTGGTGGTCCTAGGTCTTGTTTATGAGGCAGGCTGCATTCAGGAGAAAGCTTGACTTGTGCTGTTCACTTCAAATAAAAGAGAGCTTTGACCTATAAAGGTTTAAGGCTTGGACTAATCCACTTCTGTTCTGGACATCCAGGATTGTTTTCATCTGAAACTAGTCCTTCACATTTTCCAAACCTTCCTGATCCACTCTGATGCCCTACTGCTGTTTGGAGTTCTGATGAGTTGGTGAGGATTCCCTTGTATGTATAGCCTAATGATCACCATGAGATTTCATTAATGGTATTTGGCAGATGACTGAATGGTACCACAGAGCAACTATAAAGAGGGCTTTGAATGTTCTTCCTTTGATAGGTTTTGACTGCAAATGCTAAAGAACAGTGTTTGCGTTTAAGTCTGCATCAGTGAACAGGAAATAACTCACATTAGACTAAGTTAAGAGTATAATGAATTGATATGATTAAACATTTCTATTTTCAAAAATGCACTTGACACAATTGACTATATAGTATACCATTATAGAAAGTAAATGATTTATAACTACACTGTCTGGTGTCACACATGGATGATGATTGATTCACTTTTGAGTCTAATTGCTTTCAAGGTTTCTTTCTCTTGTCCTTTTAGTGAAGTTTTTTCTTGCTACTATCACCTCTGGCTTGATCATAAGGGATCAGTTTCCTAATTAGGTTTTAACTAGAGTTGATTTTCATAAAGCTGCTTAGTGACAATATTTGTTTTTAAAAGCACTATACACATCACTTTATATAAATAAACCTAAATTCATATAAAATTGAAATTCCAAATAGAGTGTCCTGAGGGACACTATAGGTGACAGTAATATTTGACTTGCTACTGTTTTTCTTATTAGACACATGGCCTATTATTTACACTGGAATATAGCAGTGTGGATACTGTGGATCAATGATTGAATAAAATGATATCAAAATGTGTTAATTTTGCCGTACAAAATGTAGCAGCAGTAGCAACACCAAACATGTATAAAATGAACTTTACTATTCTTTATGGTGTTGTTTTCTTAGAACAAATCAATCTGTTATTAGGCATTAGAAAAATATAGTCCAATAAACGTTTATTCAGGGGTCCCTCAAAACACTGCAGTATATAAAGTATAAGAACTGAAAAATTATGATTATATCATATACAATTGTATATCATATAAAAGAATCTTAAAGTTTATTTACTGGTATAAACAAAACGAAAATGAAATTAGAAATATGCATATTAGTTTGTAATAATAAATTATTATTTTGAACTTATATGCATTATCCAAATTATTTTTTTTCCTCCAAATTATCAGTTTAAAACTGATATTTATAAAAGTAACATTGTTTAAAGTCTATAAAGGACATGATTAGAAAATACTTGCAGCATTAAAAAGATTAAAATTAATTAATTAAACATCCTTGTCAAAGGTTAAAGTCTAACCCTGTTTGTCGAGTGACACTTCATTTTAACACTTTTTTTTTTTTATTTGACCACTAAATCTATGACATTTGATAACTCGCTGAAAACTCTTCTGAAGCATTAGTGGTGCAATTCTGATTTATTTTGTGTGTTACAGGTACAGTGGACAGATTGTGAAACACTACAAAGTTGCAGTTTAGCTTTATTAAACAGGTATTTTAGAGAGATACCAAATTAGGGAACAAGTCCAAATAAGCAATTATATTTGACTACCAGTGACTACCAATATTTTTAAAAAGTCACTTTATAATAAAGCGTTATTTTCACTATAAAACTCCAAATAAGCATATACACACTAGAAACAAAAACATAACACATTTTTATGTTTATAGTTTAAGTGACAAAAAAACAGAGTAACAGAGAACAGCTCAGGAACTCTGTGTATGAGTACAGTTAGTAACTGTAATGAGATTACACAATATTGAACTGTAATCCTTTACATTACTTACCTCCAGTACTGCACAGGTGAGATCATATGATGATGTTTCAGTTATTACTCAATGGAATGACCTCTTAGTTAGCATTATTTCACAGTGACATACATTCACTGGTGTACAGTACAGAAGGATACAGTACAGCTCTCACAACCTGGTCATAAATTCTGTTCATTTTTAACCCATTTTCTCCATGACCTGTGGCCTAGATATGCCACCATAACTGCTGTGTAGACTGCAGGGAACTAATGTGATTTTAGACCTTTGGACAGTTACACAGATTAACTAAGAAGACACTGTGCACCCGGGCATAAACCACACACACACACACACACAGATGTGAATATTAACATTAACTGTTTATTTACTGGAGTAAACTTGTAAAATTATTAGGTAATCACAGGCAATGCAGCAAGGTGTGGTTTATTATTTTATAACCTATAGTCAGTAGGTCAAGTATGTACTGAATATAAATATGTGAAAAATAAGTGGAGTACATGTTAAAAGCAGAGCAGTAAGCAGTGTTACTTTGGCTTAAATACTACTATAGACTATGACAATAATAATAGGGGTAAGTGGGCAGTGCTGCTTTGACCCTGTGCTCTGAGTGGAATGGAATTGTGGATTCAACCCATGTGTTTCCCATCCAGGGTGTAGTTACATGCATTGATCCCAGGATAGGCTATGGGTGAACAGTGACCCAAGGAGGTAATGACAAAGGAATGAATGAACGGAGGAATTTCACAAATCAGTTCATCAACTCTCATCATAATAGGGTCATTCGCAGTGCTTTTTACTGTCTCAGAATTTAAACACTGCACACCAAACACTGAGTGACTTAAATGAACATATATGAGGGTTTGATAGGGGTCTATTTTAATAAATAAACTAAATACATTATAAAATGACTGTTGTTTGTACTATCAGCTATGTTTTATTGTTACATTGTTAAAACATATTTTTTAATACCAAATTATATTTTGTTAGTGATGTCCATTATACTCAACCAGGTTATATCAGGAATTCCAGCAGGCTGTAAACAGGTCCTAATGCAACATGTCTATTCAGTTTTTAAGTGCTCCAAAACAACGAGACAGAGAAAGCTTACATATGTGGACAGATTATTTATTTCTTTGAAATAATTTTTTTAAAGCTTTTAATATTGAAATTATTATCATCTATAGAACAGAAGTCTACCAGAGCAGCTGTTAACAACTGGCCCTATGGTGCATAATGTGACCAAAAAACCTTAACACAATCAAATAAATGTTAATTAATTAAGTGAAAAGTTAATGAATATGCTGTTAGTTTTATGTTCTTTTCCCCATGGATTTTTCCCCATGGAAAATAATGAAAAGAGTTATACATTTATAGAATTATTAGAAATTTTATCCCTAATGAGCAAGCCAGTGGCGACAGT
>JAOVVF010000042.1:8560113-8570169 GCA_028565595.1 Duopalatinus emarginatus | reverse complement strand
TCTCTCTCTCTCTCTCTCTCTCTCTCTCTCTCTCTCTCTCTCTCTCTCTCTCTCTCTCTCTCTCTCTCTCTCTCCCAGGATGTTCTTGTATTTAGGAGTGGTGAGGCATGGCTTGGGCATGCTCTCTATCCGGAGAGCGTACTTGCTATCACGCTCTGCCCACACAACCCCTCAGAGCCTTGAGTACCGGCCAATCAAAAAGGTTCTGGTAGCCAACAGAGGTAAGGGCACCAGTCATGCTGAACTAGCATTATTCCCATTTAGGATTTACTCTGATGCAACGGTGGATAAGATAGTCTTAATTCCTGATTTTTTATGTCTGGGTGTTATATGTTGTGTCCAGGTGAAATAGCAATCCGTGTATTTCGGGCATGTACGGAGCTGGGGATCCGGACAGTGGCTGTGTACTCTGAGCAGGACACAGGTCAGATGCACAGACAGAAAGCAGATGAGGCCTACCTGATTGGCAAAGGGCTGCCCCCTGTCACTGCTTACCTCAATATACCAGACATCATCAAAGTGGCCAAGGTCAGGCAGCTCTTTCTGGCTTTGGTACATTCTGAAGTGATCATGATTGTATAATTATCATTCTGAAGGCTATGAGAACTCTGAAGGGTCTGCCTGTGTAAAAGTTCAACGTAACAGCCCTTTAAAACTGTATTAATTTGAAGACAAAACCAGTGCTCTGAATTCCCTATGTAAATTTCACATCATTAATCTCTGGTTTTTCATTTATTTATTGCTATTTATTCTATAATTATTCAGTGGCTACAGTAAAAATTAAAAAAGGTATGCAGTTTCTGTAGAGGAGGAATGTAGTTGTGCTCCCAAGCCTGCTATTTTAATAATAAAAAATTAAATATAAATGATAAAAACACTTTCTCGCACTACCACCATTTTAATAGCTCAATGATTAAGGCTCTGGTTTACTGATTAGATGGTCGGGGTTCAAGCTGGCACTGCTAGGCACTTGAGCATGGCCCTTAACCCTCCTGCTTAGAAACGCTGTATCATGACTAACCCTGCAGTCTGACCCTGACTTCCTAACAAAGTTAAAAACGCAAAGTAATGAATTTTACCTGTAGATGTGAAATTCTGGTTAGAGGAACACTCATCTGAGTTTGAGTGTTGACTGGTTTTGCCATTCCCACCTAAGTCATCAGATCTGTGTGTTATTGAACGCATCTGGGATGCCATGCAATGCGCCATGGAAACACAGAAATCTCAGAATACAACAGAATTGTGGACCATTCTGCAGGAAGTATGGTGTTTATTTCTGCAAGCTTGTGGAGTCCATGCCCTGTGGTGGACCTACCAAGTATGAGACCAGTTTTTTTAGGACTTGGGGTGTCTTTATGACACACAATGGCTTCTTGTTTTTATTTCACTAATTACAATTTATTTGGCCTTTGCTGAATTGTACAGCAGGCTTTTTATGTATGCAGACAGGGAAATAATCAAGCTACCAGATAAAAATAAGTAAGCACTATTTTGCTAACTGGCCACAACACTGCTTATGGCTATTTCTTTTAAGTAATGGCGATGTTTTGTTCTTCAGCTTGAAGTATTTGAGAAAGAAAAAAAAAACACATTTGGTTGCTGCAGCTGAATCTTGGGAGTGAAGTGCCCATCAGTGGGTCCTTTCAGCAATGACCTTTAAAAAGGGCTATTTGAAGTAAATGCTTTTTATCCCTTTATTTGCCAAGACCTTGCAAACAGCTGCCTAGGGCGTTCCTTTTTTCCCCAAAAACACTGCATATGGTTCATCACTTCAGGATGAACCACAACATTTTTGCTACTAATACAGTATATGAGAATGCCCTGGAATCATTCCCTGACTGTATATCTTTCTGACTTTCTGTCTTATTTCTTGTCTGTCTCTGTTTTCATGATTTTTATCACTTATATTTTTGTTATTTTCTCTGTAACAAAGACAAAGCAGAACTTTTTTTTTCTGAAAACGGTGCTCCATTTTTTTAAAACTATAATTACGAAGCTAAAAATGCACTGATCTATTAAAAAAATCAGCAGGGGATGTGGGAAGAGAATAATCTGAACAAGATTTTACTGCACATATAGATTCCTGTCATATACATTCCACTTCCATTTAGAGAAATGCTCCACTGTGGTGTTAATTAAACTAAATTGGACAGAAGAAACATTTTAGTAGGGAACAGGGTGTTCACCACCACAGCAGTGCAGCTGAAACTGACGTTATATGAAATAACAATACAGCACAATGGTTATGGCTGCCCTGCTTCGCTCTGCGCTTGATGAAATATATATTATTGATTAAAGCACATTGTGGTATTTGGACCCATACTGGCTGAAGGCTACAGACTGAGCTATTCCTTCTCTGTACATAATACCACAATGACTTGGTGGTCAATAGTATTCTCTATTACTTGTTAAGGTTTAGTCCCACTTCATCGGTGAGCTCTCAAATTTTGTGGGCTCTCAAATTGTGTACACAAATGCATAGATGTGATTATCTTTATTCGAGTTGCTGTAAATGAATGCTGTCAGTCTATAGCCACACAGTTATTTATTTATTTGTAATATTCAGTTCAATGCTTGCAATCCTATTTACACAGCACTCCCTATGGAGCAGGCTATGAATGAGCTTTTTATTGCCTTTATACAGAATACATTTCTTTGCTCATTCAATCTCTAATACTGGCAAAACTATGCATTTTGACAGCTCAATTAGCAAATATTGGCTTGGACTATATTAAACAAACCAAATGGCCAACAGTTAAATATCATATGAGCCCTAAATAGCTGAACAAATACTATTACATATTGAACTGCAGTTAAAACACACAACATTATGTCTCAGGACTAAAAAGTTCAATGGTGCACAAGTCCAGTTCTTCATCGCCCCTGTCCAGAACAGCTTAAAGGTTTTTTTACTCAAACACACCTGATTATTAAGTTTAATAGGGGTGTTTGCGTAGAGAAGAGAGAGTTGTTGAGAGTAGAGCTGTGCTGGACTCCAGCCCTCCAGGACTGAAATTGTGCACCCCTGAAGTACTTTATTTTTCGCTTTATTCACCTCATAGAAGAGGTTGAAAATTTATGTGCATCCACACAAACTTATAAATACTAAAATTATCATGGATATACCAGAATGGACATTCAACTCCTACTCCCAGAATACAGTGCAGACTACAACAGTTGCCATTCAATACAGAGTCTCATATATGTACACTCACCTGACTACTGATTGCACTCAGCTGCACTGTATTACAGCCTCAGTATAAAAAGACACTTAATCTCTGTTGCCAAGTAAACCCTTTGTGTTTTGTACTAGTTAATCAAGCAGTGTTGGTATTATTGTGATTGTCTCTCTGATTTTGACTTTGTTTTAATGTTGCTTATATATGACGAGCCTATCTTTGTCGATAGGCCTTGATTATGAATTGTGTTTAGTTAGCTAATGTTGTTAAACCTATTAGCCTGCACTTGCATCCACTTCAGCTTTTCGGGCAGTAAACGACTAATCAAATAGGTAAAGGACGTTTTCCGCATCCATTGTACTACAGTAAACAGTTAAAAGTTATTCATATACTAGTACAATATTTATACCTGTATTGAGATATTAAGTTTTATACAGCAGTTAGTTGCAAGCAGATTGGTTGAGAAACATTCTAACCATGCTGTTAATTCCCAATTTTCCATAAAAAAAAAAAAAAAAGACACTGTATAGCTCTGCTAAACGCAGTTGCCAAAAAAGAACATAAATACCCCGGGCTAAATAATTATATATAAAATTAATAAATAATAATAATGACTTAAAACAAAAATAAACAGACAAGAATAATAGTGAAAAGAAAACTTCTCGAAGAGTGAGAATAGTTTAGTGTGCTAGCCTATGTAAGGAGAATGACCTGTAGGCTGTAAAGTGAGTGAGTGGAGTTCAATACTGTTACACAGCAAGAAGCTGCTTGTTAAGGAAATATAATTTAACGAAAGGAAATGCTAACATATTAAATGCTAGTGTAATGGCTCAATTTCTTTATTTCTTTTTTATTTACTTTATTTCTGAACTTTCAGGCCACTTGAGGTCATGTTATAGCATGGCTGTGATGAAGTAACTTAAAATACTCGCCTTCGGCTTGTCTGCCTCATGATAGCAATGCTGTTATTTCACGGTAACACACTCCTTCTCATGCTCTATTGCCTTAATATTACATGGTTTGTTTCATACATTTACTCAAACAGCAGACGCTCTTATCTAGAGCTACTTAGAAAAGTGCTTTGAAGTCTCTATCAATAATGACTTCCTGATACAGGTTCACTAGGACACCAACTAAGAATTCAATCTGTCTAGTCTAGTTAGGAGGTAGAAAAATGAGTATGAAAAGCAAGCATAAGTGCATAGTTCCTGTTTGCAGTAAAACTATTTAAAAGGAAACATCATTTTCATAAATATAGCTCTTTCAACTCGTTATTGGGAAAAATGGAGTGATGTGCTAAACAGCATTCTTCACAACTATTATTAAAATACCGTGTGAGGGAATGTCTTTTGTAACAATTGTGTTCATTCTTACAGTGCAGTACAAGAGAATCTACACCTAGGTGCTATTTGTTCTAACAGCTTATAGTGGTCCAACACACCTACCAACACATATATTTGTAGATATAATTGGATGATTGTATTGTGTAAACCAGTACATCACAGGCAAATTAGCTAGCATTAGGCTAACAACTAAACGAATCGTGGTAATAAGGCTAATATTATACTAATTAGGCTAGTTATATTATGTAAATCAGTAGCCAGGTTCACTACCAGAGTTTAGCTGTGCTAACATATGATTGAGGAAGACCAAGCTACAGAGAAGAAACTGCTAACTAAGCAAATTGGGTACAAATAGTATTTGTTTAATTCAGTCAAATAAAAAACACTGTATTGCTGCAGGTTAGACAGCAAGGTAGCAGGCTGCAGTAAAACAGTAATGTAGATAGCAGTAAATTGACTGCATTGGAGTTTTAGAACTGTATAGTTATAAGTAGTACTGTAAAGTGCCTCAAACCTGGCTGTGCTCTTTGCCCAGTGTCGCTCATTGTCATGCCGTATTTATATGCATATATGAGGGCTTTATGTGCTCTTTTACCTATGCCTTTTTTCCCTTGCACACTAATATTTTGCTGGATGCTTTCAGCTTTAACTACAGCACACATTATTTCTGGCACTGTTTGGTCAGCCTTATGCAGCAACACAGAATATATTTCTTTTCAGAGTATCAGCATTAATTAAGATCTTGTTTCTGATGGGAGAGTGAACGTGCTCTGTAAGCTTTTCCCCAGCACATCCCGAAGACTTTCAATAGGGTTGAGGTTAGTACTCAGTGGTGGCTAATTCACAGGTGATAAATGATTCTTTGTGCTCGTTGAATATCTCTTTCACAATTTGATGAATATAGGCACTGTTGTACTAGAATATACCCATACGATCAGGATGGGGAAAAAAAACTCATTAATGGGATAAGGTACTCAGCTGACTTTGTTTTATTGCTACACTATGTTGCTAAACCTAAACCTGACCAATTAAAAACAACCCCAAATCAAGCCCACATGGCCAGTGTATTTCAATTTTCTGCAATCATATGAATCATATGAACCAGTCCTGAACCAGTAGTTCAACCAGTCCTACATTCTGACTGTCCCATAATGTTTGTATCCTGAGAATTGTGCGTTAATTGACTTGGGGATGTGATGACTCAAGTCAATTATATTGAATGTCGGGACTCACTAAATATACACAAGGTTCAGGCTGAGCTTTATTAAGAGATGAAGAGACACTTATGTGCTAGAAGGTGAATATTGTTCTAGTTTTTTTTTGGTCTGTTTTTTTTATTTGGCTATATATGGATAAATGATAAGCATTTACTGCTGAGGGGCCTGGCTAGACCTTCTGACTCCAGTTGACTCAAAACACGGTACACAGTTTGGGCCTTTAGAGGTTTCTGTGTACTTTTTACAGTAGACAGCTCATACGTCAGACCAGGTGCTTATCTATGACTGAACAATAAGGTGCCACACACACACACACACACACCTATACACGCACAGATTTTTCCGTACTTTCAGCCTTATTCTGTGACAGTGATTTAGTGAACTTCTTTTTCCTAATCTATTATTATGTGGAGCACACACTCAGCCAACACAGGGAGGCTGGCTTCCAATTACCCCCAGATTAGTATTTTAATAAATTTAGTATTTGCTGTGCATGCTTTCAGACTAATTAGGTCTGATGCACATCTTCTATCTTTCATGCTATTTATTTTCCCTTCCTCTTCTTATTTCCATTTAAAAAGAAAAAAATTCAACATTCTCACTGGTCTCTTTTCTTATATTTTGCAGGAGAATAATGTGGATGCCATCCATCCAGGATATGGCTTCTTGTCGGAGCGTGCGGATTTTGCTCAAGCCTGTGAGGACTCAGGGGTTAGATTCATCGGCCCAAGTCCAGAGGTAGTGCGCAAGATGGGGGATAAGGTAGAGGCTCGTGTTCTAGCCATGCAAGCAGGTACAGTGTTTTCCCTTACCAAAGAAAAACATCTTCCTTCTATATGTTTTTAATACACTAATAATTTCCTTGTTTATATGTGTAGGTGTTCCAGTGGTCCCAGGGACAGAGGCACCAATATCCTCTCTACAGGAGGCTCAAGAGTTTGCTAAAGCCTATGGCTTTCCCATTATTTTTAAAGCAGCCTATGGGGGAGGTGGCCGTGGCATGCGGGTGGTCAGGGAGTATGAGGTGTGTTATTGTGTTAGTGTATATTTATATTTGTTACTGTCATCATGAATGTAACAGTTTCTATCCTCAGGTAATGATATTGTTGTTTTTTTTTCTAATGTAAGTTTTCGCTGCCTATCAATTCCTATTCAACTCAACAGAAGCGTATGGAAGCACCACTATATGAATCATTTAAACAATATTAATATCACAGATACACCTGAAAGAGAAATAAATATCTTTACCAATCAGCGATAACATTAAACCCAGCTACTTGAACAGCTGTCAGAACAGCTCTGGCCTATTGAGGCATTGGCTTCACAAGATGATCTGTGGGATCTGGTACCAAGACTTTAACAACAGATCCTTCAGTGGATCTTGTGATTAGATTAGACCAGACAGGCTAGCTTTCAGCCTCCATGCACCCCAGTGAGACTTGGAAGCCCATGATCCTGTTGTTGGTTAATTGGTTGTCCTTTCTTGGACCACTTTTGAGGTCCTAAGGTTGTAACCTATGCATACTGGGAACACCAGTGTTAGACCTGCTTAGATTCTTGGATTTGCCCATAGTTCTTGCTTTCAATACATTAACTTTGGGAACTGACTGTTCACTTGCTGTCTGGTATATCAGACTGCTTGACAGGTACAATTGGTTTTGTGGTTTTTAATGTTATGGCTGATTGATTTTTAAGTTTTATTTTGCATTCCTTTAAAAAATACTCTTTAAGAATCTACTTTACTTCCCATGCATGTCCATGTTTTATACCTTTCATAACTGAGCTCTAATGTTTGAACTGAATGATTTTGCAGGAGTTAGAGGAGAATTATCAGAGGGCATACTCTGAGGCTTTGGCTGCTTTCGGAAATGGTGCTTTGTTCGTAGAGAAGTTCATTGAGAAACCACGCCACATCGAGGTGCAAATTTTAGGTGAGTGTGTGTGTGTGGATTCCTCTTACTATGATTTATAAGCCTGATGCTGGCATATTCTAGCCATTATGTGGGAGTATTTCCACTCATTAAGCATGATTTGTTCCTCTGGTGCTGGGCGCTTACTTGATATCATATGTTTAAAAGTAAATATAGCTTGTGGGGGGAACAGCAGTGTTTCAGTGGAAGTAGTTGGCTATGCAAGAAGAGGCAAGGACACACAGTGTCAGTGATGCAAAATGTTTTCATGGAGCTCATCTCTACAATGCAGCTGAAGGACACAGAACTGGGCTGAATGCTGTGGTGGATGACCTGAATATTTTTTTACATGGGTCTATTGAGTGCTTATTTAAATGAGTTCATATAGATTAGTGGCTTCCAAAGTGTTATGTTCCAAAGTGTGATGGAAGCATCACTAAACTCATTGGACTTGAACAGGGTGTCTTTCACAACTCATATACTTCATACGCTTTGAGCATAAATGTGCATAAATCAGATCTGGCTGGTGCAGGTTTCTTTTTTTTTTTTCAGTCCAATAACAAGGCTGTAAGACAGATACATACTGAGCATCATTAGATAAGGCATGACCAGCATCTTCAGAATTGGATCCTGATTCATTTGTTGGTGTGTGTAAGAATCAACCTAGTGATCTTTTAGTCAGGGCATGCTAAGAATTTTACTGGCATGTTGAGCATTTTCATGCCAACGCATGTTTGAGTTCATTAACTGGACACTTAGCTGCCTGATAGGATGCCGGTGCCTGATTCTGACACACTTCAACTGCTGTAACCCGCTCCTCTCTTCTCGCTCTCTGAACCTGCCTGATTTATCCTGATATTCTACTTCTGCACTTATGACACACTTTCCAATGCTGTGATCAGTCCCACATGAATATGCCAATTTCAGCGTCTCACATAAATGTCTCCAAGACTCCAGTGAAACTGCTGCTGTAATCCTAAAGCCTGTCCTGTGCTTATCCAAGGACTCTTGTTGAACATCCTTTTAACATTTATCCTGGTGTGACTTTACACCTTTTGTAATCAGTTAAAATAAAACTTTCCTTGTCATCTAGAAAAGTCTGGATCATTCTCACTCCGTGTCTGGTTTCTTCTTTATGTCCTTGCCACTGTCACACTGGCTTTATTTTCTATTAATGATCATCACCTACCTCTGGATTTTCTGTAATTCTCACAAGTGCTATATGACTAAATAAAATCCTAAATGATCCAGTGTTCCTGGGATCAGCTCCAAATCCATTGTGACCTTTGACTAAGCTAAAGCAGCTATGAGAGATGAACGAATGAATGAATGCTATATAGTTAATCTACCAACAATTTTTTTTAAGAAACCCTATTCCTTTAAAAACCTGTAGACAGTAAATCCACCAGTTAATGCAGGTTTCCTTAATGATTCTTAATGCTTCTTGTCTAATAGCGCTCCCTTGTGGATGATCTTCTGCCTGCTGAATATGAGCATGAGTGAGTGAGACGCAAATAACAGCCAATTTTCCCGCATCCTTATTATCTTATTGACAAGGTGAAATCCCTGCAAAGTGATTAGCTCTGTCGGAGTCTGCAAAATTACAGCAGACTTAGAGAAGAACAAGACTTACAATACAGCCTGAAATGCAAAGCCAAAAATATGGGTATGTTTTGGTTTTTTTTTGTATCATTTGTTTTCCACAACCTTAACCTTTGCCATCCTTGCTCTTTCTTTTCCAGGTGATAAGTATGGAAATGTGATCCATTTGTACGAGAGAGACTGTTCTATTCAGAGACGACATCAGAAAGTGGTGGAGGTTGCTCCTGCGGCTCAGCTGGATCCTCATCTGAGAGACAGACTTACTTCTGATGCAGTTAAACTCGCCAAGCAGGTATGTGTAGAGTCAACCACTTTCACACACACATAACGCAGGTCATACAATATGTTTTGAAGGTCATTTGACGACGTCCTTATACAAGGCTTGTCTGCTAACCCCTCCGGGGGATGTGTTCTCTTTGTCGAGATGGTGTGAGTAAATCCATGGATTTTATTTACCAATCCCCTGCAATATCCAGCACAGGAAAAAACAAAAATGGGGGACCAGTAAGCAGTAAGACAGACTGCTTACACTCTATTATTATAACTTTCACTATATCCATCCATTATCATTTTTACCATCTGTTAGTATCTTACTCAGTCTTTTCTTCTCATTATCAGATTACCCAGATCCCCCTGCTTACATCTGCCTTTTTCTCTCTAGCTGTTATAGTCCTGTACAGCATGCATATACAGGGGTTGGACAATGAAACTGAAACACCTGTCATTTCAGTGTGGGAGGTTTCATGGCTAAATTGGACCAGCCTGGTGGCCGATCTTCATTAATTGCACATTGCACCAGTAAGAG